>CM026398.1:17354698-17425461 GCA_014843695.1 Archivesica marissinica
TATGGTGAGATAGCGTGTATATCTTGTGAAATGTATTTAGATATGGTGAGATAGTGGGTATATTTGTGTAATGTATGTATATATTGTGATATTGTGTGTATATATTGTAGGAATGTTTGTAGATATGGTGATATAGTGTGTATATATTGTAGTAATGTATGTATATATGGTGAGATAGTGGATATTATCTTGTAGGAATGTATGTATGATGTATGGTGAATAGTGTGTAGATCAGATAGTGTGTATATGTGTAGTAATGTATAATTCATTTTATCGGTATTTTTTATGTCACTATAATGGTTTTCTGATTGGGTCGGTTATTTATACGTCATTGGGTGAAATAAAAATAGCAATACCGGTTTATAGTTTTCTATTTATAGTAACGTAGTTAATTGTTATTTATAGCAATACGCTCTCCTGGGATAAATAAAAATAGCAATACCGGATCTAACTAGTTTTCTATTTATAGTAACGTATGTCATTGTTATTTATAGCAATACGTTCTGATCGGATGAATATAAATAGCCCGTTCCAACTAGTTTTCTATTTATAGTACCTTAGGTCATTTATAGGATAGGTCTATACGTGTCTGGACATGATTTCGTGACGCCAACGACTGACTGATGTAATATGCCGGAAACGGTCAGCGACTTAAGTATCGGATACCAAAGTGTAAGGATATTTAGGTACCTATACGAATTATATAATATCAACATCTTAAGATCGAAATGAAGATAATAAATATAATAGGTATAACGAGAATGCGTAGAGGGAGTGTGTACGGACATTAGCTACGTAATTAGAATTAATGGTATGTACGGACAGAAATGGCACTCACTGATTCGAATGGACCGTTAATAAGCGATATAGTGTTTTGCCGCCATTTTTATCCTCCATTTTGAAAATCTTAGGCTCGGAACGTATAATCGTTTATCGAAACCCCCGGATAGATAGGTCCTATAATAAAGCTTTTATAACGAATTTATATCGGTACTTCCGGTTTTTCGGATCGCTACTTCCGGTATGAGGTCGGACCATTAATTGAGTCGCGGTTTCGTCATTGTCTCTTCGAGATCTTTCCGAAGATACCAAACACGGACAGTTTCCTCGAAAGTTCATTTTTCTTCAAACTTATTTACGATTAAAGGGAGATAATCAGTATTATAGATATATCGAAAGATCAAAATGAAGGGTAGCGTCGGACTCGTGACGTCGATACGCGTATATTAGAACTAACTTATAGTTACGTTTAAATATTTTTTTTTTATTTTCATAAACGGGACTTTAAACCCAATTGGGAAAAGAAGCTTTAACAACTTATATGAATCACTCTCACTGGTGGGAATGAAAGTATACATGTAGTCATTCCTGATCGAGCTAAAATAAATTTGTATAAACTAATTAAATAACATCGATACAATAGGAGAGACGAACAGTAAGGGCTATACACTGTTAAGATAACGACATAAATGCGGTCATTACAGCTATGCAGTAAAGGGAAATAACCCTTTTTATGTTGCAGATAGGAACGTTTACGAGTTAATTCTCTTAGTCCAACACTAACGAAATGCTATCCAATGCGTTAATCGGACAGCCTTATGTTACCCTCACGGTGGTAAATATACGTGTACTAATGAACTACACACATATTGCTGTATAATGTCGGGATTTATAGCGAAATAAATATTTCGTTCTCATTTTTGACATTGCATTTTCCAGTCATTCCGACTGTTATTCCTGTTGCAATTAATCCTATATGCGTATAAATTAGATGGGAGCTACGACATTTTTAGTTCTTATCAGATATATTGATAAGTTGCGCATAATTTTTTAGAATAAAAGGTTCGGACAGACAGACAGACGGACGGACAGACAGACAGACAGACAGACAGACAGACGGACGGACGGACGGACGGACAGACATACAGACAGACAGGCAGGAGGGCGGACGGACAGACAGACAGACAGACAGACAGACAGACAGACAGAGAGACAGGTAGGCAGTGATTATAAGAATTGCCCACGCCAAGTACGCATACATTTAGCGAACGAAAGCGATTTTAATTATTTGTAGATACGTCTTAAAGACAATCTTGTTTGGGTGTTAAAAATAGTGTCCATTAATGAATCATCACAGCCGGTTCTTGTTTTATGAGATAGCGTAGTTGTGATGATTCAGAAGCAAGCCCTGTCTTCAACATCGTTGGGATATCTCCGTATCAATTAAGACCAATTAGCCGAGGATTAAGTTATGTACGCGCTCCGGGCTTATCAGATAAACCGTTATGTTGTAGCCCAGAGAAATTTGTCAGGTATAGTTGTTTACGACCTGTCCAATTTGGAACACTTCAGTTGTCATGTGAAAGCAACCTCGATATGTAAACGTATTAATTACTTGGATTTGTTTAGAATCATGACTCGAGCTATTTATAATTAACTGCGTCAGTTGGGCTAGAAATATTTCTCGCATTCCCGGATAAGATTATTTAGGACCAACTGACATATATACAAGCAGACATACCGCTTGGATTCATTATTGGAGCCATTCCGATATATTGAGCAGATAATTAACGTGCGTCATACGAAATGATAGGATTTATGGTTCCATGCTGTGTTCTCTATGTTTACGTATTTCTATGGCCTTCCATGACACTAATGACGGATTTTGTAGTAAATACTGGTGCAAACGGTTTTCGAATTCATTTTCTGTACTGATGTTGTTGGGTGAGGTGCCTAAACTGAGATGTATCGTGCGGTTGTAGCTGTGCTCCGTATCTTGAAGACGGGCATGGAACAATGCCTAATCGGACATTTATATTAATCGTTGAATCACTCTATACGATAAAATACGTGTACTTTATTCGTGTTTCATATACGCTATGGCTATGAGGTGTCTAGTGACATGGCCCTCTAAAACGTACATTACGGATTATTAATAATATATCGCGTTTTTATGGAATTATACGTAACGAGGTAAGATATATATTATTCATTTTCGTACATAGGTTAAGTTTGTATATAGAGTATAATTAGGATTTCTTACTCGATAAAAACGTACGCCTAGCTCGAATAATATAATTACCCGTATATTCGTTGAAGCTCGTGAAGCTGCTTGAGTACTAAGACCGTTCTAATAGGACTATATTTATATAGAAGCGTTCGTAATAGTTATTTATGGATCGGTTCGTAGTCTATATTTATAGAATGGTACGAGATCGCTATTTATAAAGCTATTACCAATAGTGACGCGTATACACAACAAGTAAAGAGCTCTGTAGTGTTGGTGGTGACGTATACGCAACAAGTAAAGAGAGCGGTAGTTGCGCGATATATCATCAATAGGCTCTATAGTGACGCGCACTCGCGTGACCTACTTTATATTCACTTATATGCAAATGAGTTACTATAAAGCGTATTCAAAATGGCGCCCGTTTGTTTACCATTCAAAGAGCTGACCATACTACTTAGGGTTTTGGTTTTGGTTTGGTTCGGAAGGAAATGTTGGCGCTCTGAATAAAATGTGATTTAATAAATAAATTTGGATTATGAAATGTTGGATTTAGTCGCAGAATAGTTTGGAAATGTGAGATACACATTATGGTACGTTCACTTTGTGTTCCAGTGTTGTACAAGAACTATAATAGACATTTTCAAATTGAACAAAGGATATGTTTTCTATCGATTTGCATTAGGATAACATATTTCGATAATAATACCAAT
Organism: Archivesica marissinica; assembly: GCA_014843695.1. NCBI lineage: Eukaryota > Metazoa > Mollusca > Bivalvia > Venerida > Vesicomyidae > Archivesica > Archivesica marissinica. Next base: position 17,358,419 of record CM026398.1, read on the forward strand.
TGTTATAACTCTATTGTACTGTGAAAAGTAACAATGCATATATAAAATATAGCCCCAAGGTAATACCAGCTAACAAAGGAAAATTGCCTTGGCTGTAAACACAAGCTACGGAAGCTCAAACAGGACATAACTGTGAGATCCACAAATAGAACGTCTACTCTGTAACAATTACGAAAATCTACGGAAGACGAAAGTGAACATATAATACAAAGCACCAAAATGCAAACTGAACATAGTGACAAGATCGAGACCAATGATTCAACGGGGAAGACAGATAAAAGGAAACGCAGCGAGCAATCAAGCATGAGTGAACTTGAAACAAGTACATTGGAGACACATGAAACTCAATCTAATAACAAAACAAAGAAGAAAAATAAAAAGATGGCAAAACCAGAACCCTCAATCGACGAGTATTTCATTAACGTGAACGAAATAAAAAGCACAAAAGCTGAAATGAAAGATATTAAACAACAACTCAAAGAAGTAAACTCTAAACTAACAAGCGTTATAAATAAAGTTGATAAATCAGACAGAAAATTTGAAGATGCTGTAATGAAAAACGATGGCTCTTTAAGGGCACTTTTACGAGATATGATGACAGAAATGAAGACAGAACTGCTCAATTCCGTAGTAAACCGTATAGAAATGCTCGAAAGTAAAATTTACAACAGGGATTCAAAAACAGAAACACTAACTAACGATGTGAAACGCTTAGAGAAAATAGTTGAAAATCAAAATAACGCGAATGCAACACTTATATAGAAAAACAATTGAAGAAAATACGGAAAATATGGTGAAATACCAGAACGACTCAGAACAATACAGCAGGTCCAATAACATACGAATACACGGACTAGTTAGTAATACAGCATATGAAACAGCAGACGAAACTACAGATAATGTGATTAAAATGTTACATGGTACAATGAACATCAACCTGCGCAGGGAAGACATCGACGTCGCGCACCGCATGAAAACCTTCAACCATGGACGTCAAGAGACAATAGTAAAGCTACAATCGAGGTTAACAAAAGACAGAATATTAAGAAACCGGAAGCAGCTTAAAGGAACGGGAATATTTATAAATGAAGACCTTACCCAATTAAACCAGCAAGTGCTAATGTCTGTGAAGCGGAAAATGCCTGATGAAGTTAATAGTGTATTTTCCAGAAATGGGGTAATAAAATACGTCACAAAGACAGATCAGGTAAAGACTGTACTGTATAAAGACTACCGGCACTGGCTAGAGCTACCGTGGCCAACTCGAGGACCACCCGCTCCTCCGACGCGCAATACTGCCAGGATGAATACTTCAAGAAGTTAATAACCTAAGTTACTAGTGGTTATTAACGTGTACTATAAGAACACAGTATAAGCTGCTTGTGGTGTAGCATTGTGTATGCTGATAGCATATGTTTTATCAATACATACATAATACAATCAAGTGATAATGTAACAAGTACTATAAAACCGCAGTCGAAAATGCGAGCTGTGTATATAGAAAATTATGTATGCTAAGAACATATGTTTTGTCATCACATATATACATACATAAATACAACCTTGTGATACTGCAACAACTGCAGGCACATTTGATCATACCCTCGCTAACTTTCGTCTTTTCGCTTTCAGCGAGGACTAACAAATTTATATAATTTAGTTCAAGTACATAATGCTAAACCCATAGATATCCCTCCCTCTTGTAAGGGGAAGGTATTACATTGGGCGAATATGCATATATGACGCATGCATTTGTATACAACTCAATAGGGTTCCCAATGTTAAACCTATTTAGTTATTAGGCTAATGCTATTCTACATTTCCCATGATCTCGTTCATATAAATGGACGGCGGTACATATTTCCTGTAGCATAATTGTATGTGTAAATACTACCTTGTGTAGCAGAGTCCACCGTCTTCCAATAAATACCTGTGCCATAGTTCGTGAGGTAATTAGCATGTATACTACAAAGGTATTTATAACACGAAACAGTAAGCAATTTCGACAACTATTGCATGAATTTACAAACGAAAGCTCAATGCGGTTACCGCCACTGTATTACTTGCATTACTTGCATACTTATACATTCTGGTAAATTGAGATTGTACCTTGATCAACGCGTATTTCAAATTATCGACATATGTTTCAATGTTGTCAGGTAGTACATGCGTCTCTTTGGTTGTTGTGTATACGTCACCACTTGTTGCGTATACGTCACTATTGATGACGTAGCGCTCAACTACCGAGCTCTTTGCTTTTATTGGTATACGCGTCACTATTGATGACGTAGCGCTCAACTACAGAGCTCTTTGCTTGTTTGGTATACGCGTCACTATATAGCCTATTGGTAATAGCTTTATAAATAGCGATCTCGTACCATTCTATAAATATAGACTACGAACCTATCCATAAATAACTATTACGAACGCTGCTATATAAATATAGGCCGATTAGAACGGTCTTAGTACTCAAACTGCTACACGAGCTTCAACGAATATACGGGTAAGTTCATTATATTATTCGAGCTAGGCGTATGTTTTTATCGAGTAAGAAATACTAATTATACGCTATATACAAACTTAACCTATGTACGAAAATGAATAATATATATCTTACATCGTTACGTTAACTTCCATAAAAACGCGATAAATTATTAATAATCCGTAATGTACGTTTTAGAAGGGCATGTCACTAGACATAGCCATAGCGTATATGAAACACGAATAAAGTACACGTATTTTATCGTATAGAGTGATACAACTATTAATATAAATGTATAATACGTGGTTTTCCATGCCCTGTAACATAATTAACTGAATCCAAGCGGTATGAGGTTATATGTTTGTCAGGTGACCCTAAATAACCTTATCTAGAAATGCGAGAGAAATACACGTAGCACAGCTACAACCGTACGATACATCTCAGTTTAGCCACACCACACCATCACTACAGAAAATGAAGGCTAAACCGTTTGCAACAGTATTTACTACAACATACGTCATTAGTGTCATGGAATGCCATAGAAATGCATAAGCACGGAACCAAACACTGACGCACGTTAATTCTCTGCTCGGAATGCCTCCAATAATGAATCCAAACGGCATGAGGTTATATGTTTGCCAGTTGACCCTAAATAACCTTATCCGGGAATGCGAGAAAAATCACCAGCGCAGTAGGTACACAACATGACATCGAAGTAATTAATACGTTTACATACAGAGGTTGCTCTCACATGACAACTGAAGTGTTCCAAATTGAACAGGTCGTAAACAACTATAACTTAATCATCGGCTAATTGGTCTTAATTGAGGCGATGTAGCGGCTTGTATAGCCTCAATGAGAACGAAATATTTATTTCTGTCTGCTTATCAACTCGAAGGTATTTTACATGGAACATTATTAAACTCGTATCAAGTTTGATTTATTTGACATCTTGACACGCGTCCATTTTGAATCGCAAACCCCACACTGTATCACCGCGTGAGAGTTCGCTCAATTAGTTTTATAATTAACGGCAAATATAAACATTAGCATAAATTGGGAAAATAAGCGCTGTAACGATTCATTATAGCAAGAATATTTAAAACATGTAAACATAACGTCATATCATATTTACAATCAGACTATTCATAGTGTATATATATATATATAGATATACGCCCATATCTATTGTCTGTATGTCCGTCTGTCTGTCCGTCCGTATGTCTGTCCGTCTGTCCGTCTGTCTGTCTGTCTGTCTGTCTGTCTGTCTGTCTGTCTGTCCGTCCGTCTGTCCGTCCGTCTGGCGGTCTGTCTGTCGGTGGAGCATCTTCTGCCTCGTGCACTGTCCTCCGAAACAAAGGCTTTGCCGATGCATATGTCTCAAGTGTGTGTGTGTGTGCGTGTGTGTGCGTGTGCGTGTGTATGAGGAGATGGTTGCGTTATGTGTACATATTGTTGAAAATATATAAGGTGCTCAGGGAACACAGAATGTATGTGTGTATACATATTGTTGAAAATATATAAAGGGTTCAGCGAACACAGTGTGCGTGTGCGTGTGTGCGCGAGTGCGTGCGTGTATGTGTGTGTGTGTGCGCGTGCGTGCGTGTGTGTGCGTGCGTGCGTGCGTGCGTGATAAGAATGTAATATTTGGCAAGTTACTGATTCCCTCTATCAGGTTGTATGTTGTTTGCAGTTATTTTATATAATGTATGTCTATTTACATCGTGCGGGCATTTGGAATACATTCTTGAGGTATGATAAGACAATAATTCAGAATGACGGTCAATTGATCAACCGTTAAACAATCATTTATACAGCAATATGTATGTAGTTCATTAGTACATGTATATTTACCACCGTGGGGGTAACATAAGGCTGTCCGATTAACGCATTGGATAGCATTTCGTTAGTGTTGGACTAAGAGAATTAACTCGTAAACGTTCCTATCTGCAACATAAAAAGGGTTATTTCCCTTTACTGCATAGCTGTAATGACCGCATTTATGTCGTTATCTTAACAGTTTGTAGCCCATTCTGTTCGTCTCTCCTATTGTATCGATGTTATTTAATTAGTTTATGCAAATTTATTTTAGCTCGATCAGGAATGACTGCATGTATACTTTCATTCCCACCAGTGAGAGTGATTCATATAAGTTGTTAAAGCTTCTTTTCCCAATTGGGTTTTCAGATCCAAGCAGGTGGATTTACTCTGGGATACTCTCTCGTTTCTCCTTTCCAAAATGAATGATTCCATATATGCTTTCATCCGCAACAACGAGGGTGATTAATAAAGTTGTTAAAGCTTCTTTCACAGTCATGTGGAGCTAAAAGACTCGGCATACGAATCTGACGTCATCAATTTTTCTAATCTGCGTTAGAGCGTAGACATCCGTATAAATCGACGTAGCTCGGTGAGACCGACAAGACCATATCTTTCATTTATTTATACGACCAGTACTTTACGAGAAATAGCCGTTTAAAGATTTGATATATTCTTAAAGTCCCGTTTATGAAAATAAAAACAAATATTTAAACGTAACTATAAGTTAGTTCTAATATACGCGTATCGACGTCACGAGTCCGACGCTACCCTTCATTTTGATCTTTCGATATATCTATAATACCGATTATCTCCCTTTAATCGTAAATAAGTTTGAAGAAAAATGAACTTTCGAGGAAACTGGCCGTGTTTGGTATCGTCGGAAAGATCTCGAAGAGACAATGACGAATCCGCGACTCAATTAATGGTCCGACCTCATACCGGAAGTAGTGATCCGAAAAACCGGAGGTACCGATATAAATTCGTTATATAAGCTTTATTATAGGTCCTATCTATCCGGGGGTTTCGATAAACGATGTCCGTACACACTCCCTCTACGCATTCTCGTTATACCGATTATATTTATTATCTTCATTTCGATCGTAAGATGTTGATATTATATAATTCGTATAGGTACCTAAATATCCTTACACTTTGGCATCCGATACTTAGGTCGCTGAGCGTTTCCGGAATATTGCGTCAGTCAGTCGTTGGCGTAACGAAATCATGTCCATACACGTATAGACCTATCCTATAAATGACCTAAGGTACTATAAATAGAAAACTAGTTGGAACGGGCTATTTATATTCATCCGATCAGATCGTATTGCTATAAATAACAATGACATACGTTACTATAAATAGAAAACTAGTTAGATCCGGTATTGCTATTTTTATTTATCCGAGGAGAGCGTATTGCTATAAATAACAATTAACTACGTTACTATAAATAGAAAACTAGTTAGAATCGGTATTGCTATTTTTATTTACCCAATGACGTTATAAACGACCGATCAGAATCCATGATAGTGACATATACCGATAAAATGATTATATTACTACAATATATATCCACTATCTCACCATATATACATACATTACTACAAGATATACGCGCTGACTCACCATATCTACATACATTCCTACAAGATATATCCACTATCTCACCATATCTACGTACATTAATACAAGATATACACACTACTCCATCCCACTATATATCTTTATCCTTGTCTATCAGTGTCCCCTACACCAATCCCCAACGATAGCTGCCCAAATTACTACACATACAATCATAATGGTTTACATAAATACCTTATATAACCTCTATTTGTCGACATTAATTTTCATGTCTACACTGATCCCATAAACATATTTTTATAGTCCCCCCACAACATATATAAAAACCTCATTTGTTTATAATAATGACTATGCACATACTATATTAAGTAATGCATAACGTTGATACTGTCATGCTATGTACTTATCTGTATATATATTATGTTAATAATACTATGAAATTATGAGGAATAAAAAAAAAAATATAATAAAAAAAAAATATGCAATATGGCTGTCCGATTAGCGCAGTGGTTAGCGCGCTCACTTCTCACCAATGCAACCCGGGTTCGATCCTCGGACCGGGAAGTATGTGAGATGGCACGGTAGTCGCCAGCTCGGACAGGTGGGTTTTCTCCGGGTACTCCGGTTTCCTCCAACACGAATGACTACGTATACGCTTTCATCCGCGCCAACGAGAGTGAGTAATATAAGTTGTTAGAACTTGCTTCGCAATCGTTGTAAAATAAATCAAGTTTAAACTGTAATATGAAATATTGTATAACAAGTCAGATGGGACAAAAGTGGTTAGTTGTGTAACTGAACCTGCTTCAGGAGTTTATAAATGCGGTTGTGGCATAATTGGCGGACAACCGACATCCATTGCCATTCATCCTATTAATACTAACATTGTCCGAAACCTTCAGGCCATTGAGAACCGTTTAGTATGCCGTTAGACGGACGCCCACAACGACGACGGAAGTAAGTGTACTCGTACACGGTAATCATTCTAACGTAAAGCAGTGTTGACTACAACCACCTAACACCTACAAATAACCTGAACTACTTAATTCCACAGTCCAGAACCCAGTACCATATTGACTATTTTCCCCCACGAACAATAAATCGTTGGGATGTCCTTCACCTCCTCCGTTACTATGTACAATCCAGCCCCAGCTTAACCATTGTTGATGAGCTGCTGACCTACACCCCCACCACTCATGTAGCACTAGACAGTGTTTCATTTATATGAAAAAGTTGGCAGTTTCTTACGGAGGTTGGTGCACCCAAGTACTGGTTAACCACTGGAGCCTGTCCAGGAAAGGTGTTGTTAGGTAAACTGCAGGGGCACGTGTTTTGCGTGGCAAATGTGTAATGTGTAGTGAAGTTATGGTCATTCTACCGGATGCTTTCACACAGCGTAGACCTAAGTTAATGTCTATATTAAAATTGTGTTGTATGAAATATGCGTATTGTTTACGAGGACCGTCGTAGAGTGGTATATGACTTTGACAATCGGGCACAGGTTTCCAGATGTATTTTTCTCGTAAAATTAAGAGTTGTTTCTCTGGTTTTTCCTGGGCGAGTCGATCACATATTACCATCATAGTTAGCACATATACGTTTGTGTAACATTTTGTACCAAAGCATATTGCTCAAAATTTGAACATAAATCGTATGTATATATAGATCTAGCCTGTTATGAAATGCTATTACTCGTGGTAAAACATTACAAGTCGTGAGGCAATCTACACGTGTCCGCCAAAGGCATATTGTGTTTTGTGTTTCTTTATGGTTTGTGATGAGCATAGTTAAGACTTGAATGTTTGGAATACCCTGTAGACGAAGTTACAAATTCGTTTTGTTTCGTCCGTGAGCTTTTCGTTACCAAACAGGAGTTTGTTTGTATTAAGACGATGCAACATTCGAGTAGCTTGGAATAAGATGCATCTTTAATGGCGGTATCTATCACATTTGAAACAATAGTCGTCAGCATCTTCGCAAGGATTCCCATAGTCACAAAAGAAGTGTTCACTTAAATGGTTGCGATAGAGACCAGCGTTCGTCACACTTATACGTCCTCGCATGTCGTTCCAGAGACGCTGCTGGATTTCTTAAAAATCGAATAAAACGTGACCAGGACGTATATATCTACCATTTAATGTCGGCATTGGATTGCCGTCATGCGTCATAGATCTGGGTTGCTTTGGTGAAGCCAAACAAACATAGAGTTTCAATATACCTAATAGCACAAACATTGTCATTGACTACAAAGTATTTCAGTCATTGTCGGTGCTGTAATAAAATTAATATGTAATTGAAGATATAATTCATGTATTATGCATTTTATTCTCATTCAAAACTTTATTTTGAATTCATACTTGAACAACGCATAAATAATTAATGAAACTGATGTACTGTTGCTCAGGAGGTAGCTTTTATAAACACTGAAAACAAATATAGCGAATATGAGGTTAGGTTGAGATACAGTCAAACCTGTGTTAGTGGTCACCTCTATTAAGCAGCCAACCTGTATTAAGCAGCCAGATTCCAAATATGTTGTTTTACTATACATTTGACCTCTATTAAGCAGTCACCTGTGCTGAGCAGCCACTTTCTATGATTCCCTTGGCTGGCTGCTTAAGACAGGTTTGACTGTACACTACTAATTGTAAACCATGTACACCACCTTAATTCATAAAGTCATAATATATTTTGCAAGCTATTACATCTTTCAGTTGAGACAATTGGTTGCCTACTCCAATTTGTCTCATTGTCTCACGCATAGTGTGCATGACTACTAAAAACAAGTCATAGTTTTCTGTGAATTGTTCCGACCATAATTTATGATCGGTAGATCTTTATGCGTCTATGCGAAGTCTATCTTCCGTCCTTTACGTAGTCATGGGCAGTCTTTGCAACGTTTCTTTGGCTTCCCGTCGAGACAAACAAGTACGCACGGCGTTCTTTGCATCCGACTAGACACAGTAGTGATGCGAGCGGCAAAGACGTAGGAGATACAGAGGAGAAGCGCTGTCCTTATACATGCACGTTCTTGCAGTCCAAAACAAACATGGCGGCTTGGTGTTCGAGGAAATTAGTTGCGTCCATCAAGTTCGCAACATCACCATTTTCAGTATGTTCATTCTCTGTCGTGTGCAGTCCAGAACAAACATGACGGCTTGGTGTTCAAGGAAATTAGTTGCGTCCATCAAGTTCGCAACATCACCATTTTCAGTATGGTCATTCTCTGTCGCGTGCAGTCCAGAACAAACATGGCGGCTTGGTGTTCGAGGAAATTAGTTGCGTCCATCAAGTTCGCAACATCACCATTTTCAGTATGTTAATTCTCTGTCGTGTGCAGTCCAGAACAAACATGACGGCTTGGTGTTCAAGGAAATTAGTTGCGTCCATCAAGTTCGCAACATCACCATTTTCAGTATGGTCATTCTCTGTCGCGTGCAGTCCAGAACAAACATGGCGGCTTGGTGTTCAAGGAAATTAGTTGCGGCCACCAAGTTCGCAACATCATCATGTGTTTACTACATTCTGTTCATTCTCTGTCATGATACGAACGCAAAGCGAGGATTTGTATGTGTGACAGACGCTTAGCTCAGTATAAAATGGCATTCATTGGGTTTGTTACTGATGTAGTGGTCAGTGGTTAACATGCTTGTAATGGGTTCAGTGGTTACTGCGCTGGACTTGTAAGCCATGGGTAGCAGGTTCGATCCCTCGCTCTACTATACTAAACTGACTCATACCATAGTCTTTCGGATGAGACTCTAAACCGAGGTCTCGTGTCGGTTCGTCACACCGTGCACATGAAAGAACCATAGGAGACACTCGAATGGTCTGTCTGTATCATTGCACTATTCTTAAAAATCTAAAATGATAATATCTTCATGAGACGGCGCTCATACGGGCAACCGGTATCGACGATAAATACTAGTAAACACGCACACGGCTATCTGTTCTTGTCTCAGTTGCAATGTTACTTCAACGATTATTGTAAATAGTAAGGATGCAGTAATGCGTGGTTGTTGTATGCTTGGCCGAGGGGCTTCGGTAACGGTCTTTGACTTTGAATCACTTGCCCCTCACCGCTGTATGTTCGAAGCACACTGGGGGTATCGTATTATTTCAAGTGAGGAATATATCCATCTGGCTTGCGGTTGGTCGGTATTTTTACCCGGTGCCTGTCCGTGCATGAAATACTGCTCTGGGTGTGCAACCTGGTCATCCTCCACCAATACTAGATGGAGAATCGCCATATGACCTACGGGCCGATCACTAACTATCTAATAGCTATCTTTCTTTTACACTTTCAGTTTCATTATACATATACAAGAATCGACTGACAACTCGTGCCAACGTTCTATAAGGTTTGTTCAACCGTATACTTGTTTGTTAGGGACATGTATGTCTATATCCGAGGCGGAACAACACCATACAGTTGGCAGTACGGTGTATCGCTTGCTTCAACTCTGGCATGACTCTCCAGGTCGAGCCATCTAAATAAAGGGTCAGTATGGCAATAAGGGGCGTGTCTTCTCACATTGTGCTACCCGTAGCATGCTTGCTGCGTGGAATATCCATGGGATCAAAGGTTCACCACGGTGTGAGTGTTGGTTTGTGTTTGAGCAAAAACTTACTGACGGTGTTGAGTGGCCGAGTGGTTAAGGTCATTGACTTTGGGGTGTCGAATGAGTTTCATGTGAGGAAACTATCCAGCTGGCTTACGGTAGAGCGGTGATTCTACCCGGGTTCCCGTCCGCGCATGCAAGATTGCGGTGCGACTGTAAACACCAAACACAAGAAAATAAAATACTGATCGATGTTCATGACATTCTTTGGACGGTTCACCACGGGTCCGGGATCAATCCGTTGAATCTATAGTGGTGCTCCGGATCACAGCGTGGTGGAGGTATTGGCTGTGTTGAGTGCCGGAGATATGGGCTCTGTTGACTGCCGGATGTATGGGCTATGTCGAGTGCCGAAGGTATGGGCTATGTTGAATGCCGCATGTATGGGCTTTGTCGAGTGCCGGAGGTATGGGCTCTATTGAGTGCCGGGGGTACTAGTATTGGCTTTGTTGAGTGCCGGAGGTATTGGCTCTGTTGAGTGCCGGAGGTATGGGCTTTGCCGAGTGCCGGAGGTATGTGCTTTGTTGAGTGCCGGAGGTATTGGCTCTGTTGAGTGCCGGAGGTATTGGCTTTGCCGAGTGCCGGAGGTATGGGCTTTGCCGAGTGCCGGAGGTATGGGCTTTGTTGAGTGCCGGAGGTATTGGCTCTGTTGAGTGCCGGAGGTATGGGCTTTGTTGAGTGCCGGAGGTATGGGCTTTGTTGAGTGCCGGAGGTATGGGCTTTGTTGAGTGCCGCAGGTATGGGCTCTGTTGACTGCCGGAGGTATGGGCTCTGTCGAGTACCGAAGGTATGGGCTCTGTCGAGTGCCGATGGTATGGGCTCTGTTGAGTGCCGCATGTATGGGCTTTGTCGAGTGCCGGAGGTATGGGCTCTGTTGAGTGCCGGGGGTACTAGTATTGGCTCTGTTGAGTGCCGGAGGTATTGGCTCTGCCGAGTGCCGGAGGTATGGGCTTTGTTGAGTGCCGGAGGTATTGGCTCTGTTGAGTGCCGGAGGTATGGGCTTTGCCGAGTGCCGGAGGTATGTGCTTTGTTGAGTGCCGGAGGTATGGGCTCTGGTGAGTGCTGGAAATATGGGCTTTGCCGAGTGCCGGAGGTATGGGCTTTGTTGAGTGCCGGAGGTATTGGCTCTGTTGAGTGCCGGAGGTATGGGCTTTGTTGAGTGCCGGAGGTATGAGCTTTGTTGAGTGCCGGAGGTATGGGCTTTGTTGAGAGCCGGAGGTATTGGCTTTGTTGAGTGCCGGAGGTATGGGCTGTGTTGAGTGCCGGAGGTATTGGCTCTGTTGAGTGCCGGGGTATTGGCTTTGTTGAGTGCCGGGGCATTGGCTCTGTTGAGTGCCGGAGGTATGGGCTTTGTTGAGTGCCGGAGGTATTGGCTCTGTTGAGTGCCGGGGGTATTGGCTCTGTTGAGTGCCGGGGGTACTAGTATTGGCTCTGTTGAGTGCCGGGGTACTTGTATTGGCTCTGTTGAGTGCAGGAGGTATTGGCTCTGTTGATTGCAGGAGGTATTGGTTCTGTTGAGTGCCGGGGATTGGCTCTGTTGAGTGCAGGAGGTATTGGTTCTGGTGAGTGCCGGGGGTATTATCTCTGTTGAGTGCCGAGGTACTTGTATTGGCTCTGTTGAGTGCAGGAGGTATTGGCTCTGTTGAGTGCAGGAGGTATTGGTTCTGTTGAGTGCCGGGGTACTAGTATTGGCTCTGTTGAGTGCCGGAGGTACTTGTATTGGCTCTGTTGAGTGCCGGGGTACTTGTATTGGCTCTGTTGAGTGCAGGAGGTATTGGTTATGTTGAGTGCCGGGGGTATTGGCTCTGTTGAGTGCCGGGGGTATTGGCTCTGTTGAGTGCCGGGGGTATTGGCTCTGTTGAGTGCCGGGGGTATTGGCTCTGTTGAGTGCCGGGGGTATTGGCTCTGTTGAGTGCCGGGGGTATTGGCTCTGTTGAGTGCCGGGGGTATTGGCTCTGTTGAGTGCAGGAGGTATTGGTTCTGGTGAGTGCCGGGGGTATTATCTCTGTTGAGTGCCGAGGTACTTGTATTGGCTCTGTTGAGTACAGGAGGTATTGGCTCTGTTGCGTGCAGGATGTATTGGTTCTGTTGAGTGCCGGAGGTACTTGTATTGGCTCTGTTGAGTGCCGGGGGTACTTGTATTGGCTCTGTTGAGTGCAGGAGGTATTGGCTCTGTTGAGTGCAGGAGGTATTGGCTCTGTTGAGTGCAGGAGGTATTGGCTCTGTTGAATGCCGGAGATATGGGTTATGTCGAGTGCCGGAGGTATGGGCTCTGTTGAGTGCCGGAGATATGGGCTCTGTCGAGTGCCGCAGGTATGGGCTTTGTCGAGTGCCGGAGGTATGGGCTCTGTTGAGTGCCGGGGTTATGGGTTATGTTGAGTGCTGGAGGTATGAACTCTGTTGAGTGCCGGGGGTATGGGCTCTACCGAGTGCCGGGGGTATGGACTCTGTTGAGTGCCGGGGGTATGGACTCTGTTGAATGCCGGGGGTATGGACTCTGTTGAGTACCGAAGGTATGGGCTACTGTCGAGTGCCGCAGGTATGGGCTCCGTCAAGTGCCACAGGTATGGGCTATGTCGAGTGCCGGAGGTATGGGCTCTGTCGAGTGCCGGGGGTATGGGCTCTGTCGAGTGCCATCTAGTTATTCATATGAAAGTAGCTAGAATATTGATCGAATAAGGAATGGTAGACAACTCACTCGGGTATTTGTGTCCACGTCGCATATCCGGTTGGTGTTGCATGTATGTTATTGTCAAGTCAAATGTTGCCTAATGCTGACATGCAAATCCACCTAAAGTTCATACCCGCGTGGCATTTGGTATCTCGGGAATGATCTACAAGCCTTATTCGACTTACAAAGGTTTAAATTTGCTTTAATGGACATATCGGGAACCACTGCATGTGCTTTATACGTACTTCATAAAACGGTTATCACTCTATTGACGTATGTGTGTGTGTTTTACGTTTATTTATCGTCGCTACCAGTTGCCCATATGAGCGACGCCTCCTGAAGAGATTAGTTATTTTAGATTTTTTGGAGGATAGTGCAATGATACAGACAGAGACCCATTCCAGAGTCTCCTCTGGTTCTTTTACGTGCACGGTGTAAAGCACCGACACGAGACCTCGGTTTAACGTCCCAATGAAAGACTGTTCATTTTATCAGGGTCAGATTACCAGTCTAGCGTGTTACCACTGGACTACAGATCCGACGTGTTCCAATGACAGCTTGACTTTAGTATGCTATTTTAATATAGAATAGTAATAAATATAATTGAACATTGGTTTCTGTTACAGACTACAGATGCCCATTACTGATATTGTGCAATATATGTGAATGCCGAACTGGCCGGCTTCAGAGTTGTTGCATCCGTAAAAGGTATTTACAATATATTCAAACCAGTCTTCAGCAGCCACCCAAGGTAATCACAGAAAGTGGTTGCTTAGCACATGTGGCTGCTTAGTAAAGGTCAAATATAAAATAAAACATATTGGGAATCTGAAAAGTGGCTGCTTAATACAGGTTGGCTGCTTAAGAGGTGACCGCTCAGAGCACTGCGGTCAAGAATGCATTCTCCAGAGCACTGAGGTAGAGAAACCATTCTCCAGAGCGCTGAGGTTGAGAATCCATTATCCATAGCACTGAGGTAGAGAATCCATTCCCCAGAGCACTGAGGTAGAGAATCCATTCCCCAGAGCTCTGAGGTAGAGAATCCATTCTCCAGAGCACTGAGGTAGAGACTCCATTCTCCAGAGCACTGAGGTAGAGACTACATTCTCCAGAGCACTGAGGTAGAGAATCCATTCTCCAGAGCGCTGAGGTAGAGACTCCATTCTCCAGAGCACTGAGGTAGAGAATCCATTCTCCAGAACACTGAGGTAGAGAATCTATTCTCCAGAACACTGAGGTAGAGAATCCATTATCCAGAACACTGAGGTAGAGAATCCATTCTCCATAGCACTGAGGTAGAGAATCCATTCCCCAGAGCACTGAGGTAGAGAATCCATTCCCCAGAGCACTGAGGTAGAGAATCCATTCCCCAGAGCACTGAGGTAGAGAATCCATTCTCCAGAGCACTGAGGTAGAGAATCCATTCTCCAGAGCACTGAGGTAGAGACTCCATTCTCCAGAGCACTGAGGTAGAGACTACATTCTCCAGAGCACTGAGGTAGAGAATCCATTCTCCAGAGCGCTGAGGTAGAGACTCCATTCTCCAGAGCACTGAGGTAGAGAATCCATTCTCCAGAACACTGAGGTAGAGAATCTATTCTCCAGAACACTGAGGTAGAGAATCCATTATCCAGAACACTGAGGTAGAGAATCCATTCTCCATAGCACTGAGGTAGAGAATCCATTCCCCAGAGCACTGAGGTAGAGAATCCATTCCCCAGAGCACTGAGGTAGAGAATCCATTCCCCAGAGCACTGAGGTAGAGAATCCATTCTCCAGAGCACTGAGGTAGAGAATCCATTCTCCAGAGCACTGAGGTAGAGAATCCATTCTCCAGAGCACTGAGGTAGAGACTACATTCTCCAGAGCACTGAGGTAGAGAATCCATTCTCCAGAGCGCTGAGGTAGACTCCATTCTCCAGAGCACTGAGGTAGAGAATCCATTCTCCAGAACACTGAGGTAGAGAATCTATTCTCCAGAACACTGAGGTAGAGAATCCATTCTCCAGAACACTGAGGTAGAGAATCCATTCCCCATAGCACTGAGGTAGAGAATCCATTCCCCAGAGCACTGAGGTAGAGAATCCATTCTCCAGAGCACTGAGGTAGAGAATCCATTCTCCAGAGCACTGAGGTAGAGACTACATTCTCCAGAGCACTGAGGTAGAGAATCCATTCTCCAGAGCACTGAGGTAGAGACTACATTCTCCAGAGCACTGAGGTAGAGAATCTATTCTCCAGAACACTGAGGTAGAGAATCCATTATCCAGAACACTGAGGTAGAGAATCCATTCTCCAGAACACTGAGGTAGAGAATCCATTCTCCAGAACACTGAGGTAGAGAATCCATTCTCCAGAACACTGAGATAGAGATTCCATTCTCCAGAGCACTGAGGTAGAGAATCCATTCTCCAGAACACTGAGGTAGAGAATCCATTCCCCATAGCACTGAGGTAGAGAATCCATTCCCCATAGCACTGAGGTAGAGAATCCATTCTCCAGAACACTGAGGTAGAGAATCCATTCCCCATAGCACTAAGGTAGAGAATCCATTCCCCATAGCACTGAGGTAGAGAATCCATTCCCCATAGCACTGAGGTAGAGAATCCATTCCCCATTGAGAGGGTCAGGCTCATCACTGTCAGATGGTATTTATTTTAAACGTTTTAGAAAACTTAGTCGCCCAAATGCATTTATGCGATGGCGACTTTAAATATGGGTGGTTGAGATGTCTTGCTAATATATACCTCCATTCTCTAACACTTACATTGTTATTTATAGCAGATGAGTATTGCTATGGCAACAATTGTTGTCATAGCTTTTCTTGTTTATTTATATAATAATGTATTTCGAAAAATATTTCGTTTTTTTGTGTGTGTTTCAGTCGATAACCGGAAACGCATATATTTCAGTTCTTAGACGCATATATTTCAGTTCTTAGATAGTTCATGCTAGACAGTTAGTGTCATCGAGTCTTTACTGTATTGAACATGTGTTGCGGAGGCCAATTAAAGTGTCCCATATAAAACAAACATTAGATACTCTTATTTTCTTTCCACGTAACGCCTGTTCTATTTTTTCCTGGATTTTACCCTTTTGTTCTGCTCAAGTTTACGACAGTCAGGGCAGAACCATTTGCCTTTCGGAACATTCTTAATTTTCAAACAAGACAAATGAAACCATTCAACTTTGCAGTTTTGATCATCGCATCCAATCATTTCATCTATATCCTCGGGCCCCCTACAATAGCAGTAAACATCTACCCCCATCAGTAGCAGATGATGATTGAGCTGGCTGGTTAGTAGTATCCGACATGGACCAAGCATATAGCCAGTTTTCGTATAAAACTTTCCTACCAGTTCTGGCAGAATTGCTTTGTGGAAGAAAAGATCGGATTGATCAATGATTTCCTGCCACATTGTTTCATTTGGCACAACCCTCTCGACATGCAAGTCTTGTTCTGTCCACAAAACAAAATCTGCATACTCGACACCAGTAACATGTATCTGTGTTTGTATCTGGTACATGTAAGCATGGTCAGTTCTCGATGCTATTATGCCTGCATTATCTGCATACTCGACACCAGTAACATGTATCTGTGTTTGTATCTGGTACATGTAAGCATGGTCAGTTCTCGATGCTATTATGCCTGCATTATCTGCATACTCGACACCAGTAACATGTATCTGTGTTTGTATCTGGTACATGTAGCATGGTCAGTTCTCAATGCTATTATGCCTGCATTATCTGCATACTCGACACCAGTAACATGTATCTGTGTTTGTATCTGGTACTGTAAGCATGGTCAGTTCTCAATGCTATTATGCCTGCATTATCTGCATACTCGACACCAGTAACATGTATCTGTGTTTGTATCTGGTACATGTAAGCATGGTCAGTTCTCAATGCTATTATGCCTGCATTATCTGCATACTCGACACCAGTAACATGTATCTGTGTTTGTATCTGGTACATGTAAGCATGGTCAGTTCTCGATGCTATTATGCCTGCATTATCTGCATACTCGACACCAGTAACATGTATCTGTGTTTGTATCTGGTACATGTAAGCATGGTCAGTTCTCAATGCTATTATGCCTGCATTATCTGCATACTCGACACCAGTAACATGTATCTGTGTTTGTATCTGGTACATGTAAGCATGGTCAGTTCTCAATGCTATTATGCCTGCATTATCTGCATACTCGACACCAGTAACATGTATCTGTGTTTGTATCTGGTACATGTAAGCATGGTCAGTTCTCGATGCTATTATGCCTGCATTATCTGTAATGCATGCACGTACTTTATTTGTACAATAGTCCTGAATAGAACTGTTACGTGCACAGTAGGGGCATTTAATTTCGACTACACCAGCACCGCAACAGTCACATGTAACAAGTCCATCTGGAGATGCACCAATGTGGGTTCAGTACCAATCCTGATGCAGATAACTGGAAGTTATCATGTATGGCAGACATTTGCTCAATGTATACATGCCTGGCTGTAGCTTCATGTTTGCATCCCCATTCCACAGCATGATTACTGAATGTGGCTGAAGTACATGCAGGATAGCATATACTTCTGATAAGGGATTGCGATGGTTGATCAGGATTGGACTTGCAGACACTTTTCATTTTGGAAGCTGTCACTCGTCCGGCTCTAAACCTGAACCACATTTTATTGTCCGCCTGGGATTGAGTAGCTTGTTCCACTGCCACCGCTTGATCCTGTGTCAAGCGAAGCTCAATTTTCTGGCAATATTCTAGCAGCTCATTGAATTGAAGTTTCACACATTCAGGCTTATACAAATCTGTCAATATTGTTGGGTAATCTCCAGAGAGCAAAGTTGGTTTAAATAACTGACAATGAACTGGCACAATACTAAGAATGGCTGCATTACAACTGTTTGAGCTCAACTTTTGAAAGAGTGTCGCAAGATCCTCAGTTGTCAGGTGTCTGAACACTATCAGTAGTTATAAGCTCGTCAATCTGCTTTTTTTTTGTCTTCGCTGACGTGAAATCCATTTCAGCCACAGGTTTATATTCAACAGTTTTCATGGCTGTTGGTAGCTTCCAATAGGCTGCTTCCTGTGTAACAGTTTTTGAGTCACGAATTCTCACTTTAGTCTCAACGTAGAACAACATCGCACTAATGTGTGTACACGTTTCTCCCAAACCTGCCATACAATCGCAGTGACCGAAAAGTACCATTCCATTTTGTTCAGCAATTATCCACGGCTTCAGTGGTGTGTCTCTTGGCCTTTGGGATGCAGCACCTGCAAGTAAAGTTTAGAAGACTAATTAAGAGTGTGATCGGGTTGGGTATCGGAGCTGTAATCTCAAGCTGACATGGTCTACCATACTTGTAAGAACAGATTGCCTTTTATTCCTGCAGAGTACTTAAATTGAAATGTTGGATAAAATTCAACAAATTAATTGAAACATCCAGGCAGTCTGAATCAGCCAAGTACCCTATATTTCGTTACCGCCTCGATCATTAACGTTGTTTTGCATCTACTGTGAGCGATTTCCTATTCAGGCAGACAATAATGTGTTTACTACAGGTATGGATCAGTTCTGGTTAGATCTAATAAGGGCACACCAGGCAAGCAGCTCACACAAAGCTTGTGCCACTCAGTAATTTCATCAGGATAAGTTCACAGACCAGGACTGTATACTAGAAAGTCACCCATATTGATATAACATGTATATAATGAATGGTCCTGTTGTCCACTTTTAATCAGGACATGTCCACTTTAAATCAGGGCTTGTCCATTTTAAATTGAGACCTGTCCATTTTCAGAGGGGACAAGCTCTGTGCCGATCTGTTAAAATATTTCCGTGAACACTGATATAATCACTGATAATGTCCAACATGTTTCCATGACTGGATGTGTGTAAATTCGGACACATTTGCTGCTACTGTTCTATGTGTGATGAACAATGAATATATGTACATACCCTTCCAATAACAACGTGTTTGTTGTTAATTTCAATCGCCGATACATCCCTCACCCACCCGCTAACGAACTGGTTGTATGCGTCTAGTCCTTTGTAACAACGTAGATCAGCCATTGTATATGGGCTGGGACTGAACACGAGATAGTTTACAATGTCGGGATATGTAATTGCTGGCAACAGATCGGGAGCGTCGCTTAACCGATTGCGTTGGATAGTGTATGGATCAATGTCACTAATACAGCTGATTTTCCGAAGATATCTTTCTCGTGCACTCAAATTTAAGCAATCAAAATACTTTGATTTCGCTATTTCCGCATTGCAATTCGCCATATTGGAATTTGTGTATGTAATCCAAGATGGCGGCGCCTCGTTTTCGAGTTCGATTTATATCCTGCGTAGGAAGCCTCTATAACACGGAAACACGGTTTGGCTTATTATATAGTGCGCACCGTTTTGACCTACTTTCGCCAAAACGAGACTAACAGGTAAACAAACGTAAATATGCATTACTCGTATAGGAATGACACACCCAAGTGCCACATAATCTTGAAATTTACCAGTAGTTAGACGCAATATCTGTTCCTACGAATGTATATGGGTAATATGGTTCAGAGAATTACTTAGTGTGTCGTCCATTGTCCAGTGGTACAGTGGTAGAGTGTCTTATTTGGATTCAAAGGGTCCCGGGTTTGATACTAGTTTGGGGCTCATATAGTGTCATTGAGTGAGGAATCTCAGTACTGGTTAGTGACTTAAGTCTGCTAAGCCTGTCCAAAAAACATGTCAAGGTCCCCACAAGGTGCTTGGCATCAATAAAACATACAATGTACATAAGTAATTGAATGCATTAGTAACATTTAGGTCACACGCACCATATTAACTATATTAACCCATGCCATTGGAATGGCCTCCCTCCCCTCAACGAAGGATCACTGCCGGCCCAGTGGAAGTCAGCAAATGTTGCTGACATTTACAAAAAAGGGAACAAGTCACACCCCGCCAACTATACGCATATCTCACTAACATGTGGTCTATGCAAGGTTCTAGAATATATACTTAGTTTCCTCCTCGATAGTAAAACACTTCACTAACCACAGTATGCTGTACCATTTGCAGCATGGTTTTAGAGAAAAACGGTCATGCGTGACCCAATTAGTAATGCTAATCAATGACTTGGTTACCTCTGTCTACAATACGCATCAGGTAGATCTCTCATCCTATTAGACTTCAGTAAGGCTTTCGATAAGGTCAATCACGAGAAAGTACTACTAAAATGCATGACTATGGAGTCAGAGGTCAAACATTAAGGTGGATTAAGAGTTTTCTAGATAATAGACTCCAGTCAGTTGTCCTTAATGGTATTAGTTCAGATGCCATTCCTCTGGAGTCCCACAGGGATCCGTACTTGGACCCCTGCTTTTCCTAGCCTATATAAACGACCTCCCACAAAACATCAGTTCCAAAGTCCGTATCTTTGCAAATGATACTGCAGTATATCTAGCATCTGCAAATGAATCGGTCACACTCCAAAACGATCTTAGAAGAGATTAGAAGAGTGGGAGTTGGAGTGGGACATGGAATTTAACCCCTCCAAATGTCAAGTTATCCATGCCACCAGAAGGAAACATCCTATTCCCAGTCAATATGAACTTCATGGAGTCCTACTTGAGTCGGTCACCTCAGCCAAATACCTTGGCGTGGATATCTCAAATAACTTGTCGTGGGACACTCACATAAAAAGGTCAACTAAGAAAGCAAACCAAACATTAGGATTCCTACGTAGAAACCTCCAGGTCAAATCCGAACCCCTTAAGTCCATGGCGTACCAGACACTAGTGAGACCCAAGCTTGAATATGGCTCCGAGATCTGGTTGCCCCATGCCCAAATATTGATAGACCATATGAATGTGTCCAGCGAAGAGCAGTCCGTTGGATAAAGGCTGACTTCTATCGTACCTCTAGTGTTACAGACATGCTACATTCCCTAAATCTCCGCAGACTAGATCAACGGCGTATTGACAATAGGTTATCCCTTCTGTATAAAATTCATAATGATCTTGTTGTTATTCCCATTGAAAATTACCTAGTTCCCCTCTCCCGTCCTGCTCGCCATTGCCATTCCATAAGCTATAGGTTAATTACAGCAACTACAGGTTTTCCTTTTTTCCACGAACAATCTACCATTGGAACCATCTCCCTCCTGACATTGTCCATATCCCTACCATAGAGCAATTCAATACGACAGTTTGCCATATTGACCATGCCAGTCCCTAGTTGTTCTGCGCAGCTGCTTTTAAACTTTTACCACAACTTATTTTCATTACTTTCTTAAATTATGCTTTTAACTATTCATACTTTTAACTTCTTTGCGGTTATTGACGCGCAACATGTCTACATTCCCGCAAGGGGTTCGACATTAAAGGAAGATAGATAAAGGTAGGTAGATAAGGGTAGGTAGGGTAGGGGGTGGGGTAGGGTAGGTAGGTAGATTGGTATACGATACTATGTACAGTCCAGCCCCAGTCTTTACCATTTTTGCTGAGCGGCTGGCCACTGTAAACTCGGGACTGTTTTTGACCTTAGTATGTGGTTATTTTCAACATTATGTGTCTCAAATGAGATGTTTATTAACGGTCCCCGACAAGCGCCACCCTGTCATACTCAGTATTGTGTGCTGGGAGTACCCAATGGATGAATAAGTTACTACCCGAAATCATCGTTAGACTAAAGGGTTTCTTTTTTAGACGAAACTGAATTCGTGTTTACTCTTTAATATTCACTTGTTATCAGTAGTTATATAAATACGGATAGAATACAGTTACAAAATAACCTACCAAAGTAAACAGAGTATATAGTATATTGCCAAAATCACAGGGATTCGGCACGTTTGGGGGTACTAGTATATATATTTAAGTACAGGGATTCTACTCAAAAACAAATTGAAAAATTCTACGAAATCTCTTTTTGACGTACATTTTTGCCGAATAAACCTACACGTTAGTGGAAACACATTTTATTGATAATGTTATTCACAGTTAAAACTCTCCCGTCGAAGATTTATTTTTGTTGCTGACAGAACCCGTGTCCTAGTATCGATATATATGTATATAATTAGATACTATTCATATATGTATGTATGTGTGTGTGTGTGTGTGTGTGTGTGTGTGTGTGTGTGTGTGTGTGTGTGGTGTGTGTGTGTGTGGTGTGTGTGTGTGTGGTGTGTGTGTGTGTGGTGTGTGTGTGTGTGGTGTGTGTGTGTGTGGTGTGTGTGTGTGTGGTGTGTGTGTGTGTGGTGTGTGTGTGTGTGGTGTGTGTGTGTGTGGTGTGTGTGTGTGTGGTGTGTGTGTGTGTGGTGTGTGTGTGTGTGTGTGTGTGTGTGTGTGTGTGTGTGTGTGTGTTGTGGTTGTGTGTGTGTGTGTGTGTTTGTGTGGTGTGGTTGTGTGTGTGTGTGTGTGTGGTGTGTGTGTGTGTTTGGTGGGGTGTGTGTGTGTGTGTTGTGTGTGTGTGGGGTGTGTGTGTTGTGTGGTGTGTGGTGTGGTGTGTGGTGGTTGTGTGTGTGGTGTGTGTTGTGTGTGTGTGTGTGTGTGTGTGTGTGTGTGTGGGGTGTGTGTGTGTTGTGTGTGTGTTGTGTGTGTGTGTGTGGTGGTGTGGTGTGTGTGTGTGTGTGGTGTGGTTGTGTGGTGTGTGTGTGTGTGTGTGTGTTTGTGTGTGTGTGTGTTGTGGTGTGTGTGTGTGTGTGTGTGGTGTGTGTGTGGTGTTTGTGTGTGGTGTGGGTGTGTGTGTGTGTGTGTGTGTTGTGGTGTGTGTGTGGTGTGTGTGGTGTGTGTTGTGTGTGTGTTGTGTGTGTGTGTGTGTTGTGTGTGTGTGTGTGTGTGTGTGTGTGTGTGGGTGTGTGGTGGTGTGTGTGTTGTGTGTGTGTGTGTGTGTGTGTGTGTTGTGTGTGTGTGTGTGTGTGTGTGTGTGTGTTGTGTGTGTGTGTGTGTGTTGTGTGTGTGTGTGTGTGTTGTGTGTGTATATGTATATGACTGTGTGTATGCAAGTAAATTTAAATAATAAATATGGTGAGATATATGTAAGTGTGTAGCATTGTACATTTTCATGTAAGTATTATTTGCATTATTCCGTAACATTTTATTGACGAATTTCACTAGCTCCTTAAAATCTTACAATATATTTGTAACATGAACGTGGTACGTAATGGCTTGTTTTATTTCTAGTTACAAGAGGGAAAGAACGGAACATGTATTAAAGTTCAAATGACATAAATGATGCCGTTTTACATATTTTCGAATATCTTCATTATTAGTTTTGTTAATTATGACATGCATCTATTAATGTAATGTATCTGTAGACCGGGGAGTTTATAGATATGACAAACTCTGGTTGTTTTCGTATTTTCATATATATGGATATAAAGAGCCTGTAAAATACAATATATACATAATATTATTATGTACAAATCATTCTACTTAATTTCACAATACAAAATAGTAAATACACAATTCCAATTCCAGCAGTTCAAATAAATATTTTACAATGTAAAATATCAAAGATAAAACATTACATTACCAGAGTCCAGCTATCAGCTGATACATATATTATATATATGTATAAAGTTACTAGTATAGTATATATTAACGTAAACAGGATAGCTTTGCAACGTATCCGTTTGACTAGTAGAGATAGAGTGTGGGATAAGGGTCTTGAACAAGTTAGTTGGAAAGTGCACCTAATTAGTTGAGTTAGTTCACTCATTCACACATCTGACCTGATTGTCACTCACAATCACTCACCCATAATACTTTATACACAATAGTAGTGAAGACTAGTATATATTATACAAAGACATAGTATGGGACCAGGCTATATAATTATGATATGATTCAGACCAGTGATTTTATTAGGCCATATAGGGAAACTATTGGGTGGTACGCTTGCAGCAGGGTTTGGAAACATTATAATGTACATGTACTAAATATCAATAATTAGTTCCCTTTAACATAAATATGACATGGGTTACATATCGTTAATAAATGAAATCACATGCTATTATTACAAGCACATGGCGTAGGTTTTAGCCCTCAAATGATCTTTAAACAGGTTTCAATTATTTACGTTATAATTGCTACATTGTACATAGTTAACAAAAGTAATGATGATAATATTTATAAATAATATGTAAAACAACATGCTTTCTTCGGTAAATATACATTTAAATACATGGTCCTTTCTGTCCCATGAAATGGTCCGTTCTGTCTGGTCCGTTTTGTCCGTACTCCTGAGTAATGTACGAAAATAGCACTATATGAAAATGAAAGTACACCATTTTCGTGGAAATGTATTTAGTATCACTTTCGACTAAATACATTTCCACGAAAATGGTGTACTTTCATGAGTGCTATTTTCGTACATTACTCAGGAGTACGGACAAAACGGACCAGACAGACCAGGGCAATGATAAAGACCGGATACGGTGATTGCCAACGTGGACAGGTTGGTTTTTTTCTCCAGGTAGTCCGGATTCCTAGGTTGGGTTTTATCTACTTGCTCTTTCCTCTCACACGAAACGAGATAAATATAAGTTGTTTAAAACTCTTTCTGCAATCGTTGTTAGATTAATAAAATGTATGTGTTTAAAAAAACACATGTTCTGTTGCTTTTCCGGTGTTTCATCAGAACATATAATATAGTTTAATCATATTTTATTGCAAATCAATAGTATTGTTTTTTACGTTTATTTATCGTCGCTACCGGTTGCCCATATGAGCGACGCCTCCTGAAGAGATTAGTAATTTTAGATTTTGGAGTGTAGTGCAATGATACAGACAGAGACCCATTCCAGAGTCTCCTCTGGTTCTTTTACGTGCACAGTGTAAAGCACCGACACAAGACCTCGGTTTAACGTCCCATCTGAAAGACTGTTAATTTTATTACGGTCAGACGGGGGATCGAACCTGCGAAATCAATAGTAAATATGTCATACACATAATTGTACAATACTAGCATGAACATACAAAAGGGTTGGGGTCACAGGTTTTAACAATATTAGACAACAGCCCACACCAGTAATAGATGGTAGGGTGGTCGCCAGACAGGTGGGTTTTCTCCGGGTACTCCGGTTTCCTCCCACACGAATGACCACACTTACGCTTTCATCCGCGCCAACGAGAGTGATTAATATAAGTTGTTAAAACTTGCGTCGCAATCGTTGTAAAATAAATATAAAGTTTAAGAAAATAAGAAACCAGTAATCTATAGTAATCACTGTCCGCGTTGTATTCAGGAGCGTTTCATAAAACTACTTTTTTTGGATTATTTCTTATAAGTAGTAAGGGGTGATACCCTGGCCCGGTTCCAGGGTATTCCTTGGGCGGAAATGTTAGGAGTCCCAAAAGGGGATAACCTGGCCCGGTTCCAGGGTATTCCCTGGGCGGAGAGTTAGGAGCCCCAAAAGTGGACACCCTGGCCTGGGCTATTATATGGTATATTTTCCCCCAAATATTTGCCGGACGGACGTGGGCGGACGGACGGACGGAAACACCAGCTGTTGTTGTGTGATCATCTCTTATCATAAGATGATCACACTATCGGTGACAGTCGAACGATTGTAGATACAGGTGACGTTCTATGTGGAAAAAAACAACACTATTGTTTTACTGATTAAAACTGATTATGAAACATATTTTAGATATTAGCCTCTATATCGATATAAACACCAAGATGAAGAAGAAGAAGAAGTAGCAGTGTATATACTTGCAACACTAGAGATGAGAAGAAAATGGTCGAATTGAATAGATGTAGAAATTGTGGAGGTAAGATACTAGTCATTCATATATTTTTTTAAACTTTACTTATTTTACAACGATTGCGAAGCAAGTTTTAACAACTTATATTAATCACTCAAAGTAAAGTAATAACTGTTGTAAACAAACATTCGATACACTATTGCATTATAGGTAGGTCAGGTATAACCTTCGGCCTTCGTGATATATTTCTACACATAAGAACTTCAAACTCGGGTTATTCTGCGATATACCACGGTTGATACTTATTATTTCGATTCTAACACGACTTACTTCTAATAATTTTAGACGAGAATCAAAGGAGTATTTTCTTCAAACGCCGCAAATGGAATAGCCAAAACACGGTGCGCGCGCAGCATAGTTCAAGGTAGGTATATCGCAGAATAATCCGAAGTAGATTTTACTCTATAAGTATGTATGTTATTAGCTGGGTCGTGTTAGAATAAACAATAAATCACAGTACCAATAAGCTATCGTATATTGCCTTACCTATACAGTAGTGTAATGTTCCAACGGTATTATTACTTTACTTTGAAAGCACAATACATAACATGTAACCTGACGTAAGTAAAAGGTTGTTGTCATCGTTTTCGTTTTAATAATATGTACGAAATATGTTCATGAAACAAACAATTGACCATACTTCAGAAATACCACATTATATACTAGAGGACATAGAAAACGCACACCTACATTATATACTAGAGGACATAGAAAACGCACACCTACATTATATACTCGAGGACATAGAAAACGCACACCTACATTCCCTCGGTATATACCTAAATTACTGTTGCTTCTAATCACAGGCGATTGTTCGGCCATGGTATCTACGAGTCCCACCACAGGCATCCGGCGAATTATCATGGACCCCCACCCCGGTAACTACATACCAGTACCATGTTACAACCCAAAATACATTTGTAGCATCAATCTAATGGCATGTCTAGAAAAAATTAGAAATGCGTGTTTGTGTCTAGCCTGGGTAAAGGCGTTGATATATTTTGCCTGGTCAGTCATATAAATATATTTTAACACCGAGACCATTAATTGGGCCGTATTGAGTTTCTGATAATATCAACAACGCTTGTGGAAACCTATTAGAACGTGACTTAATTAATGACGTACTTGAATCGAAAGCGAGGCACTGCAATGTTGATAACACTGTATAATTGGTCGCCATTTTAACGACAGGCGGATCTGTAGTCCAGTGGTTAACACGTCGGACTGGTAATCCATGGATCGCATGTTCGATCCCCCGTCTGACCATAATAAAATTAAGTCGTTCAGATGGGACTTTAAACCGAGGTCTCGTGTCGGAGCTTTACATCGTGCACGTAAAAGAACCAGAGGAGACTCTGGAATGGGTCTATATCTGTATCATTGCACAATCCTCCAAAAATCCCGTGACCATCAGTGATAGGTTACAGTGGTATACAAGTCAGCGACATAAACCACTCGACCACAGACTCCTATGTATATTTAGTATAAAAAAATATCGTAGACATACTTATATTTTTTTAAAAACAGAACAGAGGACAGAGCCTTGAGGAACACCCCACTTTAACGTACATTGACTCATCCAATACTGTTCAAGACAT
This sequence comes from Archivesica marissinica, assembly GCA_014843695.1. Taxonomy (NCBI): domain Eukaryota; kingdom Metazoa; phylum Mollusca; class Bivalvia; order Venerida; family Vesicomyidae; genus Archivesica; species Archivesica marissinica. The sequence continues at coordinate 17,385,960 of CM026398.1, forward strand.
AACATTTGTATATGTCCATACATTAGTAGAAACAGGTTCAGGGTCTGTTTGGTTGATTGGTATCATTTCTAGACAAAGACTAGCCTGGGTTCCAGTCTGTCGATTTTTCACTAATTTACTCTCTTATAGATCTGTAAGATACGATCGCTAAAAATAGAAACGGATTGTTTTCGGAATCACCGAACAGATACGGTTATACACGAGATCCTTTCCGAAAATACACGAATGCATCCGTAGTCTCATTTACATTGCATAATTGTGTCAACATATACGTTCACGTTTCTGCGTTATATCGACGTGATGACGGCTTTTATCTATTACGTCTATGTGGTAAAGGATCGATTCGGCGTAATTGAAGTAAGGACGACTTAAATCTTGAGTAAATATGTCAAATCAGACGCTCACTGTACCTTTTAATACTACTTACCGATCCGTTGACACGTTAAAAATGTGTGTGTTTTACGTTTATTTATCGTCGCTACCGGTTGCCCATATGAGCGACGCCTCCAGAAGAGATTAGTCATTTTAGATTTTTGGAGGATAGTGCAATGATACAGAGAAAGAGACCCATTCCAGAGTCTCCTCTTGTTCTTTTACGTGCACGGTGTAAAGCACCCACACGAGACTTCGGTTTAACATATCATCTGAAAGACTGTTAATTTTATTAGGGTCAGACGGGGGATCGAACCTGCGATCCCTGAATTACCAGTCCAGCGTGTTACCACTGGACTACAGGTCCGTCTGTAAGTCAGTTCGTACTCTTATTTTGCATTTATATAGGATTTAATATTCCATTTCGCACACGCCAATTATATTTCATCCATTTCGCACACAATATTCCATTTCGTATTTCAGGCCCGCATAACGCGTCCGCAGTTTAGACAGACCCTAAATAAAGTGTGATTTGTGAACTTCTGGTTACGAATTACCGGTCATTTAGTGCGTTTGTTTTTCGAAATCGGGACAGGTTTATATTGTTTAAAGTATACACAGAATATGTTGAAGGGGTCTAAGCACATACTCTGTTAGTAATTTGATGTTCCGTTACATTCAATAATGTCGCTCGGGACTGTATTTCCTGAGAAGGACCTTATTTTAGTTAGGTCGAGCTCGGTCAGTGTCACCAGTCGGATGTCGTCAACATTTATTTCAGTATCAGCTAAAACATTCGACAAAGTAGATCACCACAAGCTCACCCATAGACTCAAACACATTGATATAAATGATAAAGCCACACTCACAAACGGATCTGTAATCCTGTGGTTAACACGCTGGACCACAGGCACAAGACACAACTTGTTATTTTTTTGCTATGGTCACCGTCAAGTCCTCGTTCCGTGAGTGACCTAATTCCGGTACTACTTGTTTACATCTTGTATTGCCAGATTGTTGGTGATGTTATACACGCGCTTCAGTGTAACTATTTACCAAAGCAAAAATGAAATTTTAATGATTGTTTCGTATCCTACCGGAATGAGGACTCTCGAGGCTAGTGTGAAGAATTTTCAACCAGAACGGGTTTTTGTCTAATTGTGGGAATAGCAAGTCGCGAGAGATCACACAATATTTCATGCTCCAGTTACGGGAAATATAAATAAACATACCTTGTTACAATCTATTTCCGGTCTTTTACAGACGGATATGTAGGCCTAGTCCAGTGGTAACACGCTGGACTGGTAATCCAGGGATCGCAGGTTCGATCCCCCGTCTGACCCTAATAAAATTAACAGTCTTTCAGATGGGACGTTAAACCGAGGTCTCATGTAGGTGCTTTACACCGTGCACGTAAAAGAACCAGAGGAGACTCTGGAATGGGTCTCTCTCTGTATCATTGCACTATCCTCCAAAAATCTAAAATAACGAATCTCTTCAGGAGGAGTCACAGGTCTGCCACACCAATATATAATGTCATTATAGTCTCGCTGTAACGTGTTTATGAATTTCGTCCGTTATTACACACAAGGGGTCCTTATGAATAATATCGATTTTCACCGTTTTTCGCCTTCAGGTCCATGTGTTGTCACAGAGGTTCTCCAATTGATATTCATGGTTGTGTAAACCTAGTTATTCTCTGTTGGGCATCGTGTGATGTGTGCGATGGATGGGTCCATATACGGTTCTGCACCTAGTCATTAGGAGGGGTGACGACTTCTTATGCCCCATGTGCTTGTCTCAGTCAAACTAAATATTAGTGTTGTAGATACAGTATATAGACAAAATGCTGTCCAACAAATGAATTTTGAGTGAAAATGATACATTAAGACGGTTATTAAAGTTATAGTGTTCCTGGTTTATATTGTTTTGTTAAAAAGAACTTGTTTACATACTAATGCTCACGCTGTAGGCAATGTCCACATACCGGATTACTGGGAGTGAGGTGCCGCCTTATTGTCAACTTTTCTCACAAAGTAAACAATCCGTTTTCTTCGAGATTTTTGTGAATGAAATGTCAAATATTGTTTATTCGGTGACATAAAATTGTTTGCAGTGTATGAACATTCCAGACCTATAGGAATCCGTTATGCACTACATCGTCGGAAACCAGTAACACAGGGATAATATAGTATTAAAGTAATATTTCCTGAAGGCAACCAACAGAAATAAAACAAGCATGCAGACACATCGACCAGATCACTGATATGTCCTTTCAAAAAATACTTTTTATTTGATGGAGATTGGTCAAATAACACCAGAATGGCACATTGTTTCATCATGAACAACAGGAAATGCAATGTTGTCGATTTCGTTGGGCTTTACAACATGACCTACATGTACTCATCTTAGAATCTTGGGGGCAATAATGGCCAATGGAATTAATCCATGATGAATCATGAATATGAAATATAAGAATCCATAGGAAATGAAATCCCATACATGTAGGTACATAACACAATGTCAAACATAATACACAGGTACTACATGTACATGACACAATATCAAGCATAATACACAGGTACTACATGTACATGACACACTGTCAAGCATAATACACAGGTACTACATGTACATGACACAATGTCAAGCATAATACACAGGTACTACATGTACATAGCACAATGTCAAGCATAATACACAAGTACTACATGTACATGACACAATGTCAAGCATAATACACAGGTACTATTTGTACATAACACAATGTCAAGCATAATACACAGGTACTATATGTACATGACACAATGTCAAGCATAATACACAGGTACTATATGTACATAACACAATGTCAAGCATAATACACAGGTACTATATGTACATGACACAATGTCAAGCATAATACACAGGTACTATATGTACATAACACAATGTCAAGCATAATACACAGGTACTATATGTACATGACACAATGTCAAGCATAATACACAGGTACTATATGTACATAACACAATGTCAAGCATAATACACAGGTACTATATGTACATGACACAATGTCAAGCATAATACACAGGTACTACATGTACATAGCACAATGTCAAGCATAATACACAAGTACTACATGTACATGACACAATGTTCTAGACTGCGCCTGCCATTCATAATCGTGAGTGATTGTTTGGCAGTAACAAGTTGAAGGGTAGTCTGCCTCCGTCATTGAGTGGTTAAGGTCGCTGACTTGTATACCACTGTAACCTATCATCACTGATGGTCACAGGTTCGAGCCCCACTCAGGCCGTGTCTCATTTATATGAATAGGTTGGCAGTTTCTTACGGAGGTTGGTGCGCCCATGTACTGGTTAACCGCTGGAGCCTGTCCAGGAAAGGTGTTGTTAAGTAAACTGCCCGTCTGCGATATAGCCCGAAATGGTGCTGATGCAGGCGTAAAACCCGAAATATAACCTAACATATAACAAGTTGAAGGTCTACTATGCTTTCCTGGGTATACCGATTACCGGTGACATAAGGCAGCCTTATAGCTTAATGCGACATTACATCGGTCAAAAAAGCAAATTTCTACAGAATGTGATTTCCTATTATATTGTATAATATTTTCCAAATTATTTGCCACATAATGGTCAACAGCCATGCGTAATACAACCCTCCTGAATAACAAGTCAACAGTTATGGTACATATTTACTGCTATATCTCACAGCTTGTGCCTGTGCATATTTAATTTTAGACTAGAGCTAATATCTGATTTAAATTAACGACAGCATCACATGTCAGACTGAACATTATATGCAATTCTACTTTCACTTTTGCGTGTATGTAGTCAGCAAAAACACTGTTTATTGATTGAAAGTTAGTGTTCGAATTACTTTGGAAGCTAATTATACGTAATTAATTTAACTAAGATTAGTCTGCAAATAAATATACTTATCTACAAATAAATATGAATACCGTCCATACTCGCCTATAAGACAAGGTTTTTATCCCCATAGTTTGGCCTCATAGTTGGGGACCCGTCTTATAAGCGAATATTAAACGTTAACCCAAGATTTCCAAGGTCAAAATTAGCAAATGTTCTTTAATTATATTATATATAATCAAATATTATTAGCATGCATATTATATTTCTCTCACGCACATTTATTTTATCTGAGGTATTATATCATTAGTATGAATATTATGTATTATGCAACAGTAAATAAATACAAATTGAGCCAACTTTTAGGTAGTTATTGGCGTATTGACCAATGTATACATATTTATACGGTCAATTCTGTAAAATCGTTTGTATAACGTTGTTAATGTACAGTTTAAGTACGGTAATGACTTTATTTCGCAGTTTTATTGCTGGTAAAAAATAAGTTAATAATGCTTTCCATATGTTGTTCGTTTTCTATGTACTAAAAGTTTAAATTCTATTTCATCATACTGTACAGTAAATGTTGGAATTACAAAGCGAGTGGAATAAATGATTTTATGAGTTGCGGTACGCGGCAAATGAAACGTTTGATCTGCTTTGATCACATTATCCTGTTTTTGATTCTGGGGTTCTATTATGATTCGGGTTTTACGCCTGCATCAGCACCATTTTGGGCTATATCGCCGGCGGGCAGTTTACCTAACAACACCTTTCCTGGGCAGGCTCCAGCGGTTAACCAGTACTTGGGTGCACCAACCTCCGTAAGAAACTGCCAACGTTTTCATATAAATGAGACACGGCCTGAGCAGGGCTCGAACCCGTGACCATCAGTGATGATAGGTTACAGTGGTATACAAGTCAGCGACCTTAACCACTCGACCATGGAGGCGGACTCTGGGGTTCTAATTTCAATCCTTCATACAAGGGTGGTGACAATTAGCGAGATATTGTTTCCACTTTCACAATGTACACTATTTTCTGCATAAATAATAGGAAAACAGCTACTGGGTTTTTCGCACCTGCATGTACAGAACAGAAATTTTTTATTAAGACTTGTACATGGTACATCGTCAAATACATATATACAAATATATATGATGTAAATATATACAACAATTTTATCGTGGTCATGTGGCATATAGAATCTGATAATAATAAGAAAATGCATCTAATTATGAGGATGAACAATAATTAGTGCTGATATTGGATTTATGTCATATTATTTAAAAGTGTTAATTTAATGTCAACTGCTTTATTATAGAATAAAGCTAAATTATATAGGATATTTCTTTTATTAGATTGCAACAATTCAATAAACTTAAGCATATTTGGTCTTACAAAATAATATTTCTTTATGTAAAGTTTTCTCAAATCTGAATAGCACGGGCAAACAAGTATAAAATGATATTCGTCTTCTAGGTCGTGTGTATTGCAACACAAACAATAGCGTTCATTTTGTAGAATTCTATTTTGTCCATATCTACCAGTATGTATTCGTAATGAATGTGCAGAAATTCTTAATCTTGTAATTAAAAAACGTAAGATATTTGGTACAATATCTAGATAAGGTTCATATTCAAATTTTAATTTACAGCTATCATACAAGTTTAGTACACCACTTGTCTCTTTGCTTACAAACCAACCTTGAATGAAACAATCAATCACACGTTGTTTAAACAAACTTATAAACTGGCTCCACTGTACACTATATGGATTTTCCCAAATGTTCGAGAAACCATAGCTATTTAAAATATCTTTAAGTTTGGACGCCCAATTTCTAGAACCATTTGCACAATCATTTACAGCCTGGCTATATACACGTTTTAAAATTATATTATCTGTATGTAACAATTTAAACCAATATTTTACAATTCGAGTATAACGTGTTATGTAAAGTGGATATCTGGCTAATTCGCCATATACGCCTGTAGAACAAGTAGTTACTCTTACATTTAAAATACGTTTACAAAATTTCAAATGAATACGTTCTAGCTCCTTTGATTTTGTGAAACCCCAAATTTCAGAACTATAATTTAAGATAGAGCCCACAAAGGCATCAAAAAGCTGGCAAAGCAGCTTTGGTTTCAGGCTTATTTTTGTACAGTTAGTGAGGAGAATATTCAACGCTTTTAATGCTTTGCCTGACAAAAACTGTTGATTCATGGCAAAGTTACCAGTATAATTAAAAACAGTACCCAAATAATTAAAATCATTTGTTATTTCAATATTAGTTCCATTATAGGTCCATGATTCACCCTGCAGTAATCCACCCCTTTTCCGAAATACCATAACCTTAGTTTTTGTCGTTTCACCTCTAATCCCCAAAGTTTACAATAGTCATTTAATAAATTTAAATTGGTTTGCAATTCATGCGGTGATTTTACTAATATGACCATATCATCGGCAAACAACAATAGCAATAGGGAAATATCATCAATTAATAATCCAGACTCGTTGTTACCCTGTAAAAATAATTCTAAATCTTCAACAAACAATGAAAACAAAATGGGTGACATTATCTCCCCTTGTCTCAGGCCAATGGCGTATTCAAAGTAATCAGAATAGTTACCACAATTCCTGACGCAAGACTTAACCTTTTGGTACATATCTTTAATAATTCGTAAAAGTTTGCCTTGTATACCAACTTTATATAATTTCATCCACAAGGCATTTCTATAAATAGTATCAAAACATTTACATAAATCGATGTACACGCAATATAATCTTTTATTATTGAATATGATCCATGTTGTTTTAGTTGTTTGATTTTGTTATTAATTTGTATTTGATAAAGTTTCCATGAATGACAGAAGGGTGGATTGTATTGCGATTGACAGGTGATATTGAGTAATTAGCAGGCAATAAAACATAACCGAAATCATTACTTTGTCATAAAACTCTCAGTATCATCATCGCTACATTATTTCATAAAACACCTGGATTATTTAAAACGCCTGGATTAATATTTGTGACAGTATCATAGTGAATGGTTTGCTCAATCAATGATAATATAAACTGGAAATTTGTGTGTATATATATATATATATATATGAAACTATTAACCCTAGTCATGCTGAACCCGGAACGTTCCGGGCACCGTCCTTTAGTCTCTATGGCGAACCCCGGAATATTCCGGAATACCACTTTGCTTTAAAAATAGATCGATGATTTTGTCCAATGAGTCATGCGGTACTATTTTTACATGAAGTCTCGTTAAAAACGTTATGTAGAAACAGTACAGAATGTTTCATTGGCTGACAACCCGGATATAACGCACAAAGCGAGACTTTAGTGAAGAAAATTTCAAAAAAAAAATTGAAGAAAAATGGCGACAAATGTGCTTTCTACCGATGATTTTTTCAATGAATTAATGATGGATAGCGATAGTGACGAGTCTTTTGATGGTTTTGACGAATCGGATATTAATGAACATTCGGATAATAACGATCTATCGGACGACGAAAGCCAGTTTTCCATACAAAACTGGGAAGATGGTGATCGTAACCCCACCCACATGAACTTTAGAGCCACACCTGGCTTACGTGATGGGATCGATATCCCAGACAACCCTGAACCTTCAGACTTCTTAGATCTGTTTATTAAACAGGAGGACTTTGAGAGGATGTCTATTGAAACAAACAGATATGCTACTCAGTTTCTGGAAACTGCAACTTTGAAGCCAAACTCTCGGTTTCGTCAGTGGAAAGAAACAACATGGCAGGAGATGAAAGTCTTTATCGCAATGACGATTGCAATGGGTCTTGTTGTGCAACTGCATCTGGCCGAGTACTGGGCAACTGATGGTGTGGTGGAAACGCCTTTCTTCAGGAAATGCATGCCACGTGACAGGTGTGTATTTTTCAATGATTATTCTAGCATTGTCAAGCCATGTTGATTATAAATGTGATGTTTTGGCATATATAAAATTTTGAAATCATTGTAAAATCGACGTGTATCATTGATAATGATATATAATTATATGAACCAACAGTATTTAACTTTTTCAATATAATGCCAATCGTATTAGCTATATGGCTGATTGATATTTGGTCAATAATTTGTGTGATATACAGTCAATGCAAATGTAGAAACTTTTTGTCGTTAAACATTCTCTCAGTCTCTGGTGTCGGAATGTAACAATTGCCATGTGTCAACGTTGAATATATTGTATGATAGTATGAAATAGATTGTATATTAGTGTGTTTCTATTTCAGGTTCTGGCTATTGATGTCATTTTTTCACCTGACCAATAACAGCGAGATGATTCGGCGAGGACTACCTGGACACGACGCACTCTTCAAACTGGGGCCGTTGTATAAGAACATGATCAACCGATTTCGTTCGATATACATTCCTAATCAGCAGTTGTCACTGGATGAAGGAATGGTTCCTTGGAGGGGCCATCTTTCATTCAGAGTGTACAACCCAAACAAACCAAAGAAGTATGGGATCAAGGCGTATATGGTATGTGATGCAGTAAATGGTTACTGTACAAAGTACCAATTATACACAGACAAACATGCGTATCGTGTTGAATCGGGATATGGTGCGACGTATGATTTAGTCATGGAACTGATGAGGAATTACTTCGGACAAGGGTATGTTTTGTATATGGACAACTACTACAGTTCCCCTCAGCTTTATTGGGATTTGTGGCAGTTAGGGGTTGGTGCCTCAGGAACATTACGTTCAAATCGTAAAGGTGTGCCTCAGAAGGCTAAGGACAAAATTCTGAAAGAGAAAGGTGAAACGTGTACCTACCACAACAATGATTTAATGTTGATGAAATATAATGACAGGAAAGTGGTTTACTTGCTCAGCACTGTGCATAAAGCTGTGAAAGTTCCCACAGGTAAGACAGATCCAAGGAATGGAGAGAGGATAATGAAACCCGAAGTAGTGACCAACTATGACAAGTATATGGGGGGCTTCGACAGGTCGGATCAAATGGTCAGCTATGCTACATTTAATGCCAGGACATTAAAGTGGTGGAAAAGAGTAACATTTCATGTACTGTCATTGGCTACGTTAAATGCCTACTTGATCTACAAGATGACGACAACAGACCGTGTACCACTTCTACATCGTCAGTTCAGAAAGAAACTTGTGAAGTGTTTAGTGTCTTCTGTGGACAAGGAAAATGTGCCAGGAATGTCCACAAATCCTGCTGGAAGACCCACTACATGTGCAGATCCTATATTTAGACTACAAGGTAGACATTTCCCAGAGAAAATAGTTGGTACTGGCAAAAAAAGTAATATTTCACGTGCATGTGCAGTTTGTGAACCAGCCGAAAGGAAAATGTTGGAGCAAGCTGGACAGAAACGTAAGCGTAGTGGTAAAGAGTCATCTTACCAATGCAATGAATGTAAAAAGGCTCTATGTGTCTTGCTTCAGACTATACCACACATACAAGGATTTCATTTCAGCATACAAAGACTATAAACAAACCCAAAATACAAAAACAATGTAAAATAGTACTGCTGTATTAGAATGAAAATAAAGAGTTTTTCAAGAATTTTTTTCAGTTTCACCTGTTCAAATAAATGCATTAAAAACACTATTTTTGTTTGTTTGTTTACAAGGAAACTTTGTAAATATGTTTGAAAAAGTACAACTTATGTTTTCAGTGGCTGTAGTTTATGTATTTCTTATATATAAACATATTAAACACTAATTACTTGTGGGAAAAAGATGTTTTCACACATTTTCCTTGATTAAACCTGTAAAATGTTCACATTTAATTAATTATTTTAGAATTTTTTTAACAGCATTATGTAGAACATTTTATAACCTTTCCATTGGTATATAATAAGATTATATTTATCAATACCATATATCTGTTATTTCATTATTTCCAACCCCACCCAATAATCTTGAAAATTCCTACAACTTTGCAAAGATATCCAGCCAGCAGCTTTATCAGTAGATAGGGTTAAAATAAGAAAATCATAGTTGAAATGACAAAATTAAATACAAAGACAGGTTATTGTGCGTTTTATTGTTCTATTATAGATATGCCAGTCACGTGACGGTGTTGCATGTGTTTGTTTAGCCTGCAGATATAATCCCAAATACACATCGAGAGAACATATGACCTGAGGGCAATTTGTGTCTATTTCCAGCGGGTGTCATATATTTCAATCTTGTTGACATGTTGTATGCAAACATTCCCATTTTATTTGTCTACAGGTAAGTGGGCCGTACATGGGGTACCAATTAGATTAAACAGTAAAGTCAAATTTTATTGGAGTCCCTCTCTGTTGCCCCGGACTAGATGTACGCCGGTGTTAGACAATATAAAGGACGGTCAAAACGTGTAATTAACGATTATTATGTATTGTCGTAAGTTTGCCAAACCCCAGAAACGACATTAAATTGAAATGCAGATTATGCGGGAATGTTACTGGTAATGAAAAAATGCCAGAATTGAAGACAAAGACATGTTGCTGTGTGTTTTATTATAGATATCTTCTTCTTCTTGTCGTCACTCAGATATTCCCATGATACCTGGTACTAATGATATAATACCTCATATAAAATAAAGGTGCGTGAGAGAAATATAATATGCATGCTAATAATATTTGATTATATATAATATAATTAAAGAACATTTGTAAAGTCATAAAAAAATTCAATAAAAGGGAATCCAGCAGATCAAAAAAAAATAAAGCTGGTTGGCAATTTAAATTGCCGAGTAGCTAATTTTGACCTTGGAAATCTTGGGTTAACGTTTAATATTCGCTTATAAGACGGGTCCCCAACTATGAGGCCAAACTATGGGGATAAAAACCTCGTCTTATAGGCGAGTATGGACGGTAGTCACAAATGTGAGATATCACGGTAAATATGTACCATATCTTGTGTTATTCAGGATAAGCGCGTTGTATTACGCATGATAATGTAAATATGGTCGACATATACAACCCGTTAATCCTGAATAACATGCTGTATTGTACAGATTTACCGTGATATCTCACATGTGTGCCTATGCATATTTATTTGTAGACCAATCTTAAAGTATCTCTAATCGAAAGTATTGCGTGTTTATTACGTCAATTCAGGAGCGCGAATGACCGTTATATGAAATCCTAATTTCACTTTTGAAAGTTTGTATACCACAAAAACACTGATTCATTTTTCATAATTGATTCAATGTTAGTGTTCAAATGTATTCAGAAGAATGTGTAGTAGCTATGCATTTATACATGAAAAAATGCATCCCCCCCAATGTAATGTCGCTTTAAAGAATATATACATGGAAAGGTAACTTCTGATCTCTCAGCTTCTCTACTTCGACAATTAAGGGCACCACCCTACAAGAATAGACAGACCATAACTGTTACTTACACATTTTACGGTCACATTTGGCCAGTAATACTGTATACAAATGCAATGACTTTAATGTTTAGCTTACATTAAAGCCATTGCTTGCTGCAATATTAGTCGCGCGCGATAGTTTTACCGTGACCCGTGTAATTTTCCACAAATAAGATGCGAGGACTTTCCAATTTATGGAGATTTTACGGATATTCGTTTTTTATCATTTTCGCCAAACTGAGTTTTTATTAGCCAATTTTCGCATATTTTAGCCAATGGCGAATTTGGCGATCGACAACGCAGGTCCTGCTTGCATTCGACACTGCACTCAATTTATCTATCAAATAATATTTGTCTAGACTAATCACAAATGAAAAATTTGTTTGTGTTTTACGTCTCCAGGATACTGTCGAATGGATACATGTGTTGTTCACTAATGATCCATACTTGGGCATGACAGTCGAATAGATCGCACACGATCACGTAATCGGTATCCATTCAACAGAAACCCCTTTCCCCTCTCCTTGTCGAGATGCAGTCCGCCTCCATGGTCGAGTGGTTAAGGTCGCTGACTTGTATACCACTGTAACCTATCATCACTGATGGTCACGGGTTTGAGCCCCGCTCAGGCCGTGTCTCATTTATATGAAAAAGTTGGCAGTTTCTCACGGAGGTTGGTGCAACCAAGTACTGGTTAACCGCTGGAGCCTGCCCAGGAAAGGTGTTGTTAGGTAAACTGCCCGCCGGCGATATAGCCCGAAATGGTGCTGATGCAGGCGTAAAACCCGAAATATAATTGCCGAGATGCAGAAACTTAACTGCAGTTTTTTTGTGATCGCCTACAGGGTTTGGGTCCGGCATGCATCATTCGTCGTAATTTCAGAATATGTTATCGAACCTGAATGTCCCGAAAGTGATGTCCAATTGTTGTTGATAATGTATGCAAAGTCTGACATGAATTGTCTCTATGATGAGTCTTTGGCATATGCTTATAGCAATATATATATATAATTATATGGTACAGTCCAACCTGTCTTAAGTAGCAAGCCACGGGAATCACAGAAAGTGGCTGCTAAATATAGAGGTCAAATGTATAATAAAACAACATATCTGGAAACTGGCTGCTTAATACAGGTTGGCAGCTTAACCCTTTCAACACCACAGACCTCTCAATAGGCTTACAAAAAGTGTAGATCCAGATGAGCCGTCTCATCAGGATCTGCACTTTTTGCCAGTAATATTACTATTTTAGACAAAAATTACCCATTTTGATAAATGAACTGGTCCAAATGTAATTTTCTTGTTAATTTATTGGTCTGAAAATATCATGCAGCAGTCCATGCCAGTTACTTGGTGTTGAATGGGTTAATGGAGGTGACCACTAACACAGGTTTTACTGTATATTACAATAGAGAGCATAATTCCAGAAATATTTTATCAGAATATTTTTTTATTTGTATATATTTCAGATTTGAATGGAGGATAATTATGTAATGAATTAATGAAGCCGAGATGAGTTTAAGAGGCTCGGTGAGTTACCTATGGGATGTAACGAAACCTCTTGGACAGGGCGCCACAAGCATGGTGTACAAAGGAAGAAATAAAGTGAGCTTTTTACGATTTCTTACATCACAGAACTATTTTCCGAGAGTGGAATAGACGGATACCTTTTCCATGGCATTTTTTAAACCCGTCTGTATATCCTTTTATCCACTCCACATTCTACTGCCTCCGTGCTTCCAGCGTTCCTCTATGTGCCTTATAATGAATTATTGTACATGTATCGTGCAGGGCGTTCACTAGACTTTGAAAGTCTAAGAGTCAATGACCCTTTACTTTTTTCAGTCGAGGAAAAAATACGCCAGTTGTTAGTATGAGCTTGGGTCAGAACCACATTGCTTGTTGTGTCCTTAGGCTGGAATCCACATGGCCTCTTCACTCTCCCTCAAGACACTGGAATCCACATTGCCTCTTCACTCTCCCTCAAGACACTGGAATCCACATTGCCTCTTCACTCTCCCTCAAGACACTGGAATCCACATTGCCTCTTCACTCTCCCTCGTGGCCATCAGAGATATGAAACATTTGTGACACAAGTGTGAAGTGGGGCCCCCAGGGGGCGAAGTCAGGGTCCATAGGGCGACTATTTCGCCCAAATTTTGGAATTTGCACTCAAGCTAAATTAAGTTTGCATAAACTGAACTGGTGGTTCAAGATATCTTCATGACTTCCTTATTTTAGCTTGATTGCGAAACGAGTTCTTACAACTTTTATTAATCAATCTCGAGCTTTAAGCTTTCGATTAAATCCATTTTCATTCTGTATACAATAGATATGTACCATACATTATGAATGAATAAATATGTTTAAACCAATCAATCTCGAGACCTCATTCTCAAAAATCTTATAAATCTCTCCCACGTTAATGAGGAGACACGAAGGTTACAGTTGAATGTAATAGAATAAAATCCTACCCACGAAAGCATTCCACAACACAAGTCCAAATATCAACACTGGATCAATCCATATTGTGCTGTTGCAACTACATGTATTTCTATGTTATGTACCATTCTTGAATAAAATATTGTTTTTTAAAAAAAACCACCCCAAAACACTGGATCAGTAAGATAAACATTTTAACCCACCTGTCCAATCTGGCGACCACCGTACCATCTCACATACTCCTCGGTCCGAGGATCGAACCTGGGTTGCACTATGGCTAGTGAACGTTATTGATACAGGTATAATAGGACTAGGTACAACTGCTGTGTACCCGAAACTGAGTGGAATAAATTTACCGTTGCTCAACAGTTACTTATTTTCAACAATAGACTATTTATTATTATTTATTTAATATCCTCCATAATGTGAAGATTTAATGTCCTCCATACTGTGAATATTTAATGTCCTCCATAATGTGAAGATTTAATGTCCTCCATACTGTGAATATTTAATATCCTCCATAATGTGAATATTTAATGTCCTCCATACTGTGAAGATTTAATGTCCTCCATACTGTGAAGATTTAATGTCCTCCATACTGTGAAGATTTAATATCCTCCATAATGTGAATATTTAATGTCCTCCATACTGTGAATATTTAATGTCCTCCGTAATGTGAAGATTTAATATCCTCCATAATGTGAAGATTAATATACATACATGGAAGTCGTGATAGCGCAGGGGTAGCGCGTTCGCTTCAGGTGCAAAAGATCTGGAGTTCGAGCCCCGCTGGTGCCGTTACGATTGTGCCCTAAAACAAAACAAATAAAGTAAATACATGAAATTTAAAAAAAATAATATCATTCATCAAGTGGTTAGCTACTTTAGACGTAGCTTTGTATTTTGCACGTTGCTAACTTGCGATAATTGACGTCAAAATGTGAAAAATTATGAAAAGCATGTTTATTATGTCTGTGAATATAAAGAGTCATAGTGCAGTAGATGCGCGTTCGCTTCAGGTGCGAAAGGTCTGGAGTTACGCTTGTGCCCTTAGGCAAGGCATTTAAATTCAATGTTGCCTCTTCTCTCCCTCGTGGCGATGGATTCCATCAGGAATGAGGTCTCGAGAGTGTTTAATATAAGCTGTAAGAACTTGTTTCGCAATCGTGTTTCGCAATCGAGCTAAAATAAATTTGTATAAACTAATATACATACAACTACTACATTACATACACTATGTACAAACTAAATCACATTGTATACAAAAATTATTACATACATTTGTATCTACATACACAGAAACAAATGAACATTTAGTTTATACAAATTCATTTTATTGATGGAATCCATCGCCAGCTGGGCTCGAACTCCGGATCATTCGCACCTGAAGCGACCGCGCTACCTATGCGCTATCATGACTTCCAGCTTCCAATGTCTATTTTTACCAACATACAATATGTGGCCTTTGAGAACTGTGTGAATTTGCCTTCGTTGTTTAAAGATTTTACAAGAATGAATAGTAGCATTTACTGAACAAGATGAGATAACCAGGTTCCAATTTGTTTACTAGTATGTTTGTCAGTTGTCTCCCATTATTCATCCAGTTTTTGAAGCCTCATATTTAGTATTTGTTCTCTGCACGCACTTGCTGAGTATGAGTCATATATAAAAATGAGAACCAGGTTGTTTATGCAAATTACCGTTAACTCGATTGCGAAACAAGTTCTTACGACATTAGATTAATCTCTCTAGCGACTTCATTCCTGATGGAATCCATTGCCATTAGGGAGAGAAATACGGAAATGTGCATTTAAGTTCTTGCCTAGGGACACCACCACCGTGGTTCTGACAGCACTCAAGCTCGCAACCTCTCGGATACCAGGCAGACAATATATCCATTACACCACGGAAGCTCCATGGAAAAACTAGGTCACATAATTATGATGTGCACTGTATTTTGAATTTTTGATTAAATTGGTTTTTAAATATATTTTATTAGTTTATACTGAGAGGGACAGAGAAGAGGCAACATGGAAACTGGAATGTAAATGCCTTACCTAAGGGCACAATGGTAACGGCTCCAGCAGGGCTTGAGCTCTGGGCCTTTCGCACCTGAAGCGAACGTGCTAGCACTACGCTATCACGACTTCCACATATTTTATTCTTCGTGATAATGATTATACACACAATAAAGACACGTGGATTGAAGCTTGAAGATTATTGTAGAACCATAGCTGGAGACACCTATTGTAGAATATTTACATCGCTATTGCATTTCCTTCGAACAATGATGTACCGGTATGTGCCCTGATTGTATACATTTTCGTATGAGGTTTCACAACTAATGATATGCAGCTGACACGCGCACTCAAAGTTACGGGCATTTGCTGTGTTAGGCAGCGTTTGTCGCGAGAAAAGGCATGTCTTACAGTTTGCGCTGTTCCAAGGATGATCTATTTACCTGTTCCCGCACACGGTAAGTTGCAAATCTGGACTTTAAGCATTTTAAGTGCAGTGTGCTATATTTTCTTTGTGTCATTGAAAAGAATAATTAATGTAAATAGAAGGAATGAATCATGGGTTAATAGATTCCATTGGGGTATGAACTACATTGGGCCACTCCCAATGTATTTAAAGTTTAACCACTCCCAATATAGTTCATATCCCGATGGAATATATTAACCTTTGATTCATTCCTTTAGTAAACACAATTATACATGTACTATAGAATGAATGTACATGTAGGGTGATTATGGCCTTTAGTTATTGATGGGATTCCAGAAAGAATTTATAGAACATTTAAAATCAACACAAGCGACAAGATTTTCCCAGTAACTGTATTATTAACCTCCACCGGTAGGAATAGGAGTTATTGTTCTTCCAAAATGGAGAGTATATAGTTGCCACTTTGTCTGTCCGTCCATCCGTTTGTCCGTCTTCTTGTCTGGGGCAAAACTGGCCAACTATTCAAGGAAATCACATATATCTTAGAAACGGAGATACAGGGCAATGAAGTGGAGTGCTGTGTGCAAGAACCATAACTCAGGGTTCCCTCTGTGTGAATATTTGTCTTTGCCACGTCTGTTGCCAATTGAAAATAACTGTTTCCAATTTAAACTATTAAAGAGCCATATAGTTCACAGATGCAAAGAAACTAAGGATTGCGCCAAATATTTTCGCCAATTCACAAAATTTAGCTTCAGTATCTGTTTTTTGGTGACCGACTCTGATAACACTGTCTGTTGTACATACCACATTATCTCCCCATTTCACTTCATTAAATGCTTGTCTCAAACATTATTGAAGGAAAACAAATTACTGGTACCGGTATTGTAGCTGGAAACTATGTCATAGAATTTCATTTGAATTGTGTCATTACAACGCAATTGTAATGGAATTGCATTAGATGGTTATCTCTTCACCGCCAGCGTGCAAAGAGTTTATTATTGCTTAGTCATGGTGTTTGTGAATTTTGCATTGTCATGGTGCTGGAAAATGTCCCAATTGGTTTTGTCTCGCCCAATTTATGCGAAGCGAGAACTAAGCAGACATTTTTGAAGTTTTTCAGTTAATATTTAGTTATAGGTGTACATGTGAAATTGATTGTTTTTGTCTCTCGGACTTCAGTGGAAAGTGAGACTAAGTAGTCACGATCTGTCGACAGCACTGTCAACAATTACATACAGTAATCTTTTATAAATATAAGATGCAGGTTTTTTCATCCAAAATCGTGTCCAAGAGTATTTGCATATTTACCACTTGTCATACGAAATATCTCTCTTGACCCACCAAATATCTCACTTGATCCACCAAATACCTCTCTTGATCCACCAAATATCACACTTGATCCACCAAATATCTCACTTGATCCACCAAATATCTCACTTGATCCACCAAATATCTCACTTGACCCACCAAATATCTCACTTGACCCACCAAATATCTCACTTGATCCACCAAATATCTCACCTGACCCACCAAATATCTCACTTGACCCACCAAATATCACACTTGATCCACCAAATATCTCACTTGACCCACCAAATATCTCACTTGATCCACCAAATATCTCACTTGACCCACCAAATATCTCACTTGACCCACCAAATATCACACTTGATCCACCAAATATCTCACTTGACCCACCAAATATCTCACTTGATCCACCAAATATCTCACTTGATCCACCAAATATCTCACTTGACCCACCAAATATCTCACTTGATCCACCAAATATCTCACTTGACCCACCAAATATCTCACTTGACCCACCAAATATCTCACTTGACCCATCAAATATCTCACTTGATCCACCAAATATCAACTTGACCCACCAAATATCTCACTTGACCCACCAAATATCACACTTGATCCACCAAATATCACACTTGACCCACCAAATATCTCTTGATCCACCAAATATCACACTTGATCCACCAAATATCACACTTGATCCACCAAATATCTCACTTGATCCACCAAATATCTCTCTTGACCCACCAAATATCACACTTGATCCACCAAATATCTCTCTTGACCCACCAAATATCATACTTGACCCACCAAATATCACACTTGATCCAACAAATATCTCACTTGACCCACCAAATATCTCACTTGATCCACCAAATATCTCACTTGACCCACCAAATATCTCACTTGACCCACCAAATATCTCACTTGACCCACCAAATATCTCACTTGACCCACCAAATATCTCACTTGATCCACCAAATATCTCACTTGACTCACCAAATATCTCTCTTGACCCACCAAATATCTCACTTGACCCACCAAATATCTTTTTTAGTTTAATCATATTGTATTGCAAATCATTATTATATATGTCATGCATAAACAGATATAATACATAATATGAACATGCAAATGGTTTGGGCCACAAGTTTTAACAACAACAACGGCCCGCACCAGAGACCAAATATCTCACTTGACCCAACAAATAACTCACTTGATCCACCAAATATCTCACTAATCAGATCAATCGCCATATCTTGCACCGGTGTTTTATGCGGTGGAGAGAATTTCAATAAGCTATTATAGCTTCCAATTCAATCCACTATCATTGTAAATATATTTGTGTAAATTATGTATATGTATTGTGTGTATATTATGACGAATAAATATGTTTAAACCAAGCATCACACTTGACCCACCAAATATCACACTTGACCCACCAAATATCACACTTGGCCCACCAAATATCACACTTGACCCACCAAATATCACACTTGACCCACCAAATATCACACTTGGCCCACCAAATATCACACTTGACCCACCAAATATCACACTTGGCCCACCAAATATCTCACTTGACCCATCATAGCGCCACATCTGATCAGGATCTATGATGTTTGCTATGTCAATAGTGGTTTATAGAATCACACTGAATCGGCATCAAAGGAAATGATGCATGTACAAATTCTTACAACATCTTCAACTGTCCAGTATTCCAAACTGCGATAAACATGAAGCTATCTCATCAAGGTTTAACAATTTATGAACAGTTCAGAAATACATAATATTACATGATAATCATTACGAGGAGAAAAGTGATGATTAATAATAAATGCGAGTTCTTATTTCAAAAGCTTTAAAGACAAAAGTAGATAACTTCTTCAGTATATTAACATTGTCTGTTGCTAGAAGTTCAATACATTTGGGAATGTTTGGATTCTTCCAAACGTGTTTGTTGATATATTTCTTTCTGATGTCATTATAATTCTTACATTCTAATATATAATGGAATTCGTCTTCGATTGAGTTACATAATATGCACTTTCTTTCATTTCTAGGTATCTTATTTGGTTTATGCCATATTCCTGTTTCAATTGATAATCTATGTGCTCACAGTCTTAATCTTGTTAATGCAATTCTGAATTTTCTAATTTTAATTTTGTCTAAATAGTCCTTGAATCCAAAATCGGAAAAAAGTTTATATGTTGTAGCTCTGGATGATTCATCAATTGAGGTGTTCCAGTACTGTTTATATGTATATATAAGTCTTTGTTTCAACAATGCAATAAATAATACTTCATTTTCTACCCCTTGATTAAGCCAAACATGATGGAAACCTAAATTGTCCAAAATACTTTTTATTGATTCTGCCCAGTTAATCTTATCTGGTCTATTATCTATATCTATATAAATGAACCTCCTGTAGTGAGGACGATACCTAGATAACTGAATTGTTTAACGATTTCGATTTCAATATCATTGTACATAAATTGTAAGTTCGTCCTATTTCTCCCTCCCTTTTTGAACATCATAATTTTGGTTTTACTAACGTTGACTAGTAATTTCCATTTATCACAATACTCTTTTAATATATTTAACCCTTTCTGAAGTCCAGTCGCTGTATCCGCTATGATAACAATGTCATCTGCATATAAAAGTAGAAATAATTTGAACATGGATAGGTTTACACCATTAAAACCATGTAATATAAAAAAATTCTTCCAAGTCATTCAAAAACATCGAGAATTGGAATGGTGAAAGACAATTGCCTTGATGGACTCCTAACGTACTCAAGAAACTCTCACTTAAAATGTTTTGTGTCTTTACTCTAGACTTAACATTCGCATACATGGACTTTAAAACATTCAAAATATTACCTCATACCACAAGCTTTATCAATTATAACCAGAGGTTTTCTCTTACTACATAATCAAATGCCTTTGTATAATCTACATAGCATACATGGAGTGTTTTGTTTTTGTTTAGCATGTGGTTAATCAGACCATGTAATATAAAAATGTTGTCAATAGTTCCCATTTGAGTCCTAAATCCAGTCTGTGCCTCGACATATACTTTGTAATATTCTGCCCATTTTGTGAGCCGAGTGTTTAACAGTTTTGAAAATAATTTCCCTATAAGTGTCAGGTAAATCTGGGTCCCCTTTCTTAAATAAAGGTATAATTCATCCTTCTGACCACTGGGCTGGAAAGTGGCCTTTATGCATAAGCTTATTAAACAGTTTATTTAAATACGGTATAAGATACGTAATTACGTGCTTAAATAGTTCATTAACAAAATGATCTGGTCCACCAGATTTGCCATTATTCAATGCTTTACAAGCATGCAATATTTCGCTGTCACTAATTTCTACATCTAATTCATCAAACATGCACTGGAATTCTGAATTAACAAATCGTTCATTAAAATAAAGCGTATATTCGTCTGGTTGGAAAAATACAGAATCTGGGTTATTTATAGACTTAAAATATGTAGGAAATTGTTGACTAGATATCTTTTTTTTAGGAGACTTTGTATTTTCACATTTCAATAGTTTCCAGTATGCTTTTGCGTTTTTATATGTCAAGTCCTCAAGTTTCTTTGTTTGTAGTTTGTCAAGATTTAGTTTTTTTATTTTGGATACACGTTTTGTATTCAGTCCTAAATTTAACCATGTGTAGAAAAAATGTATATATCATTCATTAGGCCCCTCTTGGAGTACGCTGATGTTGTCTGGGAAAACTGTACGAACAAGATCAAATGCGACATCGAATCCGTTCAATTAGAAGCAGCTAGAATTATCACAGGTGCTACCAAATACTGTAACACCGACATACTCTATACCGATCTTAGCTGGGATACTTTAGCTGAAAGGCGACGCAAGCATCGCCTTGTCTTACTTTATAAGATGAAAAATGGACTTTCACCCGCTTACCTGTCAAATCTAATTCCACCCCAGCCAAATCAGCCATATGCCTTACGATCACTTACAGCTATACCCAATATTCACTGCAAAACTCAATCGCATGCTTCTTCTTTTCTGCCTCTAACTATTCGCCAGTGGAATATACTTCCACAAGAACTTAAAAATGCCTCAACCATAGGAGAATTTAAAAGCAAGCTGAATACTAGGGCTAAACAAAAGAAAACAATTTACAACATTGGCAATAGGAAAAACCAAGTATATCACGCACGCCTTCGCTTGGGGTGCAGTGCGCTAAGCTTCGATCTTCACAGAAGAAATATTGTTCCTTCTCCTCTGTGCATATGCGGCGTTGTAGAGACTACATTCCACTTCCTGTTTCAATGTCCAAGATACCATGCATTGCGCCAACACTATCTTCACGATCTCCCATGTGCACATACGTTAAATAATCTACTATACGGTGATGACCGACTTACATTCGAAGTCAATAAACACATCTTCCTACGAGTCCAAGGCTTCATAGCAGCAACTAAGCGCTTCGAGATCTAGTCATTTACCATCAAATGTCCGACCCCCTATCTATGCAGCGTGTGAGACAGTACCTAGTATGTTCTACTAATGTTATAAACTAACACTAATTAACGCATTGAATCAGGATAACAATTAGTCATCGTGTGCATTAAAATTCAGAATCAGGTTTGAACTATATAGAATTAAACCTGTCCAATGCTCAAAGAATACCTACCATACACTGGCTCTAATGTGTTAAATTTATATGTTTGCAAACTCCACTATGGAAAGGAATTTGTATAAGCATTTTAATATGCTTGTTTTCCAATCCAAATTATTTCTCTTGTAACACTTTATTCTTATATGTTATTTTCTGAATAAAAATATGGTTAAACTACTTCTTTCACTTTTATCGACACGGTAATAGTTTAAATATTTATAAAATTATTTCTGTTTTTGCTTACATTCGTTGTCATACCACGAATTATTAGTCCCCTACCGGTCACCGGTTGGGACTATAGGTTTACCGTCAGTCAGTCAGTCAGTCCGTCACCAATTGTTTTGTCCGTTTTTAAAATAACTGGGCACAATTGTTCACCACCATGAGACGATATGTTCTGCGATTTTTTTTTTGTCGATATCTCAAAGGTCAAGGTCACACTTAGAGGTCAAACATCAAAAACAATTTAGTTTGTCCAGACTGTAACTTTATCATCTATCGTACGATTTTGAAATAACGTGGCATAATTGTTCACCACTTTAAGACGGTGTGTCATGTGAAAAAAAATTGTTGATATCTCAAAGGTCAAAGTCACATGTGGCGTACGTCAAAAAGTATGACAATTTAGTTTGTCCGGACCGTAACTTTGTCATCTATTGCACGATTTTGATATAAGCTGGCATGATTGTTCACCACCATGAGGCGGTGTGTCATGCAAACAAAAATTGAAGGTCAAGGTCACTGTGGCGTTCAAACAGTTTTGGCCTAATCATTATGAAACTTGATCACAATGATCATCTCTACAAAATCTAGGTCAAGTTCAATTTGGGTCATCTGGGGTCAACAACTAGGTCACTAGGTCAAATCATAGGAAAACCTTGTGTAGACACTAGAGGTCAAAATTTTGACCTAAACTTTATGAAACTTGGTTACAATGATCATCTTTACAAAATCTAGGTCTAGTTCGATATTGGGTCATCCGGGGTCAAACACTATGTCACTAGGTCAAAGAATAGGAAAACCGTATGTACTCGCTAGAGGTCACAATTTTTACCTAAACTTTATGAGACATGGTCAGAATGATCATCTCTGATAAATCTAGGTCAAGTTCTAGGTTGAGTGTGTACATTCCTCCCTCTTCATCACCAAAGACCGTAATATGCGATTTCAACCGTCTCCTACAGGAATTTGTAACACATACCCTGAATACTTGTATCATCTTGGGAGATTTCAACTTGAGCCTCACACATCGTCAACAAATAGAACACTTGTAAAATGTATATGTCCCAATAACACTACTGTAAAGTCATGCAGATGCCATGTGATAAAAGCTGGTTGGGGACTGTGGCCGTCCCACAGCTAGCGCCTTGTTTACATTGCTACCGCACCATTCCGCATTTACATTTTTCTTAAATAGTGGATTACATATATCTGTTAACAGACTATTAAATGCGACTAAGTTGGCTTCCATACTCTTCTGTTTGTGTGGCAGATTCTAAATAATGTATTAGGGTATCAAGTTGAACTGATGTGTTGCTAAGACAATTTAAATACTCCTCCCGTTTATCGGCTTCCGTTTATCATCTTCCCATTTATATACATAATTAACATATTCTACACCTGTGTCAACGTCATAATAGTATTAGTTACGTCACTTAACATAATGAAAACTCCAAAGTACAGTGATCCGACAATATATTAGGATCTGATACTTCGAATGTTTTAAAATACGTTATAAAATCTGGTTTACATAATATATAATCAACAGTACTGCTTCCTGCATCTTTTACACAAGTAAATTTGCCAGTTAATCTGTGATTTCCTGTTCTGCCATTTGCTATTATTCGAAGCCCTGTTAATTTGCAAAAATGTATTAACTATTTACCATTTTCATTTAAGTTGTATCTTGGAATATTCTAGGAATTCTGACCAACCAATCAGAATCCTTCCAGGTGTAATTACACGTGTGTACATATAAGAAATTATGAGATGACTGTATTACGCTGAATACAAGCAATGTGATAAAATTAGATATTTTGCATTTAGGGAAGAGGACATGCATGTGTATTGTAAGCTTTTGTGTGGTTGTGAGTCTGCCTACACTTGTAATTTTTTGTTTTATAAGAAACTATTTATTTCAGGTTCTTACAGTGTAGCACGATGTTGTTTATTTATTGATTATTTCCTGTTAAACCAGTTGTGAAACAAATGTAGATTTACAACGAAAACGTATGTAATTATGTACATTGTACATCGGTTTTCGGGTAGATAGACAGACAGACAGACAGACAGACAGACCGACAGACAGACAGACAGACAGACAGACAGACAGACAGACAGATAGATATTAGATAGAGTCCATGGTACATGTATACATTTATACATACAACAGTAGTTGTTGATCATTATAAATACATCTCATTTATCTGTATGTCAATGGTGGTTTATAAATACATCTCATTTATCTGCATGTCAATGGTGGTTTATAAATACATCTCATTTATCTGTATGTCAATGGTGGTTTATAAATACATCTCATGTATCTGTACGTCAATGGTGGTTTATAAATACGTCTCATGTATCTGTACGTCAATGGTGGTTTATAAATACATCTCATGTATCTGTATGTCAATGGTGGTTTATAAATACATCTCATTTATCTGTATGTCAATGGTGGTTTATAAATACATCTCATGTATCTGTACGTCAATGGTGTTTATAAATACATCTCGTATCGTACGTTGGTGTTTAAAATACATCCTGTATCTTAGTCAATGGTGGTTTATAATACTCTCTTACGTATCAATGGTGGTTTATAAATACATCTCATGTATCTGTACGTCAATGGTGGTTTATAAATACATCTCATGTATCTGTACGTCAATGGTGGTTTATAAATACATCTCATGTATCTGTATGTCAATGGTGGTTTATAAATACATCTCATTTATCTGTATGTCAATGGTGGTTTATAAATACATCTCTTGTATCTGTATGTCAATGGTGGTTTATAAATACATCTCATTTATCTGTACGTCAATGGTGGTTTATAAATACATCTCATTTATCTGTATGTCAATGGTGGTTTATAAATACATCTCATTTATCTGTATGTCAATGGTGGTTTATAAATACATCTCATTTATCTGTATGTCAATGGTGGTTTATAAATACATCTCATTTATCTGTATGTCAATGGTGGTTTATAAATACATCTCATGTATCTGTATGTCAATGGTGGTTTATAAATACATCTCATTTATCTGTATGTCAATGGTGGTTTATAAATACATCTCATTTATCTGTATGTCAATGGTGGTTTATAAATACATCTCATTTATCTGTATGTCAATGGTGGTTTATAAATACATCTCATTTATCTGTATGTCAATGGTGGTTTATAAATACATCTCATTTATCTGTATGTCAATGGTGGTTTATAAATACATCTCATTTATCTGTATGTCAATGGTGGTTTATAAATACATCTCATTTATCTGTATGTCAATGGTGGTTTATAAATACATCTCATTTATCTGTATGTCAATGGTGGTTTATAAATACATCTCATGTATCTGTATGTCAATGGTGGTTTATAAATACATCTCATTTATCTGTATGTCAATGGTGGTTTATAAATACATCTCATTTATCTGTATGTCAATGGTGGTTTATAAATACATCTCATTTATCTGTATGTCAATGGTGGTTTATAAATACATCTCATTTATCTGTAGCAATGGTGGTTTATAATACATCTCATTATCTGTAGTCAATGTGGTTTATAAATACATCTCATTTCTGTATGTCAATGGTGGTTTATAAATACATCTCATGTATCTGTATGTCAATGGTGGTTTATAAATACATCTCATTATCTGTATGTCAATGGTGGTTTATAAATACATCTCATGTATCTGTATGTCAATGGTGGTTTATAAATACATCTCATTTATCTGTATGTCAATGGTGGTTTATAAATACATCTCATTTATCTGTATGTCAATGGTGGTTTATAAATACATCTCATTTATCTGTACGTCAATGGTGGTTTATAAATACATCTCATTTATCTGTATGTCAATGGTGGTTTATAAATACATCTCATTTATCTGTATGTCAATGGTGGTTTATAAATACATCTCATTTATCTGTATGTCAATGGTGGTTTATAAATACATCTCATTTATCTGTATGTCAATGGTGGTTTATAAATACATCTCATTTATCTGTATGTCAATGGTGGTTTATAAATACATCTCATTTATCTGTATGTCAATGGTGGTTTATAAATACATCTCATTTATCTGTATGTCAATGGTGGTTTATAAATACATCTCATTTATCTGTATGTCAATGGTGGTTTATAAATACATCTCATTTATCTGTATGTCAATGGTGGTTTATAAATACATCTCATTTATCTGTATGTCAATGGTGGTTTATAAATACATCTCATGTATCTGTATGACAATGGTGGTTTATAAATACATCTCATGTATCTGTATGACAATGGTGGTTTATAAATACATCTCATGTATCTGTATGTCAATGGTGGTTTATAAATACATCTCATGTATCTGTATGTCAATGGTGGTTTATAAATACATCTCATGTATCTGTATGTCAATGGTGGTTTATAAATACATCTCATTTATCTGTATGTCAATGGTGGTTTATAAATACATCTCATGTATCTGTATGTCAATGGTGGTTTATAAATACATCTCATGTATCTGTATGACAATGGTGGTTTATAAATACATCTCATGTATCTGTATGTCAATGGTGGTTTATAAATACATCTCATGTATCTGTATGTCAATGGTGGTTTATAAATACATCTCATGTATCTGTACGTCAATGGTGGTTTATAAATACATCTCATGTATCTGTATGTCAATGGTGGTTTATAAATACATCTCATGTATCTGTATGTCAATGGTGGTTTATAAATACATCTCATGTATCTGTATGTCAATGGTGGTTTATAAATACATCTCATGTATCTGTATGACAATGGTGGTTTATAGCATCACACTTAATCAGCATCAAAGGAAATACATGTACACATTCTTACAACATCTTCAACTGTACATCGGTTTTCGGGTAATACCCAGGTTAGGACACAACATTGGCAGTGTCTGTCAATCTGGTATGAACTATCTAGCGAGATTGATGAATTTGCGATTTGGTTCATTCTTAAATATTAGCGAAATTTTTAAAACCGCGTTGAATAGACGTACGGTATTTACAAGCAATTAAGAAGACTGACCTGTATCATGCACCAGTCAATGTCAGTTACTTGGTATTGAATGGGTTAGTTAGTTTATACAAATTTATTTTAGCTCAATTGCGAAACAAGTTCTTTCAACTAAAAAATATATTAATCACTCTCGAGACCTCATTCCTGATGGAATCCATCGCCACGAGGGAGAGAGAAGAGGCAACATGGAATTTAAATGCCTTGCCTAAAGGCACAATCGTAACGGCTCCAGGGGGACTCAAACACCTGAAGCTAACGCGAATCTACTGCGCTATCACGACATCCACGGGTTAGTTAACACAATAAACAAAGAAAATACAGATAGCATGCCATAGCTACTTCACAGGTAGGTCATCCATAGTTATCCAATTTCTTTTAATAAAAAACTATCAATTCTATCAAGCGAAATTTGATCAGCTTATTAAATAGGTTTAAAGGCAAACACGCCCAAGATATCTATCAAACTGGGTTAATTAAATGGATTTCATCTGTTTTTAGACAAGTGATATTGATCTGTTATGACAACAACTGTGCACAATCTCCTTGTCTTCTCCTGTTGTGTTTACACTGTTATCTAAATAGTGGTTTTGACAAAATACCATGCAAGACATTTGATTTGATTGTTGCCAATTGCCCTATTGTTCCGCCCATGAGATCACATAACAATATACAGTCAAACCTGTTTTAGTGGTCACCTTCATTAAGCAGCCAACCTTTATTAAGCAGCCAATTTCCACATTCCCAATATATTGTTTATTATACACCTGTATTAAGCAGCCACTTTTTGTGATTCACTTGGCTGGCTGCTTAATTAACCCTTGCCCTCATAGAAGCACCTCTTGACGCCATTACCAATACGACATACATTGACAATGTAGTAGCCAAACCAATGTTCATTATAAAGGCCAGAATCTCATGTAGTCCCAGTAATATCTATGGAGGTGGGATAGATATGGCGACTACTTATCCATTGTATGATAGCTAAATGGCTGTCGTTTGTATGGAGATATAATATTATATTAACCTAAATCTCTATGAAGGAAATGGTTAAATACCTTGTACAGAGGCACACAAAATGGAACAAGAAAGTACCTGCAATTATTTGTAGAAATCTCGTCTAAATTGTCTGTGTCAATAAATTAACCCTGTTTGCACCTTTACATACATGTACACCGAAATATGGAAAATATGCAGGGTTCCCGCTGGCGACCACCATTTTCGCAATTGGCGAACAAAATAAATGATTTGGCGAAAAATTAGAATCTTAGTTAAAAAAATATATCTAAATTCCAACCTCCCAAGTTCTGTCTTTGTAATCCATTTTCACACAAAGTTTTGACAGGATGTTAGACTTACCCCACTGTGTATCCGCAGTATCGATTGACATCAAATATATGACACAGTAATTGTTGGAGTGTTGTTGGAGCGTTGCCAGGCACCACAGTTTTACATGCCGGTAATGATCAAAGGTACAGTGTGACATTTGAAACTGGCAAAGTTTAGGTGGCACAAATTACATCAGACATGCTTACAATATGACACCTCATTGTATACAAGGAAGGACACTCAGATTACATCAGACATGCTTGTTGATATTAACCTCATTGTGTAAAATGTAAAACCCCAGCTAAAACCGAAATTTGATTTAAAAAAGGTCTTGTTTCTTAATACCAGTCTGAATACAAATGGTCTCTTAATGCAAATATTCTCTGGATACATGTGGTCTCTTAATACAAATGGTCACTTAATGCAAGTGGTGTCTTAATACAAATGGTCTCTTAATGCAGATATTCTCTGGATACATGTGGTCTCTTATTTCAAATGGTCTTTTAATACAAATGATCTATTAATACAAATGGTCTCTTAATACAAATGCTCTCTTAATACAAATGGTCTCTTAATACAAATGGCCACTTAATACAAATGGTCTCTTAATACAAATGGCCACTTAATACAAATGGTCACTTTAATACAAATGGTCTCTTAATACAAATGGTCACTTAATGCAAGTGGTCTCTTAATACAAATGGTCTCTTAATACAAATGGTCACTTAATACAAATGGTCTCTTAATACAAATGGTCACTTAATGCAAGTGGTCTCTTAATACAAATGGGCACTTAATACAAATGGTCACTTAATACAAATGGTCTCTTAATACAAATGGTCACTTAATGCAAGTGGTCTCTTAATACAAATGGTCTCTTAATACAAGTGGTCTCTTAATACAAGTGGTCTCTTAATACAAGTGATCACTTAATACAAATGGTCTCTTAATACAAGTGGTCTCTTAATACAAGTGGTCTCTTAATACAAGTGGTCTCTTAATACAAATGGCAAGTGGTCTCTTAATACAAGTGGTCTCTGAATACATGTGACTTCAGTGTGTGTCTGGAAGTTGTGTTGTAGAAAACCATATGGAAATAATGTCATTCCATTAGAATAGTGACCATGAGAAAGACATCCCCAATTTTTTATACTAATCGCCTATCTAACAGTATTTTACTGCCAATATAATTTGTGGCAATAATTTAGGCCATATAAATAGGCTAATTCAATTGCGCGGAAATTTGTATTATCCGTAAAATCTGCAAGCCAATGCAATATCGCATCTAACTGGCCCCCAAAAAGTTATTTCCCCAAATTCAGACAGTAATGTACTATATATTCTTTTAAAACATAAGAGTGCAGAAAGGTGCCAGGCCCCGAAGTTATGAATCTTTTCTCTAATCTCAAACTCTTCCTCAAGCTTCTGATTGGCTGAGCCCGATATTTACATTCAGTAAATACAATTTTCAGATCTGAGAAAAGTTTTATAACATCGGGATCTTGGGTGCCTTCCTAATACTGTGAAAATAGCACCAAGCTAATAACAATACAAACACAGGGACAGATCAATGATCCAATGCTTAACACTCGGAACTGTGAATTCAGGGGTTGGGAGTTTGAACCCCCATACCACCATTATAAATTAGTAAATATTTGCAGTCTTTTGGGTGTGCAGACGGATCTGTAGTCCAGTGGTTAACACGCTTGACTGGTAATCCAAGGATCGCAGGTTCGATCCCCCATCTGACCGTAATTAAATTTTCTTTCAGATGGGACTTTAGACCAAGGTCTTGTGTCAGTGCTGTACACCGTGCACGTAAATAAACCAGAGGAGACTCTAGAATGGGTCTCTGTCTGTATCATTGCACTATCCTCCAAAAATCTAAAATGACTAATCTCTTTTTACAACATTAAATTATTCGCTCTTGAGACCTCATTCCAGATGGAATCCATTATCATAAGGGAGAGAGAAGAGGCAATGTGAAATTTAAATACATTGTCTAAGGGTAAATGGCAAAGAGTTAAATATATAAAAGGTGTATTTTTTTTAAATATTAAATTTCTTACCTTAATTAATTATCATGACATTTCATGACATTTCCTTCTATTTCATAATTTCCAATGAATCTTTCCTTAACCCATTTCATTCTGAATACATAATTTAAAGGCTTTTGCAAACAACATAGATCCAGATCAGCCGCATCGTAATGCTGCGTGCTGATCAGGATCTATGTTGTTTGCTACATAGCCAAGTGCCTTAGCAAGATGATCTGAATAGCAAACAGCATAGAGCCTGATCAGACGGCATGTTCCGTGGCGGCTGATCTGGCTCTATGTTCTTTGCAAATACTGTTTGAACGGTATTCAGAATGAAATGGGTTAACTAATTATCATTAATTTCATGACATTTCTTTCTATTTCATAATTTCCAATGAATCGTAGCTTTAAAAATTCCCCATAAAACTCCATACATTGACTTTAATAAATTCCGTCACACTTCCTCTACATGTAAATCAATCAATAGTTTATACAAATTTATTTTAGCTCGATTGCGAAACAAGTTCTTATATCTTATACTAATCACTCTCGAGACCTCATTCCTGATGGAATCCATCGCCACGAGGGAGAGAGAAGAGGCATGTGGAATTTAAATGCCTTGCCTAAGGACACAATCGTAACGGCTCCAGCGGGGCTCAAACTCCGGGCCTTTCGCACGTGAAGCGAACGCGCTACCACTGAGCTATCACAACTTCAATCAGTATTTGTATTTCTCAGTTAAATGTTTAAAATTATTTACCCCCCCCCCCCCCCATGATGTTTTATAATTGCATTGATGTAAAATATGTTTAACATCTTGTGATATATAATCGGATAATTTCTGACCTATGTCGGCTCAAGACTGGATAGATAATGTGCAGAAAACAACCTTTGATCATTATTTGTTTCGTAGATATCATTTGCATTTAATAAAACAATTCAACAAAGTGATTAAATTACGTTTGAGAGATTGTGACAAAAAGCTACTGTTTTTTATCAAAGAAATTAGTTTACAGTCAAACCTGTCTTAAGCAGCCAGCCAAGGGAGTCAGAGAAAGTGGCTGCTTAGCACAGGTGGCTTCTTAATAAGAGGTCAACTATATAATAAAACAACCAATTGGGAATCTGGAAACTGGCTGCTTGATACAGGTTGGCTGCTTAATGGAGGTGACCACTAACACAGGTTTGACGGTATACAAATTTATTTTAGCTTGATTGCGAAACAAGTTCTTACAGCTTATATTAATCACTCTCGAGACCTCATTCCTGATGGAATCCATCGTCACGAGGGAGAGAGTTTTACACGGTACTGGTATACATGTATATATATTATATATAACATCATTATTCTTTCACGAGTATGTATTTAAATTGTTATTCATATATTCACATTTATATTTGGTAAACAATATTTATATTTGGTAAACAAACGCAACGAAAGACAATAACTCTTGTTTATTAAATTATTTAAAAAGGTTCTATACATACCTATAGTAAAATATTCCAAGTTAAAATCGTGTATGTTTCATTGATCATACACGCACGTAAATAACATGGTAACTATATAACTGACCTAGTTGAGTTGTATTTATGACTTTGGGAAATACCCAATTGTTTATTTTAGATCTGTCTTACTCAATGTCATATATGCATACCTGTCAAGTCTCAAGCATTTTTCAGTGAAATCAAGGTCTCAGGGCAAGTTTCTATTTTCTCACGCATTACAGAAGAAAAGCTATGACAACAATTGTTGCCATAGCAATACTCATCTGCTATAAATAACAATATAGGGGTTAGAGAATGGATGTATATATTAGCAAGACATCTCAACCCCCCATATTTAAAAATCGCCATCGCATTTGGGCGACTAAGTTTTCTAAAACGTTTTAAAATAAACATCATCTAAAAGTGATGAGCCTGACTCTCTCAATATCAAATCTTTCAGATGGGACTATAAACGAGAGACTCGCCTCGTTGCTATACAACAGGCATATAAAACAACCAATGTGTGGACACCATTTAGGTGGATCTGTAGTCCAGTGGTAACACGCTCGACTGGTAATCCATGGATCACAGGTTCGATCCCCCGTCTGACCATAATAAAATTAAGTCTTTCAGATGGGACGTTAAACCGAGGTCTCGTGTCGGTGCTTTACACTGTGCACGTAAAAGAACCAGAGGAGACTCTGGAATGGGTCTATGTCTGTATCATTGCACTATCCTCCAAAATCTAAAATGACTAATCTCGTCAGGAGGCGTCGCTCATATGGGCAACTGGTAACGACGATAAATAAACGTAAAACACACACTATTTATACTAAGAATAACTATGCATGGATTACTGTTATGCACAAGAAACGACAATATAGCAAACATGTCGACAGTGTTTTAGAAAAGGGTTGTTGCACTGACTACATGTATATAAACCAATTTAGCTAAATAATGCCATTAAATCTTAATGTATATTCAATATGCTAGGTCACTTGCATAAGTGGTGATGGGTGGTAGGGGAAACCTACATTTGTATATTCGACCTGTAAATAGGGGTGAAAAGGTTAGACAAGAAAGTAGCAGTTAATGGAAATTAAAAATTAGGAAGCAGTGGTTAGGTAAAATACATTAAGACATAAAAACATATATACTGAGTCAAAAAAGAAACGATACCAAACTAAAAATGACGTAAAACGGATAAAACCATAGAAAGGTTTAATATATTAGTACGTATCAGTACCGGGTATCTTATTGCAACGTCAGCCAACCATAAACACAGGTAAATAAACACCCGATAATCCTGGAACGCCGAATTTCCGATTTGCACGTGCTCCTCAACAAAGACAACTTCCTACACATGTACAAATCGGAAAACCGGTTTATTGTACTGGTATTGCATTATCATCGAGGAGATACACCTTACATACCCATTGTTACCTCTAACAAAATGCCTAGGCTAAACCGCAATCAGAGAATGCGTGCCATTGGCATGATTTACGGCGGTTTACGTCAGCGTGACGTCGCAAATCGACTCGGGGTTACGCGGATCACGATAACACGTCTACTTCGACGTTATCGAACACATGGATCGGTGGACGACCGTCCAAGATCTGGTCGACCACGTGTGACGACGCGTGAACAGGACCGTCACAATCGGACGTCACATTTACGTGACCGGTTCCTACCTGCTACGCACACAGCTGCCGTTACTCCTGTGATGACCAACAATCGCATCAGTGCACAAACAGTCAGGAACCGGCTCGGTGAACGTGGCATTCGTGCCTATCGGCCATACGTTGGACCCATCCTGACACGGAGCGGATGGCAGAGAGCGGGTATATCACAGACGCGGTGAACGTTACGCCGACGCATGTGTACGTCAGGTCGATCTGTTCGGGGGCGGAAGCGTTATGGCGTGGGGCGGTATCACCTTCGGCAGTCGCACTGAACTGTTAGTGGTGGACGGGAACCTAAACGCCCAGCGGTCCTGTGATGAGATCCTTGCGCCAGTTGTTGTGCCGTTCTTTAACGCCAACAGAAACGTCACACTGTTCCAACAGGACAACGCCAGGTGTCATACTGCTCGGATTTCCACCACATTATTGGAGCAGAACAATATTTAAACCCTGCCGTGGCCTGCTTTGTCACCAGACTTGTCACCCATAGAACATTTGTGGGATACGTTAGACCGCCGCGTCAGACGACGTCAGCCGGTAACGTTAAACCAACTGAGGGATGTTTTGCGTCAGGAGTGGACAAATATTGACCAACAAGAGATTCAGACACTCTTCCGTTCGATGCGACGGCGGTGCATTGCAGTGAGAGACGCAAATGGTGCCCATACTCGGTATTGACGTCTGTGTGACAACTCCATTAGACCCCTGTCCGACGAATTACGTCATCACGCAGCAGACAGTTTCGGAGGCTCATTATGCTCTATGTGCTCCTCTTTCAAACATGTTGGACTATCATCTTATGAATTTTCTTAATAAATGTTGAAATTATAGACACAAAAACACCAGGTATCGTTTCTTTTTTGACTCGGTATATATATATTGACAAAATGTTGCTACCAAGTCATTTTGTCCATGTTTATAAATACATGTAGGCCAACAGTCTGGTGGAAAAAAACAAGGAATTTCTATAGTCAACAGTTGTGTTATCATCTGTGACCTGGGTTGGGGATTTGCGTCAGGGAATCACTTAATAACAATATTAAGAAATAAACATGTTTAATGCAAGTAAGATACTACAAATATCATCATATGACAGCAATGTTTCTACACAGATATTCAAAAAGATGCAAATCATAAAACATTGATGAACATTATTTATATACATGTAGTCTAAATACATATGCAATTGCATAAGAAATTATACATTTCTAACAACTTGAGCAAATATTTATGATGTTTTAGTTTATTAACAATAAAGTGGACCACGATGGCCCTATATCGCTCACCTGACTCCATTGTTCACAAAAGGGTGTCATGCAACAACTATGAATATCATACATTGATCAATCTTACTAAATGACGGTGGTAGATTTTCCGAAGAATTTGTAATATTTTGAGATGGAAGAATGTGTACCATGATGACAAGTAAATACTAAATCATAAATGGTGACTATAGACCCTATGGTTGCTGAGGAGAGGACGCTTGAACATGTTCATTGTGACGACGTCGGACGAGCGGTAACCATATACATTGTATGTAGTTTCTTCAACACTTGCTAAAGTATTTCAAGATTTACGCATCTATAAACTACATGAGGGGATGCTATATTGTGATGTCCGCTTTAAACATCGTAAAAAGTTATTGACAGAAATAAACTAATGATCGAAAATGGATAACGGCTATTTTGAACATTGTGCGTAATTTCCATTTGTTTTCCATAGAAACTACCGCCAATATGTAGGAGTAAACAGGTCAAGTGGTTGGGAAATATTTCTCCATAATTTAAATATGTAATTAATTGATGGCTGTTTGGGTCAGGCAGTCAGTGATTAAGTTTGGCTGAAATCTTGGGAAGAAGTCACTTATTCCTAACTTATTCTCACACTATTCATACAGTTAGAAATTTGAAAATTTACAGAGAAGTATAACTTCAACTACTGTGTTCAAGAATGTATGTTTAAATGTTAAACCAAATTGACCTGCATAGCCTACAGTAAATAAATATGTTATTGCTCTCTATCATGACATGTATTTCACTAATATTCCAACACATTCAAGACACTGTATCGAGTGTTTTCCATAAATCACAATAAATGGTACAATGATCATCTTATTATTTTGCTATGTCTCATCACAGACAACCACTATGACACATTTGACTGTTCACATACGGAACGATACAGTACAACCGAACATCTGTGACCATCTGCAGCAAATATGTATTCCTGTAAAAGACAATATATAAATTCTTGTTATTGTATATACAGGCCCAATAGCTGTAGATTACTGTAATTGACATTGGCTTTCTGGCATTAGTGTCAAAATACAGGAACAAAAATGTTGGTTGGTATTATAATTTTTAGTGGCTTTACGCGAGTACATGTGTGCACTACAATAACATGGGTTCTTGGAAACATGATCTGATCGGACAAATCTATAATGTGGACCAATCTCTGAGTTTGTTGAATGCTAGACTTCATGTGTATTTCCAGGATCCTATCTACATGTTCCTGGTACTTGCAAAAATAATCCACCATATTGGAAATCTTAAAATCATCAAAAATTAGGGGAATTATAATAGAAATAGTAAATGAATTTAAAATGGTAGACATATTGAATGGCAATTGGCAGTTTCGTGGAATCAAGTATAAGTTTTGAGAAGCGATTAAGAAAAAACGGCAGACAATACTGGCAAAGAACATGGTATCAATTGTGAGAACAAATTGTCAATAAATCACAAAGTTGTGATAAACTTCAGCCAAACATGGAGATGACTATTTCGTAATTGCTACAATCAACATGACCTATCCCACATCATGGCCGTTACCTTTCAGGATGATCATTACCGTGTGGACCATACCACATCACTGATCAGTCAATTGTAACCCCCCAACTCTCCTCCCCATCATATACAATTGTAAATGCTACGACATGTTCCAAAATGATAAAACATTCTCAACTCTCAAGATGAATATCAAGCATTTTTGATTGGCTGATTCTGGGTATCAACCTAACACTATGGTACAGAATTTGAAAATAGTTTATAATCCTGGACGTACTATTTTTATGTTTGAATCTACATAATTTTATGCAGCAGTGCTTATTCGAAAGTGGTGACAACGGCAGGATCTTCAGGTTTATTGTTTGTCGCTCCATTTGTGAATTCGAATTATCTTCCTCGCATACTAACTTTTGTGATTTTAAAAATCTCAGACATTGGCACAATTCAATTATGGCAGGATTGTATATACAAGGACTGAAACTAAATGTTATGTCGATCCGTTGCATATTAATGACAATTTCTTCATATTATCATCAACATATGTAATCTGATTTTCACTACAAACTGTTTTGGCACCATAGAAACCATAGGCACCAATTACAGGCCATGATATTGTGATATTAATAGTTTGACACTGGTCAGACAAATGATTAAAATGCATACAAAATCTGATGTGTCTGACATGAGGAGTATTTCTCACTAGGGTGTTCACGGTTACACGTGTAAACGGAGCCGTGTCGTGTAATAGCAATACAAGTGTACTAATTGAGTAACCGTTTACACTATCTTAATTGATGACATCGTATAATGAAGCTTAGTGACGTAATAAAATCATAGCATCGACCGTTTCACTGAATTTTGTGAGACCTAGTACATGTCAAGCTTGGCCGGGAAATACTGGGGGCGGGACATAATCATGGAGAATAAACAAAGTGTAAATGATGTCATGCCGTGTACAAAGGATCGTGTACACGTTTACAAAAATCTGTACAGGTGGCAGCCCTATTTTTCACAATTACATGTATCAACATTACCCGACATGCCTGAAACATATGCTCTGCACATCATCTCGAGCAACATACATGTCAAGTGATTATAGGATTCCTCCAGCGGTTCAAGAGATTTGAGAGGACACAAATTTGTGATGGGCAGACGGAGACCATTAAGTAATGCGTGTTAAATATACAGAGATGCTACTAACAAAGGGTATTAAATAATGAAAATAAATTACAGAGAATGTAGAAGTGGAATTCGCAGTTACAATTGCAAGGCAATGCACTTAAATTTCACATAATTATTGTCTTATCTGCCTTGTGGCGATGGATTAACCCTTTCCTTCATAGAGATTTAGGTTAGTATACTATTATATCTCCATACAAACGACAGCCATTTAATTATAATGCAGTGGATAAGTAGTCACCATATCTATCCCAACTCTATAGATATTACTGGGAAAACATGAGATTCTGGCTTGCATTATGAACATTGGTTTGGCTACTACATTGTCAATGTATGTCATATTGGTAATGGCAGCAAGAGGTGCTTCTATGGGGGAAAGGGTTAATATAAGTTGTAGGAACTTGTTTCACAATCAAGTTAAACTAAATTTGTATAAACTAAATGTGGATTGTTTTGGCAAATACTTACACCATGATGAAATCCAAGGAATGCCATTGAGCTTGAATCTGTAACTTAACATCCTAGGTTGGAATGTCCTAAAAATAATAAAACATGTACACCAGTGTCGCAAACTCTCCTTTTTCTTCTTGTATGTATATGACTCAGTTGCTTCGGCTCTTACCAGGGTCTATCCTATTGTAGACTCGCTGGAGTTGTCTAGGGGGTTTCTTCTTCGATATATGTATTAATGATAACTCAACACAGTCTTACATTTCTTCTATATAATATCTTGTCTAAATTGGCATCAGAGATCTTCATATATATATAATCAGTGATTTATATATATATATATATATCGTATCATTAAACGCTTATTTAACAATCCAAATGTGTGAGCCGACTATGCGCTACACAGTATAATTAACTCCAGTCTCTCTAATCCGTCATTACTCAATATCACTATAATCTAATCAAGGTTTCTGATTTATTAACTTTTAATCACCTTCGATGTGGTTCGCCGAAACTCTCTGTTTCTTCTATGGCTGAACGATTTTATTTAATTATTCGACAAATCTTTATAAGTTATAATTCTTATAATGTCCATAATATCTAAGTATCATAGAAACAGTTTATCTGTTCTATAAAATAGAATGAGATCACGCCACTCTCTCTCCTGGAGGTAGGCTATAGTGTTCTGATTTTAGTTAATAAAATCCATTTCTTATATACACGATTGAATCAATATATGATATAACAATTCCTAAAACATCTGTTATTCCTAAAACATCTGTTATGTTATCTAATATTACACCATAAAACCAGTT
>CM026398.1:17426461-17476009 GCA_014843695.1 Archivesica marissinica
CAGGACATAAACTACAAAAGTAAGGTGAAAATCAAGTACAGTGAACGCAAATTAAACATCACCTCTATTCAGCAACATATCTATATTAACCAGCCAATTTAGTGTCAGTAAATTTATGGCCCGTTGTTTACCAATTGCAAAAGCTTGATTGCGAAACAAGTACTAACAATTTATATTAATCACTCTCGAGACCTCATTCCTGATGGAATCCATCGCCAAGAGGGAGAGAGGAGAGACATGTGGAATTTAAATGCCTTGCCTTAGGGCACAATCGTAACGGCTCCAGTGGGGCGCAAACTCTGAGCCTTTCGCACCTGAAGTGACTGCGCTACCTCAACTTCTGGCCTTTATTGAGTTATGCTTTACGGTGTATCGATATAGTTCAGGTCATTCGAAAAAAAGATTTCCAATTTCATGAACATCAGAATAAAGATATATATGATATAGAACCAAAACTTTCACTCCTGTTGGAATCACAACACAAATAGTTACATCACTATGGCATTTCCTTTAACGAATGCATATGTGCTATTTCTATCAATTTTCGTATGAGGGTTCCCAAATAATCATATGCAGCTGACATGCGCACTCAGTTATGGGCCTGCACATTTCGCAGTCTCAAGCAGCGTTCGTCACGAAAAAAGGCTTATCTTACAGTTTACGCTGTTCCAAGGATGATCTATTTACCTGTTTCCGGCATACGGTAAGTTGCAAATCTTGGCAAAAAACATTTTAAATGCAAAGTGCGCTATATTTTCTTTGTCCTTGAAACTTCGGCCTTCACACACTTTAATCACGCCCAATGTAGTTCATACCCCGATGGAAACTATTAACACGCGATTCATTCCTTAAATCAATTGCACTATGACAATACCTGTTTCTATGGTACTTTCTTCCAAGTCGCTGTTTGGCAAACCTTTCTGTATAGCTAACTTTCTCCGTACTTGCACAATCTCACGTCGTATTCTCTTAGCTAACTTTGATTTCCTTTCTGAAAATGCCGGATAGAAAATTATATTGGTATTGTTTATCACAAAAGGATAACTTGCAACTTTGGCCGATATCGACCCCCGTTAATTAACACTTATTTAACCCTTCATCTCATTGAAATGCTAAACAATTCCCTCCAACATACACGTTATGGCAATAAAATCCGGTCCTCAAGAACCCTATGGGGAGATTTCAAGCATAATCGTACAAAATGGACAAAAATATGCATTAGTTTTAAAATTAAGTCCATAGCATCTCGTGTGACAACAGACTAAATACTGAAAATCGGTTTTACTCAGTACCAGATTAAATATTTAAGTGACAGAAATGTAACACAAGGTGATATTGATCAACTTCAATGATGAATGCTTTACCGAAATGATAATTTTGATTGTTTGTATTTGGGGTTTCACAGCTATTATTAGTGGAGGATGACCCCGGGAGCGCCTTCGAGCTGTATTTCAGGTGCGGACAGGCACCCACGTAGAACCACCGACCTTCCACAAGCAAGCTGGATAGCTTCCTAACCTGAAATAAGTTGACACCCCCAGTGGGATTCGAACAAGCAGCGGTCAAGGGCAAGTGATTTGAACCATAACCACTCAGCCATGGAGGGCCCACTCAGCACTGATTGTGGCATCGCTACCAATCTCATGGAAACCGGTGACAAGTAGTTTACCTAAACCTAGCATTTCACAATCTCTCTGAATACTCGACGGTTTCTGGACCGGTAAGCTCAGACCACTCGCACAAACTAGCAAACATGTTCTACACATACTTGATGAACTGGCCATGTCCATTTTCTCCAGAAGAATTCTCAACTGTTCATCTAACGGAAGGTTGTCTTTATTCTCCAGGAATGTGTCAACTGCAAATAAAGACACCGGTATGTTAATGTTTGAGCTTAAAGCGGCTCCAACAGATTAGGTGGCACAAGATCCCCATGAGCCTGTCTCTCCGGAACATTACACCAGGAGCCCGTCCCTCCGGAACAAGACACCAGGAGCCCGTCCCTCCGGAACAAGACACCAGGAGCCCGTCCCTCCGGAATAAGACATCAGGATCCCGTCCCTCTGGAACAAGACACCAGGATCCCGTCCCTCTGGAACAAGACATCAGGAGCCCGTCCCTCCGGAACAAGACACCAGGAGCCCGTCCCTCCGGAATAAGACATCAGGATCCCGTCCCTCTGGAACAAGACACCAGGATCCCGTCCCTCTGGAACAAGACATCAGGAGCCCGTCCCTCCGGAACAAGACACCAGGATCCACGTCTCGGAATAAGACACAGGAGCCGTCCATCCGGAATAGACAGCAGGAGCCCGTCTCCCGAATAAGACATCAGGAGCTGTCCCTCCGGAATAAGACATCAGGAGCCCCGTCCCTCCGGATAAAGACATCAGGAGCCAGTCCTACGGAATAAGAATCAGGAGCCCGTCCCTCCGGAATAAGAACTCAGGAGCCGTCCCTCCGGAATAAGACATCAGGAGCCCGTCCCTCCAGAATAAGACACCAGGTGCCTCCAACAAGACACCAGGAGCCTGTCCCTCCAGAACAAGACACCAGGTGCCTGTCCCTCCGGAACAAGACACCAGGTCCCTCCAGAACAAGACACCAGGAGCCTGTCCCTCCGGAACAAGACACCAGGTGCCTGTCCCTCCAGAACAAGACACCAGGAGCCCATCCCTCCGGAACAAGACACCAGGTGCCTGTCCCTCCGGAATAAGACCCTAGGAGCCCGTCCCTCCGGAATAAAACACCAGGAGCCTGTTCCCTCCGGAACAAGACACCAGGAGCCCGTCCCTCCAGAACAAGACACCAGGAGCCCGTCCCTCCAGAACAAGACACCAGGAGCCCGTCCCTCCAGAACAAGACATTAGAAGCCCGTTCCCTCCAGAACAAGACACCAGGAGCCCATCCCTCCAGAACAAGACATTAGAAGCCCATTCCCTCTGGAACAAGACACCATGGTGTGGCGTCCGGAATCGAACGGTCCCAGGTTCGATACTCGGTCAGGCCACGTATGTAGTGTCATTGAGCATGGCACCTCACACACATTGCTTAGTACTGGTTAACCACTTAGGTCAGCTAAGCCTGCCCAGGGAAACATGTCTAGGTCCCCGCAAGGGGTTTGACATTAATGGAACATACATACATACACCAGGTGCCCGTCCCTGGAACAAGACATCAGAAGCCCATTCCCTCCGGAACAAGACACCAGGTGCCCGTTCCTTGGCACAGTATTTCAGGCATGGGCAGGCACAAAGGTAAAAGTATTATTAATGTTTTTTAAGCCAGTTGCTGCATAGCTTCCTTGCACAAATGAATTTGACACCTCAGAAAAATGTTCAGCCTATAGCAACGAGGTGTCTGAAGTCACTGACCGTACCAATTCTGTTCAACAAGACATCAATTCCATTTTACATCCCAAGAACTGAAATGGTTTCTTGGTTATGCGTACTTATGTCTTCTGTATAATGTGAATGTGTTGTACACTATTATTAGTTATGCAAATATATAACAGCCCATTCCATTGGATAAGCGTGCACCTGGACAAGATATCACTACTCTATAGCAGGAACTCTTTATTTTATACTTTATTTATTTTACAACGATTGCGAAGTAAGTTTTAACAATTTACATTAATCACTCTCGTTGGCTCGGATGAAAGCGTATATATGGTCATTCATGTGGGGGGAAACCGGAGTACCCAGAGAAAAACCACCTGTCCGATCTGGCGACCATCGTACCATCTCACATACTTCCCTGTCCGAGGATCGAACCCGGGTCGTATTGGTGAGAAGCGAGCGGGGCTAACCACTGCGCTAATCGGACAGCCAACTCTAGCAGCAACTCTATACATTAGATAGTGCAAACACTGAAACTTTATCTTGGCTGCTTAAACTTTACCTGCCATGTCCTGACCTGGGAAGCTTGTGTGTACGGTGAGGATGGACGAATATAGGCGAGCACAATGAATGTGAAGACACAGCACATTATATCATCCCTATATAGCAGACTATTAACCTGTACTTACAGTCTTCTAGTATAACAGGCTCCTTCTTGTGTTCTTCTGGAGGATCAGGCATATGAAGTCCTGTGTCTGGATCATACCCCACCCGCTCTGCCGTACGTCTTGCTGACCGAATAATCGATCCACCCTGTAACATGTACATACAGCTTATAAGCAATTCTAACTTCATGAATGTTCCTTGTTTAGGTCTTAGATTAAGGAGTTGCCCCCA
Source organism: Archivesica marissinica (assembly GCA_014843695.1). Classification (NCBI taxonomy): domain Eukaryota; kingdom Metazoa; phylum Mollusca; class Bivalvia; order Venerida; family Vesicomyidae; genus Archivesica; species Archivesica marissinica. The sequence continues at coordinate 17,430,696 of CM026398.1, forward strand.
ACTGTCCAGTTTTAACCCATTTAATTCTGGATATATTTAAAGGCTTTTGCAAACAACATAGATCCAGATCAGCCGCAGCGTGACGCTGCGTGCTGATCAGGATCTATGTTGTTTGCTACATAGCCAAGTGTCTTAGCAAGATCATCTGAATAGCAAACAGCATAGAGCCTGATCAGACGGCACATTCCGTGGTGGTTGATCTGGCTCTATGTTCTTTGCAAATACTGTTTGAACGGTATCCCGAATGAAATGGGTTAAACATATTATTTTCTATCATGTACATGATTATTTACAACAATAGATAATAATAAGAAATTGGAAAGATATAGAGCTTACGGTTGTCCTCACCCCGATGTCATCCTTATTAAGCCTGTTATTATGTTGTCATTTCCTGTATATAGCAAACGTTACGAAAGGCAGCTGATGTTGGGGCCTCATAAATATTGGCTCGAGCATCGCAAGGCAAGGGGTTAGGGGTCCTCCCTCCCCAAGAATGGGTTAAATGGTGATTGAGGGTTCAGGCCTTATTACAGAACCACATACTTTGCACACAAGTCTGCCGGATAGCTTCCTCGCTGGAGAAAGTAACCGATCATAGTAGGCTCAAACCTGTATGGTGGAGAGCAATGGAATAACAGTCCACAACGTTACCACTCCGACATGGAAGCCCCATTTCCCTGAACGGTATGAACATTTAACGAAATGAACACTATATATGAAAACTGCGAAACGTTCATTGTTTCTGATAGTCGACGAAACATACAATTATTTTTCTCTTTAACATTTTCCTACATAGAAGCTCATCTCGGCACATATCCATACGTAGAAGGACTTCTATCAATTCTAAATACATAAGACTTATTTTTAATTTTTTACTCATTTATTTACAAATATTTACAAGAATAATACAAGATTATCGATGATAAATACATACTGGTACATGATATGAATACTCCTTGGAATTTTAGTTAGCACTGTACAGGTACGCATATACCGATTTATATAAACGAGATTTAAATATCTTATTTATTCTTTTAAATAACGAGTATTTGTAATGCATAGACATATTAGTAGTCAAACAAAAGAAAAATCGAAAAATCCAAGAATAAAGTCAAATCACATATTGGATATAGAGGCAAACATGTCGAGGGAATCACAGAAAGTGGCTGCCTTAATACAGGTGGCTGTTTAATAGAGGCAAATGAATAATAAAGCAAAATATTGGGAATCTGGAAATTGGCTGCTTAATACAGGTGGCTGTTTAATAGAGGCAAATGAATAATAAAGCAAAATATTGGGAATCTGGAAATTGGCTGCTTAATACAGGTTGCTGTTTAACAGAGGCAAATGAATAATAAAGCAAAATAATGGGAATCTGGAACTTGGCTGCTTAATGGAGGTTGATTACTAACAGAGGTTTGACTAACACTAATATTTGACCCACCCTGCCATTTTTCCACTATATAGTATGTTATACCAGGGTTCATTCTAGGTCAGAATTTTTGGGAGAAGTGAGAAAGTGCTTGATCGCTTCCTTAAATGGTGTTCTTTAATATACTTCTGCAAAATAGGGTTAAAATGCACAGTACAACCATTAAATACATTTGAATAGAAGGAGTGCTTTATAATGGGCCAGTGTTTCTTACTAGACAAAATATTGTTTGAAAATCGTAAAAACCAAAAAATTGTCCTAAACTGATCCCTGTTATACGGTATGTGAGAAATGAGGGCACAAGTATCGAATGATACTTACCATATCCCGTAATTTCACAGCTGATCTATAGAACACAGTGTCCTTGGCATTGTACGAGAGACAGTTTCGTATAACCAGATCAAAGTCGCATTCAAAATCATCCATTGTTTTGTATTTCTGTTCTGAGATCTTCGTTCTCATTGTAGCGAAATCCATCGGATGTTCAATGTGAACATAATAATCTGGTACCTGGAATCAATAGTAGAATATGTAACACAGGGCTTCCTGGAATCAGTAGGAGAATATGTAACACGGCTTCCTGGAATCAATAGGAGAATATGCAACACAGGGCTTCCTGGAATCAATAGGAGAATATGCAACACAGGGCTTCCTGGAATCAGTAGGAGAATATGTAACACAGGGCTTCCTGGAATCAATAGGAGAATATGTAACACAGGGCTTCCTGGAATCAGTAGGAGAATATGTAACACAGGGCTTCCTGGAATCAATAGGAGAATATGCAACACAGGGCTTCCTGGAATCAATAGTAGAATATGTAACACAGGGCTTCCTGGAATCAGTAGGAGAATATGTAACACAGGGCTTCCTGGAATCAATAGTAGAATATGTAACACAGGGCTTCCTGGAATCAGTAGGAGAATATGTAACACAGGGCTTCCTGGAATCAATAGTAGAATATGTAACACAGGGCTTCCTGGAATCAGTAGGAGAATATGTAACACAGGGCTTCCTGGAATCAATAGTAGAATATGTAACACAGGGCTTCCTGGAATCAGTAGGAGAATATGTAACACAGGGCTTCCTGGAATCAATAGTAGAATATGTAACACAGGGCTTCCTGGAATCAGTAGGAGAATATGTAACACAGGGCTTCCTGGAATCAATAGTAGAATATGTAACACAGGGCTTCCTGGAATCAGTAGGAGAATATGTAACACAGGGCTTCCTGGAATCAATAGTAGAATATGTAACACAGGGCTTCCTGGAATCAGTAGGAGAATATGTAACACAGGGCTTCCTGGAATCAATAGTAGACTATGTAACACAGGGCTTCCTGGAATCAATAGGAGAATATGTAACACAGGGCTTCCTGGAATCAATAGGAGAATATGTAACACAGTGCTTCCTGGAATCATTATGTTATATTTATGTTATATTTCGGGTTTTACGCCTGCATCAGCACCATTTTGGGCTATATCGCCGGCGGGCAGTTTACTTAACAACACCTTTCCTGGGCAGGCTCCAGCGGTTAACCAGTACTTGGGTGCACCAACCTCCGTAAGAAACTGCCAACTTTTTCATATAAATGAGACACGGCCTGAGCGGGGCTCGAACCCGTGACCATCAGTGATGATAGGTTACAGTGGTATACAAGTCAGCGACCTTAACCACTCGACCACGGAGGCGGACTTCCTGGAATCAATAGGAGAATATGTAACACAGGGTTTCCTGGAATCAATAGGAGAATATGTAACACAGGGCTTCCTGGAATCAATAGGAGAATATGTAACACAGGGCTTCCTGGAATCAATAGGATAATATGTAACACAAGGCTTCCTGGAATCAATAGGAGAATATGTTACACATGGCTTCCTGGAATCAATAGGAGAATATGTTACACATGGCTTCCTGGAATCAATAGGAGAATATGTTACACATGGCTTCCTGGAATCAATAGGAGAATATGTAACACAGGGCTTCCTGGAATCAATAGGAGAATATGTAACACAAGGCTTCCTGGAATCAATAGGAGAATATGTAACACAGGGCTTCCTGGAATCAATAGTAGAATATGTAACACAGGGCTTCCTGGAATCAATAGTAGACTATGTAACACAGGGCTTCCTGGAATCAATAGGAGAATATGTAACACAGGGCTTCCTGGAATCAATAGTAGAATATGTAACACAGGGCTTCCTGGAATCAATAGGAGAATATGTAACACAGGGCTTCCTGGAATCAATAGGAGAATATGTAACACAGGGCTTCCTGGAATCAATAGGAGAATATGTAACACAGGGCTTCCTGGAATCAATAGGAGAATATGTAACACAGGGCTTCCTGGAATCAATAGGAGACTATGTGACACAGGGTTTCCTGGAATCAATAGGAGACTATGTGACACAGGGCTTCCTGGAATCAATAGGAGACTATGTGACACAGGGTTTCCTGGAATCAATAGGATAATATGTAACACAAGGCTTCCTGGAATCAATAGGAGAATATGTTACACATGGCTTCCTGGAATCAATAGGAGAATATGTTACACATGGCTTCCTGGAATCAATAGAATATGTAACACAGGGCTTCCTGGAATCAGTAGGAGAATATGTAACACAGGGCTTCCTGGAATCAATAGGAGAATATGTAACACAGGGCTTCCTGGAATCAATAGGAGAATATGTAACACAGGGCTTCCTGGAATCAATAGGAGAATATGTAACACAGGGCTTTCCATGGCAGAAATGCATTGTGCATTTTAGTGCACTATTCCAACAAGTTAATTGTAGTGCATGCACATTTACAGCCAAATGCAGCTATTGTCCAGGGTTAAACCTATACCTAGGACTGTTCAACATGTGCACAATTATTTTGCTGTGTTCTGGTAAATTATTCCACAAACTCTATAGCTTAGCTTCCAAAGCTGTCCGTATAATGATAACCAAGTTTCATAAATATGACTGGGTGTTTTATTTTGGCGGGTGCAATAAAGATCCGCCATGCTTTTGTGTTTTATTTGGCAGGTGGATGCGCGGTATATATTTGCTGTGTTTTACTTGGTAGGTGGGGTAAAGATTTGCCACGTCTTTTATTTGACAAACTGGAGACTTTATATACCTTATTCTTACAGCAGATTTATTTCTGGATATTACCTCTTTTCTGTTGACTGGTTCGGAAAATATTCTACTTGTATCCACTTCCACCAGCTGGTCCAGAGCACTACGTAGGAGGAAAGCAAACGGCTGTAACTTCATCTCTGTTGCCATCTGATGTAGCCGCAACTGTAATACAAATACAATGTACATGCATTACGCTTAAAGGTGAAGCGCATACAGACTTCAATTTAAAGAGATGGTACAGTGGTCGCCAAATCGGACAGATTGTTGGGGTTTTTGCGCGGTTACTCCGGTTTCCTCCCACACGAAGGACAACATATACACTTTCATCGTCACCAACAAGAGTGATTAATAGAAGTAATTAACTCATTCAACCCCAAGTATCTGACATGGACTGATGCGTGATATTTTCAGACCAATACATTAATAAGAAAATTACCTTTGGACCAGTTCATTTATCAAAATGGGTATGTTTCACAATCGTTGTTACATAAAGTTTATAAATTATAAAATTTAATGTTCCATAACACCACTAATAATCACTGAACAAAAATAGTAGGAAAATATGCCCAGTTGAACCCAAACGTTACTATCATGCATGAAAACAACCGGAGGAAAACAGCTTAAGTCATCTGAAAACAAGAGAGAAGACATACGGACGCATGCCTGTAATAGGTCAGTCAGTGTAATAGTACAAGAGAAAACATACGGACAGATGTCGTAAATAGGTTAGTCAGTGTATCTCAAACCTATATTACAGCATGGTGTGGAAACCTACATACAGCACGGTGTGGAAACCTACATACAGCACCGTGTGGAAACCTACATACAGCATGGTGTGGAAACCTACATACAGCATGGTGTGGAAACCTACATACAGCATGGTGTGGAAACCTACATATAGCATGGTGTGGAAACCTACATACAGCATGGTGTGGAAACCTACATACAGCATGGTGTGGAAACCTACATACAGCACGGTGTGGAAACCTACATACAGCATGGTGTGGAAACCTACATACAGCACGGTGTGGAAACCTACATACAGCATGGTGTGGAAACCTACATACAGCATGGTGTGGAAACCTACATATAGCACAGTGTGGAAACCTACATACAGCATGGTGTGGAAACCTACATACAGCATGGTGTGGAAACCTACATACAGCACGGTGTGGAAACCTACATACAGCATGGTGTGGAAACCTACATACAGCATGGTGTGGAAACCTACATACAGCACAGTGTGGAAACCTACATACAGCATGGTGTGGAAACCTATATTACAGCATGGTGTGGAAACCTATATTACAGCATGGTGTGGAAACCTATATTACAGAATGGTGTGGAAACCTATATTACAGCATGGTGTGGAAACCTATATTACAGCATGGTGTGGAAACCTATATTACAGCATGGTGTAGAAACCTATATTACAGCATGGTGTGGAAACCTATATTACAGCATGGTGTGGAAACCTACATACAGCACAGTGTGGAAACCTACATACAGCATGGTGTGGAAACCTACATACAGCACGTGTGGAAACCTACATACAGCACGGTGTGGAAACCTACATACAGCATGGTGTGGAAACCTACATACAGCACGGTGTGGAAACCTACATACAGCATGGTGTGGAAACCTACATACAGCATGGTGTGGAAACCTACATACAGCACGGTGTGGAAACCTACATACAGCATGGTGTGGAAACCTACATACAGCACGGTGTGGAAACCTACATACAGCACGGTGTGGAAACCTATATTACAGCACGGTGTGGAAACCTATATTACAGCATTGTGTGGAAACCTATATTATAGCATGGTGTGGAAACCTATATTACAGCATGGTGTGGAAACCTATATTACAGCATTATGTGGAAACCTACATTACAGCACGGTGTGGAAACCTATATTACAGCATGGTGTGGAAACCTATATTACAGCATTATGTGGAAACAGACACAGCAGATTCCGTTCTGAACATCAAACCTACATTACAGCACGGTGTGGAAACCTATAGTACAGCATGGTGTGGAAACCTATATTACAGCATGGTGTGGAAACCTATATTACAGCATGGTGTGGAAACCTATATTACAGCATGGTGTGGAAACCTATATTACAGCATGGTGTGGAAACCTATATTACAGCATGGTGTGGAAATCTACATTACAGCATGGTGTGGAAATCTATATTACAGCATGGTGTGGAAACCTATATTACAGCATGGTGTGGAAACCTATATTACAGCATGGTGTGGAACCAGACACAGCAGATTCCGTTCTGAATCTCAAACCTATATTACAGCATGGTGTGGAACCAGACACAGCAGATTCCGTTCTGAATCTCAAACCTATATTACAGCATGGTGTGGAAACCTATATTACAGCATGGTGTGGAAACCTACATTACAGCATGGTGTAGAAACCTATATTACAGCATGGTGTGGAAACCTATATTACAGCATGGTGTGGAAACCTACATACAGCACAGTGTGGAAACCTACATACAGCATGGTGTGGAAACCTACATACAGCACGGTGTGGAAACCTACATACAGCATGGTGTGGAAACCTACATACAGCATGGTGTGGAAACCTACATACAGCACAGTGTGGAAACCTACATACAGCATGGTGTGGAAACCTACATACAGCACGGTGTGGAAACCTACATACAGCACGGTGTGGAAACCTATATTACAGCATTGTGTGGAAACCTATATTATAGCATGGTGTGGAAACCTATATTACAGCATGGTGTGGAAACCTATATTACAGCATTATGTGGAAACCTACATTACAGCACGGTGTGGAAACCTATATTACAGCATGGTGTGGAAACCTATATTACAGCATGGTGTGGAAATCTACATTACAGCATGGTGTGGAAATCTATATTACAGCATGGTGTGGAAACCTATATTACAGCATGGTGTGGAAACCTATATTACAGCATGGTGTGGAACCAGACACAGCAGATTCCGTTCTGAATCTCAAACCTATATTACAGCATGGTGTGGAACCAGACACAGCAGATTCCGTTCTGAATCTCAAACCTATATTACAGCATGGTGTGGAAACCTATATTACAGCATGGTGTGGAAACCTACATTACAGGTGTAGAAACCTATATTACAGCATGGTGTGGAAACCTATATTACAGCATGGTGTGGAAACCTACATACAGCACAGTGTGGAAACCTACATACAGCATGGTGTGGAAACCTACATACAGCACGGTGTGGAAACCTACATACAGCATGGTGTGGAAACCTACATACAGCATGGTGTGGAAACCTACATACAGCACAGTGTGGAAACCTACATACAGCATGGTGTGGAAACCTACATACAGCACGGTGTGGAAACCTACATACAGCACGGTGTGGAAACCTATATTACAGCATTGTGTGGAAACCTATATTATAGCATGGTGTGGAAACCTATATTACAGCATGGTGTGGAAACCTATATTACAGCATTATGTGGAAACCTACATTACAGCACGGTGTGGAAACCTATATTACAGCATGGTGTGGAAACCTATATTACAGCATTATGTGGAAACAACACACAACCCAACCCAAACCTACATTACAGCACGGTGTGGAAACCTATATTACAGCATGGTGTGGAAACCTATATTACAGCATGGTGTGGAAACCTATATTACAGCATGATGTGGAAACCTATATTACAGCATGGTGTGGAAACCTATATTACAGCATGGTGTGGAAACCTATATTACAGCATGGTGTGGAAATCTACATTACAGCATGGTGTGGAAATCTATATTACAGCATGGTGTGGAAACCTATATTACAGCATGGTGTGGAAACCTATATTACAGCATGGTGTGGAACCAGACACAGCAGATTCCGTTCTGAATCTCAAACCTATATTACAGCATGGTGTGGAACCAGACACAGCAGATTCCGTTCTGAATCTCAAACCTATATTACAGCATGGTGTGGAAACCTATATTACAGCATGGTGTGGAAACCTACATTACAGCATGGTGTAGAAACCTATATTACAGCATGGTGTGGAAACCTATATTACAGCATGGTGTGGAAACCTACATACAGCACAGTGTGGAAACCTACATACAGCATGGTGTGGAAACCTACATACAGCACGGTGTGGAAACCTACATACAGCATGGTGTGGAAACCTACATACAGCACGGTGTGGAAACCTACATACAGCATGGTGTGGAAACCTACATACAGCATGGTGTGGAAACCTACATACAGCACAGTGTGGAAACCTACATACAGCATGGTGTGGAAACCTACATACAGCACGGTGTGGAAACCTACATACAGCACGGTGTGGAAACCTATATTACAGCATTGTGTGGAAACCTATATTATAGCATGGTGTGGAAACCTATATTACAGCATGGTGTGGAAACCTATATTACAGCATTATGTGGAAACATATATTACAGCATGGTGTGGAAACCTATATTACAGCATGGTGTGGAAACCTATATTACAGCATGGTGTGGAAACCTATATTACAGCATTATGTGGAAACCTACATTACAGCACGGTGTGGAAACCTATATTACAGCATGGTGTGGAAACCTATATTACAGCATTATGTGGAAACCTATATTACAGCATGGTGTGGAAACTTATATTACAGCATTATGTGGAAACCTACATTACAGCACGGTGTGGAAACCTATATTACAGCATGGTGTGGAAACCTATATTACAGCATTATGTGGAAACAGACACAGCAGATTCCGTTCTGAACCTCAAACCTACATTACAGCAAGCAGGTGTGGAAACCTATATTACAGCATGGTGTGGAAACCTATATTACAGCATGGTGTGGAAACCTATATTACAGCATGGTGTGGAAACCTATATTACAGCATGGTGTGGAACCAGACACAGCAGATTCCGTTCTGAATCTCAAACCTATATTACAGAACCAGACACAGCAGATTCCGTTCTGAATCTCAAACCTATATTACAGCATGGTGTGGAAACCTATATTACAGCATGGTGTGGAAACCTATATTACAGCATTATGTGGAAACAGACACAGCAGATTCCGTTCTGAACCTCAAACCTACATTACAGCACGGTGTGGAAACCTATATTACAGCATGGTGTGGAAACCTATATTACAGCATGGTGTGGAAACCTATATTACAGCATGGTGTGGAAACCTATATTACAGCATGGTGTGGAACCAGACACAGCAGATTCCGTTCTGAATCTCAAACCTATATTACAGAACCAGACACAGCAGATTCCGTTCTGAATCTCAAACCTATATTACAGCATGGTGTGGAAACCTATATTACAGCATGGTGTGGAAACCTACATACAGCATGGTGTGGAAACCTATATTACAGCATGGTGTGGAAACCTATATTACAGCATGGTGTGGAACCAGACACAGCATGGTGTGGAAACCTATATTACAGCATGGTGTGGAAACCTATATTACAGCATGGTGTGGAAACCTATATTACAGCATGGTGTGGAAACCTACATACAGCATGGTGTGGAAACCTACATACAGCATGGTGTGGAAACCTATATTACAGCATGGTGTGGAAACCTATATTACAGCATGGTGTGGAAACAGACACAGCAGATTCAGTTTTAAAAGGTGGAGGATGAACCAGAAATAGTCACATGATTACCACTAATAATAGAAGGCAAAAATATTGTTCAAAAGTCTGCTGAATTTGGCCAATAACTGATAGAAGTAGAGGTAGAAGGCAAAAGGTTGAATACCCATTGTTCGAAGTCATGCAACAATACACAATATATTGCCACAGATTACTGTGATTTATTCCCATTAATGGAGGAAACAGATGAGGTGGGTATCTAGAATGCTTCCTGCAGTTAGTACAGAACACATTTACAATGAAATATACACATAACACATCTGTTCTATACATTATGACTACTGACAGGTGTTGAAGGACAAGTCAATGACCAATACAAATTACTAATACATCTGAGTGAGATATACTTGGTTCTTTACATTGTGCACATTAGCGTTGAAAAATAATAGCTAAATATATTTCATTAGAATTGAATATGTGTTGTAATGACACTTTTCTAATGAAATTCCATGACACATTTCTAATGAAATTCCATGACATATTTATTACCAGAGCTTACAGTTAAAAATAAGAAGAACACATTAATGACCGACCGTCTGCTACAATTATTTGAACTATCTATAGCTTTGATTTTACCCAGCATGCAAAGAGTTAAAGGAAACCATTGGTTATTTACGGTTACACTCGGTAAGACTCTATAGCTTTATCTTGATCGTGTATTGACGCTCAACGAGGGTGCAACAACATTCATCCTTCAAGGAATGATTCATATCATGATGCAGACATCATATTACGAGGTGTACCAGTACTGCATTCTCCATTAGCAATCCCAGCAGGTGAAAGACCCAACACGTAATTATTTACTAGTACATGCAACATACACATTGCAGAAGCTCTCGGTGAAACTAGTAGCCCCAGGGCTTGAGCTAAACATTCAAAGCAGGCATAGTTTTAAGGATTTTATGGCACTCATGGGAGAAGCTTGTTAACTCAGTTACAAAATTTCAATCAGCACAAAAAGGCAAATAAATAAATAAATCAGAGACTAACTTCTATCAAGCTCAGCCTAGCACCGTAATATGATATAGAATATATAATATGATATAGAATATATAATATGATATAGAATATATAATACGATATAGAATATATAATATGATATAGAATATATAATATGATGTAGAATATATAATATGATATAGAATATATAATATGATATAGAATATATAATATGATATAGAATATATAATATGATATAGAATATATAATATGATGTAGAATATATAATATGATGTAGAATATATAATATGATGTAGAATATATAATATGATGTAGAATATATAATATGATATAGAATATATAATATGACATAGAACATAGAATATATAATATGATATAGAATATAGAATATATAATATGATATAGAATAGCACATAGGTGACACGACTACAACAAGACAGCTACACTCAACACAAACTTCGCAGCAGTCACATTCACAATTTCTTGTACATCTTACACAGAGCTCAAGCTCAAAATAGGGACAGGCACATTCACAATTATTGTACAGCTTACACAGAGCTCAAAATAGGAAGAAATGTCTCCATTTGTTCCCAAATCACTCTCATACATGTACTTCTATCAATTCATTTAATGCCAGAGTGGAGCATCAATCTAAAAAGCTATTGCGAGGCAAACACCTGCTACACTACAGGTTTTTTGGATTTATTTTTTGTTAAAAGGTCTGTCCAAAATTAGGCTGGGCAGCAAACGGTAGTATGGAGATGCAGTGTTATTCCATAGGAAAATGTTACTTAATAGCAACAGGTGTGTACCACATCAGTAGGCTACCTGTATACAAACAAGTCGCAATATAAATCTATAATTCAATCAACGTTACTTCTCCACTCAAAAACAAAATATATCTTTAATTACCTCTGCTAAAAGCTCATTAACTTATGAACAAATTTCCAACAGAAGTGCATTTATATCGGAAGTGTGGTTTTCCAATTCAACAATGCATGATACCCTTAATCATGATTGCATTTGTAAATTTATAACCCAAAAAAAATCTTCCCGATCATTCATAAAAACCATGCTTTATCATTGCAAACTTGGTGCAAGCAACGTAAAAGATATTATCAATATAAACAGTAATATATAAGAAATAAAACACAGTGATATTATCGCCATTAAGAATCATGTACATGAGATTTAGATGATTATCTCCGATACTAGGGTAAGGATATCTTGCAGTAATTAAATATCAATTAGAGATCGGCTATTTACCCTGGCTAACACCTGTGAATGGTGTCAGGAGCAGAAATAAATGCCAATCCAGCAAAACTTCCAACCACTGCATCTGTCAATCAAGCATCTCGGTTTATGATGATTTCATATTTTTACTTATTATAAACTTCTACTCTCTTTGGAATCTATGCAGTTAGCAACACATGCAGGCAATCTATAACAAATATCTATAGATGAACAAGATATGCTAAGAAAGCTAAGCTTTGTTTGTTTATTGGATATTTAGAGTTGCACCAACAGCTCATGGTCGAAATAGACACTTTCCAGCTAGATAGGTTCGTCAACTCAAAAAAGTATGTACTAAAAGCAATTATTGTTTGTTTCCTGGATATTTAGAGAGTTGCACCAACAGCTCATGGTCGAAATAGACACTTTCCAGCTAGATAGGTTCGTCAACTCAAAATATTATGTTCTAAAAGCAATCATTGTTTGTTTCCACTAACCGGTTTACCCGACCAACCTAATTTTGTGCACCACCCCCTACCAAAAAACAACCAACAAAATGTTACCATTTACGATTAACACAAACGTAAGTCTGTTCTGAATGTATATCACCTATCTCATTTAGGTGTCGTTTAACTTGTACAATGTACACACATGCAAGTCTTCCGAATCATGACACAAACACATTGAAAGTGGTTAAAAGCCTAGTCACTATGAATATAATGTTGCTCCAAGTTGAAAGAATAACAAAATTAAAAGTACATGCAGAGAATTTTGGGTGGGACATATTTTATTTGAAAATTGCTACTAAAAAATAAGTTAAAACGTTCGACATCGCAAAAAAACTGCTTAGAACATAATACATAGAAATGACTTTTGTGTGTAAATGTCCTGGTAAATTTGTCTAGCAGTGTGTCACCGTTGCTTAACATGTGTTTTTAATTCATTTTAATGCATTTAATGCTGGATCTTAATGACTCTTGTAGGAGTTGATTCCCATTAACATATAACTTTATATACCATTAACAAGGACATAACAAGGCCATGCTATTCAGTATGATTCATTTTGTAGCACATAAATTAAAATTTATTCATATTTGAACTTTTCTCTAATCCTTTAAATTATTTTCATATCAGTGCAGTCATGAATGAAAAAGACATAAATACAATAATTTTATTAATGGCATTGTGAAATAAGCGAGAATGCATCAAAGGGCATTGTGAGGCATTTGCAGAACCATTCGGCTGGAAGAAGTATGTACTATGTTGAACTCGGTGAAAGACTTTTTAAAATCGGAAACAAAATTTTAAAAAGTGAATACGAGTGTAATGAGAGAAGAAAGTGATAGAAGTAGCGATTCTAGTACAAGTGACGTCATCAGATATGTTAGTTTAAACACAGGGCTAATTCTAGAGGGCGACTTGGGCGAAATAGTCGCTCAAGGGACAACGATTTCGCCCGATGGGGGCCCCACTTCTCCCTTAAAAAAAATCAAAATTTTTTTTTTAAATTGTCATACAAAATATTGTTCAGTAGAATACACTGGCCCATTATAAAGCATTCCTACTATTCAAATGTTTGTATTTAATGGTCATAATGTGTAGTTTAACCCTATTTTGTTGATATTTATTAAATAACGCCATTCCAGGACGCAATCGCGCACTTTCTCACTTCCCAAAATTCGGACCTAGAATGAGCCCCATAAACATATTTATTCGAATCATGTATAGATGTATAAACACACTATTTTCTGGACGAATGGGAATTTATGTGATAAGAATTACTGCTATGTATTTGCATTATAGGTATTAAAATTTTCCAATTGTTTTCAGGGAACTAGTTCCAAGCTTTCACTGGTGTGCGCATAGAAATATAGGCTTGAGCTGGAATCTAGAAATGGCCAGGTCAATCTATTTACGTAGTTGGAATTCTGCAACAATAATTGGTTCCCATATGATTTGCGGGATGTTCCAGCATGCAGGGATGTTGTATATACTATTATGTTGGGCAGGGTTTCATGTTATTGTCAACATGTTTGCATTTAATTACTAAAGTATGCACTTTTTAATCTATATACACTATCCGAGTGTGTATTATGCAGAGTGAGTTTTCAATTATCCTTCTATTACATATTTATACGTAATAGTTTTTCATTGAAATCAAAATGGAATGCTTATGTGAACCCCTTGCCACATCATCTGTTGATGCTACCAATGTTGGTTCACACGAGCTCCCAGCAGCTGCTCATGGTTAGCTATTGGTATATGTATAGGATAGGTGGGGTTGGCATCTGTCTACAGTTGCTTTTGTTCATACGAGCTCACAGCTCATGGCTAGCTATTGGTACATGTATAGGATAGGTGGGCTATCGGACATCTGTCTACAGTTGCTTTTGTTCATACGACCTCGCAGCTCATGGTTAGCTATTGGTATATGTATAGGATAGGCGGGCTATCAAGCATCTGTCTACAGTTGCTTTGGTTCATACGAGCTTACAGCTCATGGCTAGCTATTGGTACATGTATAGGATAGGTGGGCTATCGGACATCTGTCTACAGTTGCTTTGGTTCATACGAGCTTACAGCTCATGGCTAGCTATTGGTATATGTATAGGATAGGCGGGCTATCAAGCATCTGTCTACAGTTGCTTTTGTTCATACGAGCTTACAGCTCATGGCTAGCTATTGGTACATGTATAGGATAGGTGGGCTATCGGACATCTGTCTACAGTTGCTTTGGTTCATACGAGCTCACAGCTCATGGCTAGCTATTGGTACATGTATAGGATAGGTGGGCTATCAGGCATCTGTCTACAGTTGCTTTGGTTCATACAAGCTCACAGCTCATGGCTAGCTATTGGTACATGTATAGGATAGGTGGGCTATCAGGCATCTGTCTACAGTTGCTTTGGTTCACACGAGCTCACAGCTTATGGTTAGCTATTGGTATATGTATAGGATAGGCGGGCTATCTGGCATCTGTCTACAGTTGCTTTGGTTCACACGACCTCACAGCTTATGGTTAGCTATTGGTATATGTATAGGATAGGTGGGCTATCAGGCATCTGTCTACAGTTGCTTTGGTTCACACGAGCTCACAGCTTATGGTTAGCTATTGGTATATGTATAGGATAGGCGGGCTATCTGGCATCTGTCTACAGTTGCTTTGGTTCACACGACCTCACAGCTTATGGTTAGCTATTGGTATATGTATAGGATAGGCGGGCTATCAAGCATCTGTCTACAGTTGCTTTGGTTCACACGACCTCACAGCTCATGGTTAGCTATTGGTATATGTATAGGATAGGCGGGCTATCTGGCATCTGTCTACAGTTGCTTTGGTTCACACGACCTCACAGCTTATGGTTAGCTATTGGTATATGTATAGGATAGGCGGGCTATCTGGCATCTGTCTACAGTTGCTTTGGTTCACACGACCTCACAGCTTATGGTTAGCTATTGGTATATGTATAGGATAGGCGGGCTATCTGGCATCTGTCTACAGTTGCTTTGGTTCACACGACCTCACAGCTCATGGTTAGCTATTGGTATATGTATAGGATAGGCGGGCTATCAGGCATCTGTCTACAGTTGCTTTGGTTCACACGACCTCACAGCTCATGGTTAGCTATTGGTATATGTATAGGATAGGCGGGCTATCTGGCATCTGTCTACAGTTGCTTTGGTTCACACGACCTCACAGCTCATGGTTAGCTATTGGTATATGTATAGGATAGGCGGGCTATCTGGCATCTGTCTACAGTTGCTTTGGTTCACACGACCTCACAGCTCATGGTTAGCTATTGGTATATGTATAGGATAGGCGGGCTATCTGGCATCTGTCTACAGTTGCTTTGGTTCACACGACCTCACAGCTCATGGTTAGCTATTGGTATATGTATAGGATAGGCGGGCTATCTGGCATCTGTCTACAGTTGCTTTGGTTCACACGACCTCACAGCTCATGGTTAGCTATTGGTATATGTATAGGATAGGCGGGCTATCTGGCATCTGTCTACAGTTGCTTTGGTTCACACGACCTCACAGCTCATGGTTAGCTATTGGTATATGTATAGGATAGGCGGGCTATCTGGCATCTGTCTACAGTTGCTTTGGTTCACACGACCTCACAGCTCATGGTTAGCTATTGGTATATGTATAGGATAGGCGGGCTATCTGGCATCTGTCTACAGTTGCTTTGGTTCACACGACCTCACAGCTCATGGTTAGCTATTGGTATATGTATAGGATAGGCGGGCTATCTGGCATCTGTCTTAACACTCGCTTTGAAATTTGGTGTGACATAGATAACCATTCCGTTCTAACCCCTAAAATGGCGACCATTTTCAAAATCTTTTTTTCAACTATTTGTTTATGTATTAGTTGCCACTATCTAAAGGCACCGCCACAGTGGTTGACACAGGACTCAAACTCACAACACATCGGTTACAAGACGGACACTGTATACACAATACCATCTGGATGATGGACAGTCTCACCTAGAGCAATATTTCTCTGTGCGATCAAAGAAGCTTGAATTCTCCTTATTATTACTTATATTTATATTCTTGTTTTATAACAGGAAACAATAACCAGCTTACTTACTATGTGCAGTCAAAGCCGTATAAAAACAAATTTGGGTAGGTCACCCTTGATCCTTGGGGGGGAGGTAGTATGAACCTGATCAGCTGACAGGGCATGAGGCCCTTCCAATTCGGGCCTAGCTGGAATACAACTGTACATCTATGACATGAAGCAAGTGGCATTTATGGGTACATTTCCATTTCTCACCACGACATATATATGTGACAGTAGAAGACAGGTTTATTCCTTTGCCACTAAACGGGTTTCAGAATTTTTTTATTTAAGTTTATTTAACATTGTTACCGGGTGCCCATTTGACCGACGGGCTGTTTACCTTTCCTGGGCAGGCTCCAGCTGTTAACCAATATTTGCTACAGCAACCTCCGTAAGAAACTGCCAACTTTTTCATATAAAGAGACACGGTCTGAGCGGGGCTCGAACCGGTGACCAACAGTGATGATAGGTTACAGTGGTATACAGGTAAGCAGCGATCTTAACCACTCGACCACTGAGGCAGATTAAGAATTCATTCAGAACCAGCTTTAAAACCGCATTAAGCTTGGTGCAGGCACTGTCTTGCATACATTGTATATAATCCCTTATCTCTTGTTTTGTGTCATGTGCAGTGTCTGGACAAGTATGTTCATGCACAGAACCTCCTCTGCAAATCATACCGTGAGAAAATGAAGCTATCAGATGTAAGGAGCATATAGATACAGAGGAGCTATGCATCAGGACTTTGGGCCAGCCTTTAAAATATCATTGTTTCCAACACCCAAAAGATGTAAGAAGCATATATGTAGATACAGAGGAGCTATGCATCAGGACTTTGGGCCAGCCTTTAAAATATCATTGTTTCCAACACCCAAAAGATGTAAGAAGCATATATGTAGATACAGAGGAGCTATGCATCAGGACTTTGGGCCAGCCTTTAAAATATCATTGTTTCCAACACCCAAAAGATGTAAGAAGCATATATGTAGATACAGAGGAGCTATGCATCAGGACTTTGGGCCAGCCTTTAAAATATCATTGTTTCCAACACCCAAAAGATGTAAGAAGCATATATGTAGATACAGAGGAGCTATGCATCAGGACTTTGGGCCAGCCTTTAAAATATCATTGTTTCCAACACCCAAATGAAAAGAAATATGGGTGGGCTGGTTGAGGTAGGCAGATAGACATGTGTTGTGTAAATGAGTGAAGTTTTAAATAGTTTATGGAATAAACTAATTAAAAATGTTTATTTGGTTCCTACTATTGGGTTTAAATATTAACCTTTAAAATACTGAAACATATAAAGGAATGTGCAAGCAACATAGATCCTGATCAACTGTGGCACACTGCCATATCTGATCAGGAACTATGTGCAGCCAAGTGTTTTAGTTCCACTATCTGAATAGCCAACAGCATAGAGTTTAATCTGGCTTTATGCCGTTTGCAAAATCCAAAGATCAAGCTATACTTATTTTAAAACAATATTGCATTCACATATCACATAGAATATATATATGATATAGAATAGCACATAGGTGACACGGCTCAACAAGACAGCTAGACTCAACACAAACTTCGCAGTCACAATTCTTGTACAGCTTCCACAGAGCTCAAGCTCAAAATAGGAAGAAATGTCTCCATTTGTTTCCAAATCACTCTCATACAATCATGTACTTCTATCAATTCATTTAATGCCAGAGTGGAGCATCAATCTAAAAGCTCTTGCGAGGCAAACACCTGCTACACTACTGACCATACCCCTCTTCTTATTTACTGAAACACCCTATTCTAGCCAATCAGTATGCTGGCTTGTCGGTAATGCACAATCAGTATGCTGGCTTGTCGGTAATGCACAATCAGTATGCTGGCTAGTCGGTAATGCACAATCAGTATACTGGCTTGTCAGTAATGCACAATCAGTATGCTGGCTTGTCGGTAATGCACAATCAGTATGCTGGCTAGTCGGTAATGCACAATCAGTATGCTGGCTTGTCAGTAATGCACAATCAGTATGCTGGCTTGTCGGTAATGCACAATCAGTATGCTGGCTTTTCGGTAATGCACAATCAGTATGCCCACTTGTCAGTAATGCACAATCAGTATGCTGGCTTGTCGGTAATGCACAATCAGTATGCTGGCTTGTCAGTAATGCACAATCAGTATGCTGGCTTGTCGGTAATGCACAATCAGTATGCTGGCTTTTCGGTAATGCACAATCAGTATGCCCACTTGTCAGTAATGCACAATCAGTATGCTGGCTTGTCGGTAATGCACAATCAGTATGCTGGCTTGTCGGTAATGCACAATCAGTATGCTGGCTTGTCTGTAATGCACAATCAGTGTGCTGGCTAGTCGGTAATGCACATTCAGTATGCTCGCTTGTCGGTAATGCACAATCAGTATGCTGGCTTGTCGGTAATGCACAATCAGTATGCTGGCTTGTTGGTAATGCACAATCAGTATGCTGGCTTGTTGGTAATGCACAATCAGTATGCTGGCTTGTCAGTAATGCACAATCAGTATGCTGGCTTGTCAGTAATGCACAATCAGTATGCTGGCTAGTCGGTAATGCACAATCAGTATACTGGCTTGTCAGTAATGCACAATCAGTATGCTGGCTTGTCGGTAATGCACAATCAGTATGCTGGCTAGTCGGTAATGCACAATCAGTATGCTGGCTTGTCAGTAATGCACAATCAGTATGCTGGCTTGTCGGTAATGCACAATCAGTATGCTGGCTTTTCGGTAATGCACAATCAGTATGCTGGCTTGTTGGTAATGCACAATCAGTATGCTCGCTTGTCAGTAATGCACAATCAGTATGCTCGCTTGTCGGTAATGCACAATCAGTATGCTCGCTAGTCAGTAATGCACAATCAGTATGCTGGCTTGTCGGTAATGCACAATCAGTATGCTGGCTTGTCGGTAATGCACAATCAGTATGCTGGCTTGTCGGTAATGCACAATCAGTATGCTGGCTTGTCGGTAATGCACAATCAGTATGCTGGCTTGTCAGTAATGCACAATCAGTATGCTGGCTTTTCGGTAATGCACAATCAGTATGCCCACTTGTCAGTAATGCACAATCAGTATGCTGGCTTGTCGGTAATGCACAATCAGTATGCTGGCTTGTCGGTAATGCACAATCAGTATGCTGGCTTGTCGGTAATGCACAATCAGTATGCTGGCTTGTCAGTAATGCACAATCAGTATGCTGGCTTGTCAGTAATGCACAATCAGTATGCTGGCTTGTCGGTAATGCACAATCAGTATGCTGGCTTGTCTGTAATGCACAATCAGTGTGCTGGCTAGTCGGTAATGCACATTCAGTATGCTCGCTTGTCGGTAATGCACAATCAGTATGCTGGCTTGTCGGTAATGCACAATCAGTATGCTGGCTTGTTGGTAATGCACAATCAGTATGCTGGCTTGTTGGTAATGCACAATCAGTATGCTGGCTTGTCAGTAATGCACAATCAGTATGCTGGCTTGTCAGTAATGCACAATCAGTATGCTGGCTTGTCGGTAATGCACAATCAGTATGCTGGCTTGTCTGTAATGCACAATCAGTGTGCTGGCTAGTCGGTAATGCACATTCAGTATGCTCGCTTGTCGGTAATGCACAATCAGTATGCTGGCTTGTCGGTAATGCACAATCAGTATGCTGGCTTGTTGGTAATGCACAATCAGTATGCTCGCTAGTCAGTAATGCACAATCAGTATGCTGGCTTGTCGGTAATGCACAATCAGTATGCTGGCTTGTCGGTAATGCACAATCAGTATGCTGGCTTGTCAGTAATGCACAATAAGTATGCTGGCTTGTCAGTAATGCACAATCAGTATGCTGGCTTGTCGGTAATGCACAATCAGTATGCTGGCTTTTCGGTAATGCACAATCAGTATGCCCACTTGTCAGTAATGCACAATCAGTATGCTGGCTTGTCGGTAATGCACAATCAGTATGCTGGCTTGTCAGTAATGCACAATCAGTATGCTGGCTTGTCGGTAATGCACAATCAGTATGCTGGCTTTTCGGTAATGCACAATCAGTATGCCCACTTGTCAGTAATGCACAATCAGTATGCTGGCTTGTCGGTAATGCACAATCAGTATGCTGGCTTGTCGGTAATGCACAATCAGTATGCTGGCTTGTCTGTAATGCACAATCAGTGTGCTGGCTAGTCGGTAATGCACATTCAGTATGCTCGCTTGTCGGTAATGCACAATCAGTATGCTGGCTTGTCGGTAATGCACAATCAGTATGCTGGCTTGTCAGTAATGCACAATCAGTATGCTGGCTTGTCGGTAATGCACAATCAGTATGCTGGCTTGTCGGTAATGCACAATCAGTATGCTGGCTTGTCGTAATGCACAATCAGTATGCTGGCTTTCGGTAATGCACAATCAGTATGCCCACTTGTCAGTAATGCACAATCAGTATGCTGGCTTGTCGGTAATGCACAATCAGTATGCTGGCTTGTCGGTAATGCACAATCAGTATGCTGGCTTGTCAGTAATGCACAATCAGTATGCTGGCTAGTCGGTAATGCACAATCAGTATGCTGGCTTGTCGGTAATGCACAATCAGTATGCTGGCTTGTCGGTAATGCACAATCAGTATGCTGGCTTGTCGGTAATGCACAATCAGTATGCTGGCTTGTCAGTAATGCACAATCAGTATGCTGGCTTGTCGGTAATGCACAATCAGTATGCTGGCTTGTCAGTAATGCACAATCAGTATGCTGGCTTGTCGGTAATGCACAATCAGTATGCTGGCTTGTCGGTAATGCACAATCAGTATGCTGGCTTCAACACACAACCCACAACACAACAACCCAACACACAACCGTCGGTAATGCACAATCAGTATGCTGGCTTGTCGGTAATGCACAATCAGTATGCTGGCTTGTCTGTAATGCACAATCAGTGTGCTGGCTAGTCGGTAATGCACATTCAGTATGCTCGCTTGTCGGTAATGCACAATCAGTATGCTGGCTTGTCGGTAATGCACAATCAGTATGCTGGCTTGTTGGTAATGCACAATCAGTATGCTGGCTTGTTGGTAATGCACAATCAGTATGCTGGCTTGTCAGTAATGCACAATCAGTATGCTGGCTTGTCAGTAATGCACAATCAGTATGCTGGCTTGTCGGTAATGCACAAT
This sequence comes from Archivesica marissinica, assembly GCA_014843695.1. NCBI lineage: Eukaryota > Metazoa > Mollusca > Bivalvia > Venerida > Vesicomyidae > Archivesica > Archivesica marissinica. The sequence continues at coordinate 17,452,851 of CM026398.1, forward strand.
CAGTATGCTGGCTTGTCTGTAATGCACAATCAGTGTGCTGGCTAGTCGGTAATGCACATTCAGTATGCTCGCTTGTCGGTAATGCACAATCAGTATGCTGGCTTGTCGGTAATGCACAATCAGTATGCTGGCTTGTTGGTAATGCACAATCAGTATGCTGGCTTGTTGGTAATGCACAATCAGTATGCTGGCTTGTCAGTAATGCACAATCAGTATGCTGGCTTGTCAGTAATGCACAATCAGTATGCTGGCTTGTCGGTAATGCACAATCAGTATGCTGGCTTGTCTGTAATGCACAATCAGTGTGCTGGCTAGTCGGTAATGCACATTCAGTATGCTCGCTTGTCGGTAATGCACAATCAGTATGCTGGCTTGTCGGTAATGCACAATCAGTATGCTGGCTTGTTGGTAATGCACAATCAGTATGCTCGCTAGTCAGTAATGCACAATCAGTATGCTGGCTTGTCGGTAATGCACAATCAGTATGCTGGCTTGTCGGTAATGCACAATCAGTATGCTGGCTTGTCAGTAATGCACAATAAGTATGCTGGCTTGTCAGTAATGCACAATCAGTATGCTGGCTTGTCGGTAATGCACAATCAGTATGCTGGCTTTTCGGTAATGCACAATCAGTATGCCCACTTGTCAGTAATGCACAATCAGTATGCTGGCTTGTCGGTAATGCACAATCAGTATGCTGGCTTGTCAGTAATGCACAATCAGTATGCTGGCTTGTCGGTAATGCACAATCAGTATGCTGGCTTTTCGGTAATGCACAATCAGTATGCCCACTTGTCAGTAATGCACAATCAGTATGCTGGCTTGTCGGTAATGCACAATCAGTATGCTGGCTTGTCGGTAATGCACAATCAGTATGCTGGCTTGTCTGTAATGCACAATCAGTGTGCTGGCTAGTCGGTAATGCACATTCAGTATGCTCGCTTGTCGGTAATGCACAATCAGTATGCTGGCTTGTCGGTAATGCACAATCAGTATGCTGGCTTTTCGGTAATGCACAATCAGTATGCCCACTTGTCAGTAATGCACAATCAGTATGCTGGCTTGTCGGTAATGCACAATCAGTATGCTGGCTTGTCGGTAATGCACAATCAGTATGCTGGCTTGTCGGTAATGCACAATCAGTATGCTGGCTTTTCGGTAATGCACAATCAGTATGCCCACTTGTCAGTAATGCACAATCAGTATGCTGGCTTGTCGGTAATGCACAATCAGTATGCTGGCTTGTCGGTAATGCACAATCAGTATGCTGGCTTGTCTGTAATGCACAATCAGTGTGCTGGCTAGTCGGTAATGCACATTCAGTATGCTCGCTTGTCGGTAATGCACAATCAGTATGCTGGCTTGTCGGTAATGCACAATCAGTATGCTGGCTTGTTGGTAATGCACAATCAGTATGCTGGCTTGTTGGTATGCACAATCAGTATGCTGGCTTGTCAGTAATGCACAATCAGTATGCTGGCTTGTCGGTAATGCACAGTCAGTATGCTGGCTTGTCGGTAATGCACAATCAGTGTGCTGGCTTGTCGGTAATGCACAGTCAGTATGCTCGCTAGTCGGTAATGCACAATCAGTATGCTGGCTAGTCGGTAATGCACATTCAGTATGCTGGCTTGTCGGTAATGCACAATCAGTGTGCTGGCTAGTCGGTAATGCACAATCAGTGTGCTGGCTAGTCGGTAATGCACAATCAGTGTGCTGGCTAGTCGGTAATGCACAATCAGTATGCTCGCTTGTCGGTAATGCACAATCAGTATGCTCGCTAGTCGGTAATGCACAATCAGTATGCTCGCTTGTCGGTAATGCACAATCAGTATGCTGGCTTGTCGGTAATGCACAATCAGTATGCTGGCTTGTCGGTAATGCACAATCAGTATGCTGGCTTGTCAGTAATGCACAATCAGTATGCTCGCTAGTCGGTAATGCACAATCAGTATGCTGGCTTGTCAGTAATGCACAATCAGTATGCTGGCTTGTCAGTAATACACAATCAGTATGCTCGCTAGTCGGTAATGCACAATCAGTATGCTGGCTTGTCGTAAACAATAACCAGCTTACTTAATATGTGCAGTCAAAGCCGTATAAATACAAATTTGGGTAGGTCACCCTTGATCCTTGGGGGGGGGGGGGGTAGGATGAACCTGATCATGAGGCCCTTCCAATTCGGGCCTAGCTGGAATACAACTGTACATTACGACATGAAGCAAGTGGCATTTATGGGTACATTTCCATTTCTCACCACTACAGTAGAAGCGACTTTAGTCGTGATTAGTAGGAAAAGGCGTAACTTCAATTCTATGGCAATTGCAACTTCAATTGTATGCCAAATGATCGCATTAGGTTGCAGAGCGTTTGAGTACGGTAGGGTAACAACAAACGATATTATTTTCTTATAATTTAGGCCTTGCTCACAAGGTCTGAGATGTTAGTTAGGGGCAGAATGCCAGACTAGGTTATCTTACAATTCTCTATTGTGTAAACAGGAAAGGCAATAGATGAGCTTACCATCCTCTTGTGCACGTAACGCGTCTTTATATACCCACCGCTCTATCTATTTATTATTCATAAAAACACATTTTTAAGTGGGTAATTATTGCGCAATAATGATTGATAAGTATTATTGCATCTAGGTATTTTGAAACAAAAAATCTTTTTGAAGCTTGGAAGTTGCTAGGTTCAAATAATACACCAAGGAAACCCTAGGCGGTTCTTGGTTTTGTTGCCTAAAACTTACAGTAAACTACAGACAATGCTAACTAGTTTGACACCAATTTCCATTTTTATTCAATATAATTAGTCGCATAACTGTATTGGTAAACCACACAACAAATTGCCATTATAATCATGGTTAATTTATGATGTCTCGATATATTTTTGACAGGTATCAATTAAGAAACGTTACTTGTTAATTATTAAGTTATTATCAAAAGAACTTCCTGTAAGCGATAGATTTTGATACGCTTTTGTGTGATTTCGTGGTTATTCTAAAAGCCTTATAGTACATTTACATAGTGTGCCGCACACTTACACAGAATGTGCTGCACACTTACATAGAATGTGCTGCACACCAAGATATTCTGGGGAAATCAAAATTGTTGTCTCATATTGTGTGCTTTATTCAATTTCATAATTTAGACACATATTTGATGATCTGCACACATATCAACTGGTTTTTATGAAATCAGTATTATGTTATGTTATAGTTCGGGTTTTACGCCTGCATCAGCACCATTTTGGGCTATATCGCCGGCGGGCAGTTTACCTAACAACACCTTTCCTGGGCAGGCTCCAGCGGTTAATCAGTACTTGGGTGCACCAACCTCCATAAGAAACTGCAAACTTTTTCATATAAATGAGACACGGCCTGAGCGGGGCTCGAACCCGTGACCATCAGTGATGATAGGTTACAGTGGTATACAAGTCAGCTACCTTAACCACTCGACCACGGAGGCGGACCGAAATCAGTATTAGTAAATAATCTCACTTATTATTTTATGGATAATGATAGACAAATTGTAAACATTGTAAATCGCATACAAATTAAGTTTACAAGTTTTATTTTTGCATATGAATGCATTTATAAGAGAAACAGCCATGTATACCATGCACACTCTTTCCTAAAATCTTTTATACTTTCCAGCAAATTGCCAAAATTCAAGTTCACAGTCAGTGGTAGAATAGGATTTACTGTTGGTGTTGCTAGGAATAAATCATCTAAAGAGGAATCTGAACAGCAGCCCCTGAGGAAGACCGCATGTGCCTCTCCGAGCATTCATTCAGGCTCCGAGTAGAAAAATGAACTTTCAGAAAGCCAACTGCAACTGCTTAACTTTCAAGAATCCGACTCCAACACAGACGAGACCCCATAATTATGAGGGGCAAATGAACGACAGTCAATGAGATTTACCTGTTGAACGACAGTCATTCATATTTACCTGTTGAACGACAGTTAATGAGATTTACCTGTTGAATGACAATTAATGAGATTTACCTGTTGAATGACAGTCAATGAGATTTACGTGTTGAACAATAATCATTCATATTTACCTGTTGAATGACAGTTAATGAGATTTACCTGTTGAATGACAGTTAAGTTAATGAGATTTACCTGTTGAATGACAGTCAATGAGATATACCTGTTGAATGACAGTCAATGAGATTTACCTGTTGAACGACAGTCAATGAGATTTTCCTGTTGAATGAAGTCAATGGGATTTTCCTGTTGAACGACAGTCAATGAGATTTACGTGTTGAACGACAGTCAATGAGATTTACCTGTTGAACGACAGTCAATGAGATTTACCTGTTGAACGACAGTCAATGAGATTCACCTGTTGAATGACAGTTAATGAGATTCACCTGTTAAATGACAGTTAATGAGATTTACCTGTTGAACGACAGTCAATGAGATTTAGGTGTTGAACGACAGTCAATGAGATTTACGTGTTGAACGACAGTCAATGAGATTTATGTGTTGAACAATAGTCAATGAGATTTACCTGTTGAACGACAGTCAATGAGATTTTCCTGTTGAATGAAGTCAATGGGATTTTCCTGTTGAACGACAGTCAATGAGATTTACGTGTTGAATGACAGTCAATGAGATTTACCTGTTGATATTTATTATTATGTTATATTTCGGGTTTTACGCCTGCATCAGCACCATTTTTTGGGCTATATCGCCGGCGGGCAGTTTACCTAACAACACCTTTCCTGGGCAGGCTCCAGCGGTTAACCAGTACTTGGGTGCACCAACCTCCATAAGAAACTGCCAACTTTTTCATATAAATGAGACACGGCCTGAGCGGGGCTCGAACCCGTGACCATCAGTGATGTTTACCTGTTGAACGACAGTCATTCATATTTACCTGTTGAACGACAGTCAATGAGATTTACCTGTTGAACGACAGTCAATGAGATTTACCTGTTGAACGACAGTCAATGAGATTTACCTGTTAAATGACAGCTAATGAGATTCACCTGTTGAATGACAGTTAATGAGATTCACCTGTTAAATGACAGTTAATGAGATTTACCTGTTGAACGACAGTCAATGAGATTTACGTGTTGAATGACAGTCAATGAGATTTACGTGTTGAACGACAGTCAATGAGATTTATGTGTTGAACAATAGTCAATGAGATTTACATGTTGAACGACAGTCAATGAGATTTACGTGTTGAACGACAGTCAATGAGACTTATGTGTTGAACAATAGTCAATGAGATTTACATGTTGAACACCAGTCAATGAGATTTACCTGTTGAATGAGATTTACCTGTTGAACATTAGTCAGTGAGATTTACGTGTTGAACGACAGTTAATGAGATTTACCTGTTGAACGACAGTCATTCATATTTACCTGTTGAACGACAGTTAATGAGATTTACCTGTTGAATGACAGTCAATGAGATTTATGTGTTGAACAATAGTCAATGAGATTTACCTGTTGAACGACAGTTAATGAGATTTACGTGTTGAATGACAGTTAATGAGATTTAGGTGTTGAACGACAGTCAATGAGATTTACGTGTTGAACGACAGTCAATGAGATTTATGTGTTGAACAATAGTCAATGAGATTTACCTGTTGAACGACAGTCAATGAGATTTTCCTGTTGAATGAAGTCAATGGGATTTTCCTGTTGAACGACAGTCAATGAGATTTACGTGTTGAATGACAGTCAATGAGATTTACCTGTTGATATTTATTATTATGTTATATTTCGGGTTTTACGCCTGCATCAGCACCATTTTTTGGGCTATATCGCCGGCGGGCAGTTTACCTAACAACACCTTTCCTGGGCAGGCTCCAGCGGTTAACCAGTACTTGGGTGCACCAACCTCCATAAGAAACTGCCAACTTTTTCATATAAATGAGACACGGCCTGAGCGGGGCTCGAACCCGTGACCATCAGTGATGTTTACCTGTTGAACGACAGTCAATGAGATTTACCTGTTGAACGACAGTCATTCATATTTACCTGTTGAACGACAGTTAATGAGATTTACCTGTTGAATGACAGTCAATGAGATTTATGTGTTGAACAATAGTCAATGAGATTTACCTGTTGAACGACAGTCAATGAGATTTACCTGTTGAACGACAGTCAATGAGATTTACGTGTTGAATGACAGTCAATGAGATTTACGTGTTGAACGACAGTCAATGAGATTTATGTGTTGAACAATAGTCAATGAGATTTACATGTTGAACGACAGTCAATGAGATTTACGTGTTGAACGACAGTCAATGAGACTTATGTGTTGAACAATAGTCAATGAGATTTACATGTTGAACACCAGTCAATGAGATTTACCTGTTGAATGAGATTTACCTGTTGAACATTAGTCAGTGAGATTTACGTGTTGAACGACAGTTAATGAGATTTACCTGTTGAACGACAGTCATTCATATTTACCTGTTGAACGACAGTTAATGAGATTTACCTGTTGAATGACAGTCAATGAGATTTATGTGTTGAACAATAGTCAATGAGATTTACCTGTTGAACGACAGTCAATGAGATTTACCTGTTGAACGACAGTTAATGAGATTTACGTGTTGAATGACAGTTAATGAGATTTACGTGTTGAACGACAGTCAATGAGATTTACCTGTTGACCGACAGTTAATGAGATTTACGTGTTGAACGACAGTCATTCATATTTACCTGTTCACGTTTGAGTTTCTCCCTTTTCCTGATGAGCTCCACGAGAAGCCTGGCCTTCTCCAAGTCTTGCCGTAACCTCTGCCAGTACTTGAGCTGCTCACGGAGGGCATTGCTCTGTTTATCATTCTTCGGCTGAAAATAGTTCAGAACATGCAGTGTTATGACAGAATGCAGTGTTATGACAGAACATGCAGTGTTATGACAGAACATGCAGTGTTATGACAGAACATGCAGTGTTATGACAGAATGACGTGATATGACAGAATGACGTGTTATCACAGAACATGCAGTGTTATGACAGAATGCAGTGATATGATAGAATGCAGTGTTATGATAGAATGCAGTGTTATGACAGAATGCAGTGCTATGATACAATGCAGTGCTATGACAGAACATGCAATGTTATGACAGAATGCAGTGTTATGATACAATGCAGTGTTATGATACAATGCAGTGCTATGACAGAACATGCAATGTTATGACAGAACATGCAGTGTTATGATACAATGCAGTGTTATGACAGAATGCAGTGCTACAATAGAATGCAATGTTATGACAGAATGCAGTGTTATGATACAATGCAGTGTTATGATACAATGCAGTGCTATGACAGAACATGCAATGTTATGACAGAACATGCAGTGTTATGATAGAATGCAGTGTTATGACAGAATGCAGTGCTACAATAGAATGCAGTGTTATGACAGAACATGCAGTGTTATGATAGAATGCAGTGTTATGACAGAATGCAGTGTTATGATAGAATGCAGTGTTATATGGTTCCACAACATTGTAAAACATGAATTTCTTATATAAAGCGGACATATTCATTTCAATATCTATGAATGTTTGAAGTTATCACATTTTATGCATATGTATAATTAGTATCATTTGCGAAATCTACTAAAATGCAGAGTGGACGAGATTTCTGATCAGCTGTTCCCAAACTGTGACGAATCTGAAAATGTTCATTAATAATGTAAGATAACAACGTGAATACTCGAGATTACTAAGAAAAGAAGTGATTTTCATAAAATATATTTAGTTACGAATTGAAATAAATCAGAAAAACTCGTAAATTAAATTTGTTTTGGCTACAAAGAAGTTTTATATCCATCACTGGCTTCGTATAATTTGCCATAGCCTCGGCATCAGTATATTCAAAACGGACGTGCTTAGATACGAGGGGTGTTCAAAAAGTTCGCGGAAAGTGCTTATAAAATCTTTATTTGTCTTCTATATGATTTGAAATTTAACATAGTGAACCCTTTTTATATTCCTAATTGATTTACCGAAAAACAGCACTGTATTCATAATAATGTTATTTGTATCGTTACTACAGTAACGTCCATCGACCGTCACTGGATCAATTTTCGTATTTTAACCAATTTTTTGGAAAATTGTTACCACTTTACATGTTCATTACTTTTGTATGCACCTATTGATTTTCTCAAAAATTACATTTACGTCCACATACGGTTCCCATACATTCATATTGTGACGTCAGTAGACTATTACGACGTCATTTGTGACGTCAACACATGTTCAACGTGCGCACCGTCTATTAGCAGACCGGATTCACATCACGATGTCGTTAGAACAGCGCTACGCAATAAAATTGCGTGTATTGCAAAAGAAAACTAAATCAGAAACTGTGACTGATGTTAAAAAGGCTTTGAAGAAAACCGCAATATATAAGTGGTACAACAGATTCAGCGACGGCGTCGATTTACCTAAGGACGTAAAACGAGACGGACGTCCTGCAACGTCGAAAAACGATAAAATCATCTGTAGGGCCAAATCCATTCTGGATTCGGATAGACGTATACGTGTCAGGGATTTAGCTAATAAATTGGATATTTCAATGGGAAGTGCGTATTCTATAGTTACGGATAAGTTGAATATGCGTCGTGGTGCAGCTAGATGGGTACCTCGGTTACTTTCAAGCGAACACAAGAGAAAAGAATGGTGGCGGCTACACAATTTCTGCAGAACTTTCGTAAAAAAGGCATGAGATATTTAAATAAAATAGTGAGTTGATGAAACATGGGTATCAATGTTCGATCCTGAAATCAAGCAAATGTCGTCAGTTTGGAAAACACCGGCATCCCCATCACCACAGAAGGCACGTGTCGTCCGCTCAGCGAAGAAGTGTTTATCGAAATTTGAGAATGATGTGACGTTAATTAATTACTCGTATTTTAACGTTGATCCGGTCACGCTTTGTAGGCATTACTAAAACTATGGTAACTTCTTCATTTTTAAAGATACTATGGTGAAATCTTTCCTAAAGGTTGAAAAGAGATGTATATATATATGTATTAAATATAATGATTAAAACTGTATTGATAAAAAAGTTATAAGCACTTTCCGCGAACTTCTTGAACCCCCCTCGTATATAGCTGGAGTCACCGATTTCAAAACAAAATGCGAGTAGCTTATAGTCTGTTTCGGAAAATGATGATCAACAATAAGAGAAAAGCATTGTGCAAAAGATAGAAAAAAACAAACAATATATTTGCACGAATAAATTATTGTCATATATAAATAGAAATGTATTATATAAATACATTTATTTATTTATATATATGACACATTGTTAACCATGTAAGATTAATAATTATTATGTATTATGTATAAGCGTCTGCTATTATTTTCGCGCCTAAATTATCAGTTCTCTGTTTGCGCGGGAACAAATTATATTTTGACACCACCGAGTGCAGGTGGTCAGTTATGTAAGATAATCGCCGCTTTCTTGATGACAGAGAATAATAATATATGTAATAATATTGTATAACATCACAGATGTTTGGCGCCGTAATGTCTGTTATAGATGTTAATTCTGCTATTTAAGAAATGAAAAATGATGAAGAAATTAGTGCATTTTTATCCAGCCATGGAGGCATTAAGGAAATATGTAACTCACTATTAGAATATAAACTATTTCTATGATAGTTAGAAAAATTAATATTTAAAGAAGTATTAACTCTTAAATATTAAAGTCGTATTAAATACGTGAACGGAAGATAATTAGGCCTTTTAACCCTAGTCGTGCTGAACTCGGAACGTTCCGGGCACCGTCCTTTAGTCTCTATGGCGAACCCCGGAATATTCCGGAATACCACTTTGCTTTAAAAATAGATCGATGATTTTGTCCAATGAGTCATGCGGTACTATTTTTACATGAAGTCTCGTTAAAAACGTTATGTAGAAACAGTACAGAATGATTCATTGGCTGACAACCCGGATATAACGCACAAAGCGAGACTTTAGTGAAGAAAATTTCAAAAAAAAAATTGAAGAAAAATGGCGACAAATGTGCTTTCTACCGATGATTTTTTCAATGAATTAATGATGGATAGTGATAGTGACGAGTCTTTTGATGGTTTTGACGAATCGGATATTAATGAACATTCGGATAATAACGATCTATCGGACGACGAAAGCCAGTTTTCCATACAAAACTGGGAAGATGGTGATCGTAACCCCACCCACATGAACTTTACAGCCACACCTGGCTTACGTGATGGGATCGATATCCCAGACAACCCTGAACCTTCAGACTTCTTAGATCTGTTTGTTAAACAGGAGGACTTTGAGAGGATGTCTATTGAAACAAACAGATATGCTACTCAGTTTCTGGAAACTGCAACTTTGAAGCCAAACTCTCGGTTTCGTCAGTGGAAAGAAACAACATGGCAGGAGATGAAAGTCTTTATCGCAATGACGATTGCAATGGGTCTTGTTGTGCAACTGCATCTGGCCGAGTACTGGGCAACTGATGGAGTGGTGGAAACGCCTTTCTTCAGGAAATGCATGCCACGTGACAGGTGTGTATTTTTCAATGATTATTCTAGCATTGTCAAGCCATGTTGATTATAAATGTGCTGTTTTGGCATATATAAAATTTTGAAATCATTGTAAAATCGACGTGTATCATTGATAATGATATATAATTATATGAACCAACAGTATTTAACTTTTTCAATATAATGCCAATCCTATTAGCTATATGGCTGATTGAGGTTTGGTCAATAATTTGTGTGATATACATACAGTCAATGCAAATGTAGAAACTTTTTGTCGTTAAACATTCTCTCAGTCTCTGGTGTCGGAATGTAACAATTGCCATGTGTCAACGTTGAATATATTGTATGATAGTATGAAATAGATTGTATATTAGTGTGTTAGTATGAAATAGATTGTATATTAGTGTGTTTCTATTTCAGGTTCTGGCTATTGATGTCATTTTTTCACCTGACCAATAACAGAGAGATGATTCGGCGAGGACTACCTGGACACGACGCACTCTTCAAACTGGGGCCGTTGTATAAGAACATGATCAACCGATTTCGTTCGATATACATTCCTAATCAGCAGTTGTCACTGGATGAAGGAATGGATCCTTGGAGGGGCCATCTTTCATTCAGAGTGTACAACCCAGACAAACCAAAGAAGTATGGGATCAAGGCGTATATGGTATGTGATGCAGTAAATGGTTACTGTACAAAGTACCAATTATACACAGGCAAACATGCGTATCGTGTTGAATCGGGATATGGTGCGACGTATGATTTAGTCATGGAACTGATGAGGAATTACTTCGGACAAGGGTATGTGTTGTATATGGACAACTACTACAGTTCCCCTCAGCTTTATTGGGATTTGTGGCAGTTAGGGGTTGGTGCCTCAGGAACATTACGTTCAAATCGTAAAGGTGTGCCTCAGAAGGCTAAGTACAAAATTCTGAAAGAGAAAGGTGAAACATGTACCTACCACAACAATGATTTTAATGTTGATGAAATATAATGACAGGAAAGTAGTTTACTTGCTCAGCACTGTGCATAAAGCTGTGAAAGTTCCCACAGGTAAGACAGATCCAAGGAATGGAGAGAGGATAATGAAACCCGAAGTAGTGACCAACTATGACAAGTATATGGGGGGCGTCGACAGGTCGGATCAAATGGTCAGCTATGCTACATTTAATGCCAGGACATTGAAGTGGTGGAAAAGAGTAACATTTCATGTACTGTCATTGGCTACGTTAAATGCCTACTTGATCTACAAGATGACGACAACAGACCGTGTACCACTTCTACACCGTCAATTCAGAAAGAAACTTGTGAAGTGTTTAGTGTCTTCTGTGTATTCTGTGTCCACAAATCCTGCTGGAAGACCCACTACATGTGCAGATCCTATATTTAGGCTACAAGGTAGACATTTCCCAGAGAAAATAGTTGGTACTGGCAAAAAAAGTAATATTTCAAGTGCATGTGCAGTTTGTGAACCAGCCGAAAGGAAAATGTTGGAGCAAGCTGGACAGAAACGTAAGCGTAGTGGTAAAGAGTCATCTTACCAATGCAATGAATGTAAAAAGGCTCTATGTGTTGACCCTTGCTTCAGACTATACCACACATACAAGGATTTCATTTCAGCATACAAAGACTATAAACAAACCCAGGCTGAAAATTGATGCTATTAGTATTATGTCAAGACATTTACCTGTAATTAGCATGACCTACCTGTAATTACTATTGACTGACATGATTTATCCAGGTAGTCAAAATAATTACACCTAAAACAGGTTTATATGGTGTTAAATTATTGTATATAGTGTGAAAACAATGTAAAATAGTACTGCTATATTAGAATGAAAATAAAGAGTTTTTCAAGAATTTTTTTCAGTTTCACCTGTTCAAATAAATGCATTAAAAACACTATTTTTGTTTGTTTGTTTGCAAGGAAACTTTGTAAATATGTTTGAAAAAGTACAACTTATGTTTTCAGTGGCGCTGTAGTTTATGTATTTCTTATATATAAACATTTTAAACACTAATTACTTGTGGGAAAAAGATGTTTTCACACATTTTCCTTGATTAAACCTGTAAAATGTTCACATTTAATTAATTATTTTAGAATTTTTTTAACAGCATTATGTAGAACATTTTATAACCTTTCCATTGGTATATAATAAGATTATATTTATCAATACCATATATCTGTTATTTCATTATTTCCAACCCCACCCAATAATCTTGAAAATTCCTACAACTTTGCAAAGATATCCAGCCAGCAGCTTTATCAGTAGATAATTTACATAGCACCAGAAGGGTTAAGAAACGATTGTTTTGGCTAATATAGCTATTGAAATAGTTTGATAAAGGAAGGAAATTAGTATAGTCATAGAACTATTATGAACACATTGAAATAGTGAGGCGAATAATAAGATACGAGATATCACGAATATATGATACATGCATAGATATAAAATAAATAAGATTGTTGTAAATTATATTATACAAAGGAAAATGATAGACTGTGTTGAGTTATAAATTATTGAAGGACCGTAGAGAAACCCCCTAGACAACTCCAGCGAGTCTACGATAGGATAGACTCTGGTTAGAGCACTGATATCGGAAAATAGACATAGGAAAGGAGGCTTGTGACAGCATGACCGTTTAATAAATATTCATTAAATCGAGACAAAAAATTGTTTTTCGTGTAAATTTAGCTCCAACTTTATACGGGAATATATCTAGTTTTATGGTTGTTGTACATCGTATGCAAATTTTACAGACGTCTTTGTTCATTGGCCGAAGCCGGAGTTACAGCTTATATTTTTAGACGGACTCCGCCCTCTCCGATCGTATTTGAATGGCAGATTAGGATAATTACACTGTTGAGAAAATATTCGATGATGCTTGACCGCTCAACGTCCTGGGTCAAAGTTGACCCACTTCACAATTTCACCAAGAGTCAAACAAGCGTCTTTACTGATTTTCATGCATCAAAACCCGGGAGCTCGGGTCAAATGAACGCCCTGGTATTATGATAGAATCCAATGTTATGACAGAATGCAGTGCTATGACAAAACATGCATGACAGAATGCAGTGCTATGACAGAACATGCAGTGCTATGACAGAATGCAGTGCTATGACAGAATGCAGTGTTATGATAGAATGCAGTGCTATGACAGAATGCAGTGCTATGACAGAATGCAGTGTTATGACAGAATGCAGTGCTATGATAGAATGCAGTGCTATGATAGAATGCAGTGTTATGACAGAATGCAGTGCTATGACAGAATGCAGTGTTATGACAGAACATGCAGTGCTATGACAAAACATGCAGTGTTATGACAGAACATGCAGTGTTATGACAGAACATGCAGTGCTATGACAGAACATGCAGTGCTATGACAGAACATGCAGTGCTATGACAGAACATGCAGTGCTATGACAGAATGCAGTGCTATGACAGAATGCAGTGCTATGACAGAATGCAGTGCTATGACAGAATGCAGTGCTATGACAGAATGCAGTGCTATGACAGAATGCAGTGCTATGACAGAATGCAGTGCTATGACAGAATGCAGTGCTATGCCAGAATGCAGTGCTATGACAGAATGCAGTGCTATGACAGAATGCAGTGTTATGACAGAATGCAGTGCTATGACAGAATGCAGTGCTATGACAGAATGCAGTGCTATGACAGAATGCCGTGTTATGACAGAATGGAGTGTTATGACAGAATGCAGTGAAAAAAATGCATTTTATTTGCTTTTTGCAATGTAATGTCGCTTTAAAGATTTGACTTAGTTACTTTGTTGTTTAATGGATTTACATAAATTGGGTACAAATCATTATCAGGATAATCTAGCCCACGGTTAATCAAATTCTAACAGCAAGATTCAGAGCTTAAACGTGACCCAGCTTTACGCTGCCTGTACCTATTTTAGTACAGATCATTACCACGATATGGTTGATCAACATCTATACAGTATTATCAACAGAGACATTATTTAAACAAATTATTCAGGATGCACAGACAGCCAAATGATAACACTACAATAGGGCTCAAGCTAGACCCAAATTTTTGGGACAAGTGAGAAAGCACGCTATTACGTCATCTAATGGTAATATTTAATTTATAAATTTCAACATAATAGAATTAAAATGCACACAATATGACCATTAACCCTTTCAACCCCACAGGCCTCTAAATAGGCTTATGAAAAGTGTAGATCCAGATGAGCCGGCTCGTGACGAGCCGTCTCATCAGGATCTGCACTTTTTTGCCAGTAATAATTATTACTATTTTTAGATAAAATTACCCATTTTGATAAATGAACTGGTCCGTCCAATGGTAATTTTCTTATTAATTTATTGGTCTGAAAATATCACGCACCAGTCCATGTCAGTTACTTGGGGTTGAATGGGTTAAATACAATATTTGAATAGAATGAGTGCTTTATAATTAAATGGCTAGTGATTCTTACTGCACAATATTTTGTCAAACTTAATTTTTATTTTATATGGGAGAAGTTGCGTACACAGGGAGCGAAGTCAGAGTCGCAAGGGCTACTACTTCTTCCATGTCGCCCTCTAGAATGAAGCCTGTACGATATATAGAATTCAACACAGTGCTCAGTTCAGCTAATGATATGAAATATGAACAGAAAACTTTCAAACCCGCAGGAATGACAGACAACGTCAATTGGTAAGCCAGTAGTGACTAGATACATCTCTAAATTACCTGAAAACCCCTGAACCAAACTAAGAATTCAGACAGAAGTCTTTCATCATTAAGATACTTGACTAAATAAGCAATCTTCTCCATTTGATCCATGTACCTCAACTCTTTGCATGCTTAGTAAAGAAAAGGCTATAAACAGACCAAATAATTGTAGCAGACGACAATTCATTAATGTGTTATATTAATTTGTAACTGAAAACTCCGGAAATCTGTTATGGAATTTCATTATAATTGTGTGTTTACTTCGTTACGACATAATTCTAATATACTTCCACATGGTTCCCGCTGTCTGAATGTTTGTCTGCGCCACTTCTGCTGTCGCCAATTGGAAAACACTGGAGCCAATTTAAAAAACTTGGAGCCAACTAAGAGCCATATAGTTCACAAATAAATATTTGAAGCCATGTATTTGACAAAATATGTGCCCAAAAAATGTGTGACTGTGAAACTGCTTACCTCCGCCTTCCTTGACATATGGTTGGTCTGCAGCCTACGTATCAGTGGAACTCCATTTCTCGACTGCCGCTTTAATGTCCAGTAACTGAGCAGACACGTCAGGAATTGTTGCTTCTTGCCAAATGTCACAACGTTACAGATTTTATCCAATCTGAAAAGAAAAAACAAAACGATAAATCTTTTAACCCATTTGATGCTGGATACCGGTCAAACAGTATTTGCAAAGAACATAGAGCCCGATCAGCCGCCATGGAACGTGCCGCCTGATGAGGCTCTATGCTGTTTGCTATTCAAATGATCTTGCTAAGACACTAAGCTATGTAGCAAACAACATAGATCCTGATCAGCATGCAGCGTCACGCTGCGGCTGATCTGGATCTATGTTGTTTGCAAAAGCCTTTAAATGTATCCAGAATGAAATGGGTTAAGAACCAGTTTCCCGGAAAGTAAATAAATATAAGGGTCCAACGCCCAACCACTGTCAACATGAATATGTATTGATTTGCATCCTTTAAAGAAATTGTTGTCAAAATACTGAACTGAATCAAAAATGTCAATAAGGTTTCACAAATTGTGTTCTTACCAAGTTTGAATACAATTGGGTGAAAATGTACCTATTGGCCTCTTGAGAGCCGCCGAAGAATTTTCTTAGAATAAACATGAAAAAGCAATCAAAGCTATTCATAGTGCACAGTTTCAGAAAATATACTACATGTAGGTGATGGGAAGTTCAACACAGTATACTGTAGGTTACCATCCATGCTCGCCTATATAACAAGTATTTTTTACCACCAGATTATGGTCTCAAAGTGGCTTCCCGTCTTATAAGATTGCTAAAAAAACACATTATTTTTGTTTAAAAAAAAGAGTTTTAAATGGTATCCATAATTTACATTTTAACAAGAAATCACTCCGACACTGAAAATGTCTTTAACTCGACACTGAACATTTCTTTAGCCTGCACTGGCCAAACATGGAATTTATACATGGTCGGGTGTCCATATACGGCGCCAGTTAATGATAAAACTTCTTTGTAGCCAATAAACAATTTAATTTACGAGTTTATATGATTTATTGCAATTCGTAACAAATTATATTTATGAAAATCACTTCTTTTTAAAATAGTAATTCAGAGTGTTCAAGTCTTTATATCTTACATTATGAATAATCATTTTCAGATTCGTTCCAGTTTGGCCTTTGGGAACAGCTAATCAAAAATCTCGTTCACTCGCCAAATAACTCGGAATTTTAGTTGATTTCGCAAATGATACTACTTATACATATTACATATGCATAAAAATGTGCTTAAATTCAAAAATGCATAGATATTGAAATGAATATCATAATATGTCCCCTTTATATACTGAGTCAAAAAAGAAATGATACCTGGTGTTTATGTCTATAATTTCAACATTTATTAAGAAAATTCTTTGAAAATTCATAAGATGATAGTCCAACATGTTTGAAAGAGGAGCACATAAAGCATAATGAGCCTCCGAAACTGTCTGCTGCGTGATGACTTAATTCGTCGGACAGGGGTCTAATGGAGTTTTCAACAGATGTCAATACCGAGTATGGGCACCATTTGCGTCTCTCACTGCAATGATCACCGCCGTCGCATCGAACGGAAGAGTGTCTGAATCTCTTGCTGGTCAATATTTGTCCACTCCTGACGCAAAACATCCCTCAGTTGGTTTAACGTTACCGGCTGACGTCGTCTGACGCGGCGGTCTAACGTATCCCACAAATGTTCTATGGGTGACAAGTCTGGTGACAAAGCAGGCCACGGCAGGGTTTCAATATTGTTCTGCTCCAATAATGTGGTGGAAATCCGAGCAGTATGACACCTGGCGTTGTCCTGTTGGAACAGTGTGACGTTTCTGTTGGCGTTAAAGAACGGCACAACAACTGGCGCAAGGATCTCATCACAGTACCGCTGGGCGTTTAGGTTCCCGTCCACCACTAACAGTTCAGTGCGACTGCCGAAGGTGATACCGCCCCACGCCATAACGCTTCCGCCCTCGAACAGATCGACCTGACATACACATGCGTCGGCGTAACGTTCACCGCGTCTGCGATATAACCGCTCTCTGCCATCCGCTCGACGCAAACAGAACCGCGATTCATCGCTAAACATCACCGAATTCCACTGTAACCGTGTCCAGCGAGCACGTTCCGTCGTCCATTCCCGCCGTACGTCACGGTGACGTCGTGTCAGGATGGGTCCAACGTATGGCCGATAGGCACGAATGCCACGTTCACAGAGCCGGTTCCTGACTGTTTGTGCACTGATGCGATTGTTGGTCATCCCAGGAGTAACGGCAGCTGTGTGCGTAGCAGGTAGGAACCGGTCACGTAAATCAATGTGACGGTCCTGTTCACGCGTCATCACACGTGGTCGACCAGGTCTTGGACGGTCGTCCACCGATCCATGTGTTCGATAACGTCGAAGTAGACGTGTTATCGTGATCCGCGTAACCCCCGAGTCGATTTGCGACGTCACGCTGACGTAAACCGCCGTCAATCATGCCAATGGCACGCATTCTCTGATTGCGGTTTAGCCTAGGCATTTTGTTAGAGGTAACAATGGGTATGTAAGGTGTTTTTCCTCGATGATAATGCAATACCAGTACAATAAACCGGTTTTCCGATTTGTACATGTGTAGGAAGTTGTCTTTGTTGAGGAGCACGTGCAAATCGGAAATTCGGCGTTCCAGGATTATCGGGTGTTTATTTACCTGTGTTTATGGTTGGCTGACGTTGCAATAAGATACCCGGTACTGATACGTAATAATATATTAAACCTTTCTATGGTTTTATCCGTTTTACGTCATTTTTAGTTTGGTATCATTTCTTTTTTGACTCAGTATATAAGAAATTCATGTTTTACAATGTCGTGGAACAGTACATGACCATTTTCGTACTCGATCCGTTTCGTACCAATTTCATGAAAAATAAAATTAAATGCAGATCAGCTAAAAAAAATATTTTGGATTTTATAATCGACATTTCTATTGGTTTGTCAAGGCTAATCTGGATGCAGGACCCCATAAGGCTCATGTTGAAATCAACTACTCGTGATCATTTGGTGATCTTTGCAACTGGGATACAATGTAGAACAATACAAGTTGTATTTATGTATAATACATTTATGTCAAACCACTTGCGGGGACCTAGACATGCTTTCCTGGACAGGATTAGTCGACCTGAGTGGTTAACCAGTACTAAGCAATTTGTGTGAGGTGCCTCTTGCTCAATGACACTACCCACGTGGCCTGACCGAGTATCACTGGACCACGGACGCCACAAAGTAACATGAAACTTAAATACTTGGTCAAGAGGTTAATATATTGTCGGGGGGGGGGGGGGAAAGTACGGAAGTACCAATATGCATATTCATATTGACTCTTGAAAAATCCAGCTTGACTCTTGAGATTTTGACCTCAAGGGTCATTGACTCTTGACTTTCAATGTCTAGTGAACGCCCTGTGTATATATATATATATATGTTACATGACTGCATGGAATAGGTTGTTGTATATCAGCCTCCGTCCGTCTTATGAGACGATGGATTGCGCTCTTGTTGAACATCTTCTGCGGTGACTGAGTAGGCCTATTCTTGAGTGGCAGTCTCTGTTGCAGTCATCGCAGGTGAAGATCGAGTCATCCAGTTTGGTTGATGCCTTTCGCTTCTGTCGTTTCTGCTCACGAAGCCAAGTTCGCTCAGCCTCGGCTCGTCTGACCCCAGCTTTCACAACGTGTCTCCATGATGACCGGTTTGATGCTGTGTCCTCCCAAGACTCTATGTTGATTTGCGCTGAATGCAGGTCCCTCTTACAAGCGTCCCTGTATCTTAGGTGGGGGCAACCAGTTGGACGTGATCCTTGTTCAAGTTGACCATACAGTAGATCTTTGGGGATGCGTCCTTTGTCCATGCGTCGGACATGACCTAGCCAGCGCAGGCGGCGTTCACTGAGCATTGCATAGATGGTTGTTAAACTCGCTCTGCTGAGGACCTCTGTATTGGTGACCCTATCTTCCCAAGTGATTCCCAGGATCCTGCGAAGGCACCTCATATGGTATGAGTTCAGCTTTGTCTCTTGTCTGGCATATGTCGTCCATGACTCACTGTCGTAGAGGAGCGTGCTGAGTATGCAGGCCTGGTAGACCTTCAACTTGGTGTTCAGCGTTAGGTTTCTGTTCTCCCAGACTCTCTTGGTGAGTTTTGACATGACGGTGGCTGCTTTCCCAATGCGTGCATTGATCTCAGCATCGAGGGACAGGTGGTTGGATATCAGTGATCCTAGATATCTGAAGTTGTCGACCATGGCGAGTGTAGAGCCGTTAATGGCTATGGGAGCTGGATCTGCAACGTCCTGGGTCATGACCTCTGTTTTCTTTATGCTGATGGGTAGGGCAAACTCACGGCATGCATTGGAGAACTGATCCATGAGGCGCTGGAGGCCATCGTGTGTGTGGCTTGCGAGGGCTGCATCGTCAGCGAACAGCATCTCCCTGAGTAGGACACGAGTTGTTTTGGTTTTGGCGCGCAAGCGGGCCAAGTTGTATAGCTTGCCATCGTGTCGAGTGTGGATGTAGACACCGTCAGAGGAGGACTGGAAGGCATATGTCAGGAGGAGTGAGAAGAGGATGCCGAAGAGCGTCGGTGCGAGGACGCAGCCTTGCTTGACTCCGCTGAGGATGGGAAAAGGCTTGGAAGTGTCGCAGTCGAAGCTGACGGTGCTCTTCATGTCTTTGTGGAACGACATGATCATGCTTAGCAATTTTGGTGGACAGCCAATCTTGTGTAGCAGTTTGAAAAGTCCACAGCGACTGACCAGGTCGAATGCCTTTGTTAGGTCCACGAATGCGAGGTACAGTGGTTGTTGTTGCTCCCTACACTTTTCCTGGAATTGCCTTACTGAAAAGATCATGTCAACGGTGGATCGGCCAGATCGGAAACCACACTGGGATTCTGGGTATATGCGCTCTGCTACCACCTGCAGTCTTGCGAGAATGACCCGAGCAAATACTTTGCCAACAACGCTGAGTAGGGATATGCCGCGATAGTTGTTGCAGTCGCTTCTGTCACCCTTATTCTTGAAGAGTGTGACTATCTTTGCATCGCGCATGTCTTGTGGCACTTCACCTTCCTTCCAGCATAGACAGAGAAGTTCATGGAGAAGTGGTAGTAGAGCTGGCTTCCCTTGTTTAATCAGCTCAGGGGGTATGGCATCAGTTCCTGCTGCTTTTCCGCTGGTGAGAGCTTTGATGGCTTTTTCAAGTTCAGCCATGGTTGGCTCGCTGTCGAGCTCCTCAAGTACGGGAAGTGTCGGGATGCTGTTGAGGGCCTCCTCGGAGACTGTGTTCTTTGTGGAGTACAGCTCAAGGTAATGCTCTACCCATCTCTCCATCTGCTTGCTTCGGTCAGTGATTACCTCGCCTGACTTGGTTTTGAGTGGAGCCGTTTTCTTCACATTGGGACCAGTGGCCTGTTTGATGCCTTCGTACATGGACTTTATGTTGCCGGAGGAGGAAGCATGCTCTATGGTGGAGCATAGCTGGAGCCAATAGTCGGCACATTTCCTGGCTATCTTCTGGCATTCACTCCTGGATTTCCTGAGTGATTCCAAGTTTTGCTGGGTTGGCGCTTTCTTCCAATTGACGAGGGCCTGCCTTTTACTTTCTGTCACAGGATCCAGAACTTGTGCATTTGCTTCATACCAGTCAACATTTCGTTTTTCCTTCTTCCCATAGGCATCGATGGCAGATTTGTGGATGGTTGAGCTAAGGTGGCTCCATCTAGCTTCTGCAGATATGCCAGCATCGGCTGGGGCGATATCCTCGATGAGGGACATGAACTTGTTGGTCCTGTCTGTGTCGGTGATATGGGTCGTGTTGATCTTAGGGAGACACTTTGGCTTAGCTTGGTGGAATTTCTTTCTTGGTTGCAGCACCACATTTGCGATGACAAGAGAGTGGTCGGTGTCACAGTCGGCACTGTGGTAACTGCGTGTGTTGTGGACGGCTTGGAGACGGTTTCTTCTAGTGATGATAACGTCTAGTTGATGCCACTGGTGTGATCTGGGGTGCATCCATGAGACTCTGTGTTTGTGCTTGTTTGGAAAATATGTGTTCGTTATGCACAGGTTCCTGGCACAGCATAGTTCCAGTAGTCTCTGGCCGTTTTCGTTCATTTTCCCAGTTCCATGGTGGCCAATGCATGTGGGCCAGACGTCATGGTTCGTTCCAACTCTGGCATTGAAGTCACCAAGCAAGTATAGGTCTTCTGTACGAGGCAGTTGTCCAATAATCCTGTCAATCTCATTGTAAAATATGTCTTTCGCATCAGGGCTAGAGCTGAGTGTTGGGGCATAGGCAGCCAGAAGGTGTACTGGGCCTGTGCTACAGTTCAGGCGAAGACGTAACATCCGTTCCGTGCCAGCAGTGGGTGGTTCTATCATTGGTAGAAGGGATGACTTTACTGCAAATCCAACGCCATACTCGCGCCTTTCATCTAGTCCCTTGCC
This sequence comes from Archivesica marissinica, assembly GCA_014843695.1. Lineage (NCBI taxonomy): Eukaryota > Metazoa > Mollusca > Bivalvia > Venerida > Vesicomyidae > Archivesica > Archivesica marissinica. The sequence goes on from CM026398.1 coordinate 17,475,064, forward strand.
TTTCCAGAAGAAAGTGTACTCTTTCTCTTGTAATGAGCCGTCGTCTGGCAGTCTTGTCTCTTGTAGGGCGGCAATGTCAACATTTAGCCGGGAGAGTTCAGCGTCTATGACGGCTGTTTTACGCTTGTCGTCAATCAGTTGTAGATCGTCCGAGAAGCCTGGCATCATCGTTCTAACGTTCCAGCTTGCTATGCGAAGTGCTGGTGTCTTCGTTTGGTTTTTGCGTGTGTTGCTTGGTGCGTAAGTTTTACAGTCAGCTTGTCAGGTGCTAGCACCATAAGCCCCTTGCACCCAAAGAAGCAGGCAGACTGTGGCGGATCAACACCTAATTGGCTGGGGGCTGCCCAGCTTGAGGCGGGCGGTAGCTGATCAGTGGAGCTGCGATGGCTCCTCCCACCGACGACGACAACCCGTGGCGTCTATCTCTATGCCAATTGAGATTGGACTTATAATCTGTTGTAAACTGTTGTCTCCCGTGTTGTGTTGGAGTGACCTCTTCATTTGCACAATATGCTTGGGCTGTTCTATGGAAGTCCTGGGTTGCCCATGCGCCAAGACCCCCCTCTTGACCATGTTGGTGTGGTCCAGAGGAAAGCAAAGCAGTACGTCTGGCACCAGTTTGGTTGCAGGAGTTGCCGGAAAGATGGTCAGGTTGACGCTTCATCCCGCCTTCGGGGCTCCACTCCGATATTTCTGTCAGGGTTTGTTCCCTTAGCCTTGCACTATCCCTAGCACTCACAAGGCAGTGAGACTATTTGACCCATAGCTGGAGCTATTTGGCCCATAACTGGGAGTCTGTTCATGGGCATCAGGGCGTGTCCACACACCGGTGGGCCTGGCATGCCGCATGTCTGGGGGCAGACTACCTCCGAGACCCTTGCAGTTCAGCCTGAGGCCGTAAGGTGCTCAGTATCCGTGCGTCGCCACTGGAGGCACTACAAAGGGC
>CM026398.1:17477009-17601684 GCA_014843695.1 Archivesica marissinica
CTGCATGGACTAGGTTGTTGTGTATATATATATGTTACATGACTGCATGGACTAGGTTGTTGTATATATATATGTTACAGGTCTGCGTGGACTAGGTTGTTGTATATATATATATATATGTTACAGGACTGTATGGACTAGGTTGTTGTATATATATATATATATGTTACAGGACTGTATGGACTAGGTTGTTGTATATATATATATATATGTTACAGGACTGTATGGACTAGGTTGTTGTATATATATATATATGTTACAGGACTGCGTGGACTAGGTTGTTGTATATATATATATGTTACAGGACTGAGTGGACAAAAAAAAAAAAACAAAAAAAAAACAACAACCTAGGTTTTGGACTAGATTGTTGTATATATATATATGTGTTAACATGACTGAGAGGACTGTTGTTGTATAATATATATAGTTACATGACTGAGTGGACTAGGTTTTGGACTAGATGTTGTATATATATATATATATGTGTTACAGATGAGAGACTAGGTTGTTGTATATATATATATATACACTATATTAATATATATATATATGTTACATGACTGAGAGGACTAGGTTTGGACTAGGTTGTGTAATACTATATATGTGTTACATGACTGAGAGGACTGGTTTGAATAGGTTGTTGTATATATATATATATGTTACATGACGGTGGACTAGTTGTTGTATATATATATATGTTACATGACTGTGTGGACTATGTTGTTGTTATATATATATGTTACATGACTGTGTGGACTATGTTTGGACTAGGTTGTTGTATATATTATATATATGTTACATGACTGATATGGACTAGGTTGTTGTATATATATATATGTTACATGACTGAGTGGACTAGGTTTTGGACTAGGTTGTTGTATATATATATATATGTGTTACATGACTGAGTGGACTAGGTTTTAGACTAGGTTGTTGTGTATATATATATATGTTACATGACTGAGTGGACTAGGTTTTGGACTAGGTTGTTGTATATATATATATATATGTGTTACATGACTGAGTGGACTAGGTTGTTGACTTTGTATCAAGTACTCAAATCCCACAAAATTGTGTTGATGAAGCCAAGGTACCAAACCATATCAGCTACACCATGCTAGGGTTTGTACCATGTGGTAACGGAACACTATTTACACAACAGCAAACCAATGCAAATATCCTACCTGTGCTTTGGAATTATAGGCAATGAAACAACTGGCATAGCGTTTCTCTTCTCAGCTAAAATCTTCCTTGCCTTCCTCATTTTAAGTCTCGACTTCTCCTTCGCCTCGGCTTTAGCAGCCGTGTCATCATTGTCAGCAAACATTCCTGCACTTCCTGCCTCCGAATTAGCTGGAGCATGAACGTCGCAGAACGCTGTCTTCCTAACACTAATTGTATTTCCACCGGAGCTTGGCTCTCGGATGGCCTCAATTTTCATGTATAAACCCGCTTGTTGAGCACAAGTCACATGGAAAGCGGTGTAACAGTTTGTCTTGTGACACTGAATACAAGCACCCGTTCCTCGTTGTTTACAAATATAGCACGAAAGTTTCCACCTAGCTGGCGGAATCCTGCCCATACAGTCCACAGGCTCTAGAAACACTGTATTTGCAAACCCCACTTCTGGAATCCACAAAGCACAAACAACATGGGCCCAGCGGCTATCATCAGTCTGTTTAAAAGCTCCACCTTTATTCGGACACAAACAACAATCTACTGCGCGCGACGGCGACTGTAGACACCGCCTACATAGCCACTGCCCCTCGGGGATATATGGCACACCGTAGCATTCCTGGTGCACCGCCAGATTGCACATGTCACAGAATAGAATTACATTACTGTTCTGGCACTCCCCGTCCACACAAATAGAACAGACAGCGTCTTCATCAATAGACGGCAACAAATCTTTACCCGATGTTTGACTCTGAAAGAATGCTTCTTTCTCAAACCTGTCCATCAACAGTTCAAAATTCTCCTGCGTTATATTGTTCAGTGTGTTATGTTTTCTCTGTTCATTCACTATTTCCAGCCAGGCATGGTCCTAAAACAGGAAGAATATATACGGTAGTTAATATACATCCATAAAACAAAAACATATATCGAACTCGCAGTGACAGAGTGCATTCTGGCTACAGGGTGGAGTACCATACAATAATTAAATAGCACCCCAACAATGTGACTAACACGCCAATCATGACATAAATCTGGATGTGCACCTTTGAGTTTGACATGCATAAACTGAAATATTATGACAATTTTAAAGCGATACAGGGATCATACTGTGCTGCTAATTTACATGTACCACTGTGTTACGAACTTACTACTGTGTTACGAACTTACTACTGTGTTATTACTGTGTTGAACTGTTTGTGAACAAGTTGATGAATACAAACAGCTTAAATCTAGTAGAGTAACTTAGTTTGTTTGTGAACAAGTTGATGAATACAAACAGCTTAAATCTAGTAGAGTAACTTAGTTTAAGTCAAAAAATCTTCCGTTAGTCTTTGCCTCAAACAATAGCAGGGATCGTTCTAGATTAGAATTATTTGGAGAAGTGAGAAAGCGTGCGATTACATCCCGAAATGGTGTTAGTCTATACAAATTTATTTTAGCTCGATTGCGAAAGTTCTTTCAACTTATATTAATCACTCTCGAGACCTCATTCCTGATGGAATCCATCGCCACGAAGGAGAAGAGGCATCGTGGAACTTAAATGCCTTGCCTAAGGGCACAATCGTAACGGCGGGGCTCGAACTCCGGACCTTTAATGGTGTTATTCAATAAATGTGAACAAAATAGTGTTAAACTACACAGTGTGGCTTTTAAATATGACATTTGAATAGAAGAAGTGCTTTCTAATAGGCCAGTGTATCTTACTGGACAAAATGTTGTCTTTTTAAGAAGTGGAGTCCCCAAGGGGCAAAGTCAGTGTCCCTAGGGCAAGTATTTCGCCCAAGTCGCCCTCTAGAATGTCATTTTAAATTGGGGCCTGTCCATTTTCAGAGGGGACAAGCCCTGGGCCTATCTGTTAAAAATATTTTCCGTGAGCACTGAATGAGCATGAATATGTATTGTAATATATTGCAATACAGTCCAGTGTATTGCAATACGGATTTTGTCGTATTATTACAGCCCTATTATACTGCACAGCATAAGCAGTCAGAGTTACATGTGCTTGGCTAAAAAAACAAATAAATATTCATGGTTTATGGTACTGCTAAATAAATTGTTTACTTGAATTACCAACAGAAACAAAATAAAAAATTAACTAATTAGGTATTAGCTAACCTACTGCAAGTACATCATTTTTATTAAAAACCTTTAGACAAAGTCATCGTAACATAAACAATTCACCTCCTCATCCATATCGTACTCCACCTCTTCATCGAGTTCCTCAATCGACTTCTCGATGTAACGATAGTAGGCATCTGATCTGCTCTTGATCTTTGTAGGCTTCACATAATCCTCTATCACCTTGAACTGGGCTTCCGGCAGTTTGGCGGAGTTACCATGACTAGAAACTGTTACATCCTTGCGCCCTTTTTGTCCGTCTAGGCTCTTTATACCTTTCAGAGGAGATTTATCACCCTTTTCTTCTTTCTCAGTGTTACTCTGATTATCTATAACATCTTGTGAGACGATATCCAATGGTTCATATATATTGATACGGTGGATTCTTCCATCTAAGTCTATCTCTACTAATCTCTGAGACTCTGCGTACGTTAGAGTTTCTTGTGGTCTTAGAAATTCCGGAGGAGTTGGAGGTCGGTCACACTTCTGTCGCCAATGTTTCCATTTTTTCTTTTTACCTGTTGACGGCTTCTTCCCTGGTGTTGGGGAGCTATTCTCTGGATTTTCATGATCAAAGTTATAGATGTGAAATTGAATGCCACTGAAGCTTTTGTATGTTCTTCCACAGTTTGGGACTGGACAGTCATATGGAGGCTTCGTGGCTCGCAAGTTTTCCACAAAAACATTTAAATTGAAGTCCAAAACCATTCTGATAAACCGGACAGCTGAAAGAGTAAAAGAATAAAAAGATCAGTTATAATGAATGAAACAATGTTTTGTATTTAAAAGTAAAACATCATCAACGGGTTGTCATATTTCCATAGACATGTTGAGACATGGTCCTCATAATTATGTAGTGTTCTGAAATAATGCACCTCTGGAGACTGGGTGGTAGCTATCACAGGGATTCGGCACATTTGGGGGTACTAGTATATATATTTAAGTACAGGGATTCTACTCTGTGGGATGTCAGATTTCGCATCGATCAGTAAAATGGCCCTATCTGAAACAATGTTGTACAAAGCTGTCCAAATATAACGCCTATCCCGAGTCTTTATATTGTTCTTCAAATAAAACACAACTTTAAGCTGCATGCATGTATACTTTGCAAACAATTGCCAAAGACATTGGCCATAGCAGGTCACATTTCCATACTAGGACACGGGTTCTGTCAGCAACAAAAAAAAATCTTCGACGAGAGAGTTTTAACTGTGAATAACATTATCAATAAAATGTGTTTCCACTAACGTGTAGGTTTATTCGGCAAATATGTACGTCAAAAAGAGATTTCGTAGCATTTTCAATTTGTTTTGAAAATTTCTAAAGCGGTGCAATTCGCGTTGAAACGAGCGTTCTGATTGGATTATTAGAATGTAACAATATGTTTTTTCTATATGAAGAATAATTTTAATCCAATCAGAATCATTTTATTGATAATGTTATTCACAAAAATCAAGCAGTCTTTTGGTGCTAGTGAAAGCACTGCACTTCACACACATTGCTTAGTATTGGTTAACTGCTTAGGTCAGCATGTGAGGCATGGTAAATGGATACTCATGGACATTGTATATGTGCCGTGATCAAGTATCAAACTTGTATGTATTTTCCATTGTATGTATTTTCCATTAATGTCAAACCACTTGCGGGGATCTAGACATGTTTTCCTGGGCAGGCTTAGCCGACCTAAGTGGTTAACCAGTACTAAGCAATGTGTGTAAGGTGCCTTGCTCAATGACACTACATACGTGGCCTGACCGAGTATCAAACCTGGGACGCTCTACCACTGGACCATGGACACCACACCGAGACCAATCTTTGAAACAACTTGATTCCAAATACGACGGTGTATCACTGGACAACAGACACCATTAACTTATGATTAATCTATCTATATTCCTTTTATGTCAAACCCCTCGCAGGGATGTAGACATGTTGCGCGTCAAAAACCGCGAAGAAGTTATAAAAGTATGAGTAGTTAAAAGCATAATTTAAGAAAGTAATGAAAATAAGTTGTGGTAAAAGTTTAAAAGCAGCTGTGCAGAACAACTAGGGACTGGCATGATCAATACGGCAAACTGCCGTATTGAATTGCTCTATGATAGGGAGATGAACAATGTCAGTAGGGAGATGGTTCCAATGGTAGATTGTTCTTGGAAAAAAGGAAACTTGTAGTAGTCTGTAGTTGCTGTAATTAACCTATAGCTTAAGGAATGGCGAGCAGGACGGGAGAGGGGAACTAGGTAATTTTCAATGGGAATAGCAACAAGATCATTATGAATTTTATACACAAGGGATAACCTATTGTCAATACGCCGTTGATCTAGTCTGCGTAGATTTAGTGAATGTAGCATGTCTGTAACACTAGAGGTACGATAGGAGTCAGCCTTTATCCAACAGACTGCTCTTCGCTGGACACCTTCAATTTGGTCTATCAATGTTTGGGTAGTAAGCATGCAGCCATCAAATAGACTCAACAGGTGGATTACATTTATAATATGTATATATGTTCCATTAATCATTTTTAATGTCAAACCCCGTGCGGGGACCTAGACATGTTTTCCTGGGCAGGCTTAGCCGACCCAAGTGGTTAACCAGTACTAATCAATGTGTGTGAGGTGCCTTGCTCAATGACACTACATACGTGGCCTGATCGAGTATCGAACCCGGGACCGCTTGATTCCAAATCCGACGCTCTACCACTGGATGCACAATTAATATATAAGATGCCGACCGGTCATGCTCAGTATCAGAGTGTGTAATATGTAGATTAGTGTAGTTTTTACAATATATTAATCAATCTCGAGACCCAATTACTGACGGAAAGCATCACCATCAGGAAGAGGTCAGTGTTATGAGCTGGAAGCGAACCCCGGTAGTCTAACACCTGAAGTGAACGCGCTATCACAGTTCACATCTTTGCGTCTGCGAATTACATTGTGACAATAGTTCACAGTTTGACCATTACATAAATGGCTGCATCATATTAAATTAGTTATTGTTTTAGTGCTTGTCTAAACGTTCTTTCAAAGTATTAGCGAAATCAAAACAAAACTCGATGATTTTTCTTCGACATTTTTAGAACAATGGTCTCACACTTTGTGGACATAATGCGGGTAATCTACTTGAGTATGGTATATGCAATCTTACAGTATCGAAGATGAATTACCATTTAATTAAAGCAAATCAACATCAGTGGATATACACATGGAGTAATAGGAGTTTTTGAAGCATAACTTTTCGAATATTTTCGGCGTCGAGGAAGTTATTGATCCGCTTTTAATCATTGCGCATGCGCATCATTTATTTCCAGTACCGGTTCAATTTGTTTATTTTGCGGAATCCGCTTAGATCACCGGTATCTCTCTTACTTTGTTACATGATAGTGTTACAGTGAACTAAAATGAGGAGTCAATGAGTACATTCTCCATGATGAGAGACATTAGTCAGCTACTGCTCGTGAAAACTCGTAGAAAGATAGGTCCACTTAATTGGTTCCTTTTTTATCGCTGTTTCCTTTGCACAACATGCTATCAATTTGCATTCGTATTCTCATCTTATTAGTTTATGATATAATATTAGACATTATATTTTATAAATTATTAAATCTCGACATATAGTCTACAGTATTTACAATGGGTATTCTGCCAAACAAAATTGTAATCAATTAATTAACGAGATTTGGAGAAATTCACATACAGCACATTGTGTGGCATCCGTGGTCCAGTGGTAGCGGGTTGGATTTGGAATCGAACGGTCCCGGGTTCGATACTGGGTCAGGCCACGTACGTAGTGCCATTGAGCAAGGCACCTCACACACACACATTGCTTAGTACTGGTTAACCACTTAGGTCGGCTAAGCCTGCCCAGGAAAACATGGCTAGGTCCCCGCAAGGGGTTTGACATTAATGGAACACTGGTTAGAGTTCAACAGTAAAAACAAAGGAGTTCATGTAAAAGGACCAATGTACATTTCAGGATAAATCGGACTTCATCTGTCAAGGGAGGTAATAGAAAAAATAAAATATTTAAAACAAATACACGTAGGCCTATGAACTGGATTATTTTGCAAGATAGCATAGGGTTTTGACATTAGAGGAAGATAGAAGGGCTTCAATTGACGAATATAATAATGTGGATTCAACGTATATATGTATATATATAATGTCAAAGCAGAGTGGTTTGTGACAAATGCATGCAGTATACAAACGTGAACAGTTTCAGAGCGCATTGCCATGATTGGGGGGGGGGGGGCACATTTCATCTGCAATGGTGATATTTATTTAAATATGTATATAGAACTACGAATGAAAGGTCATGTGAATTTTATTATACATGTGTTTGTGAAATCAGCATTTTTAATGGAATTTGAACCCGTTTAGAACGGGACACTTCACATGTATGTAAATGCGGTTAGCTTTTAATGTAAAACCCGTCGCTCAAATGGGAAACCGGTAGCGACGTTAAATAAACTTAAATAAAAAAATGTATTACTCGAGTTACTCGGGTACACTAGCAATAATAGCGAACACACCCACTTACGATGTATGGCGTCCATGGTCCAGTGGTAGAGCGTCGGATTTGGAATCGAACGGTCCCGGGTTCGATACTCGGCCAGGCCACGTATGTAGTACCATTGAGCAAGGCACCTCACACACATTGCTTAGTACTGGTTAATCGCTTAGGTCGGCTAAGCCTGCCCAGGAAACATGTCTAAGTCCCCGCGAGGGGTTTGACAATACATACGACGCTGGGGATGTGAATTTCTAGAACCCATAGAGCGCCAATTTGTCAGAAACTGGTCTTATCACTGAATTTCTTGTGCCATTTGGGGCTGAACTAGGTGGTCTTGTTACCGAGTAACAGGTTGCTGTTATTATAGGGGTTTGTGACAGTTGAAATACTGAACAAATCATTCCATTCTGATCTTAATCGCGGAGTGGTCTTAATATATGGGTGGTCTTTATGATGTCCGATTAGCGCAATAGTTAGCGTGCTCGCTTCTCACCAATGCAACCCGGATTCGATCCTCGGACTGGGAAGTATGTGAAATGGTACGGTGGTCGCCATATCGGACAGGTGGGTTTTCTCCGGGTACTCCGGTTTCATCCCACACACATGACCACATTAGATAGATTATATTAGGTCTTTATGATGGTTTTTACTGTACTCGAGATTCATTACAGCAATATGCTGGAAACGGAGATGGCAAAGCTAAGACAAGCTGACATGATATTTATTATACTAGATTATTGTGTCATGTTTAAACTGCATCAAGTTCAGTGGCCATCCCAACCAGGAGTCTAGAGCATGTGAATGTGTCATCATGATATACCGCAACATTTAGTTATTTGGTATATATATACTCCATCTACACATAGTTCTGGTATCCTTTGCTCATTCTCTTGTTTATCAGAAGCCTTTACTTCCACACACCGCCAAGCTTTGTAACAGTTGACCTTCATTCCATTGCTTGCGAGTTGTGATTCAATCAGCAGTTTGAAGAGGAAAGCACACACGGTTTCAATCTCGTGTTTTACGTTTATTTATTGTCGCTACCGATCACCCATATGAGCGACGCCTCCTAAAGAGATTAGTCATTTAGACCTTGGAGGATAGTGCAATGATACAGAGAGAGACCCATTCCAGAATCTCCTCTGGTTCTTTTACGTCCACTGTGTACAGCACCGACACGAGACCTCGGTTTAATCGAATCTGCGATCTTTGGATTACCAGTTCAGCTTGTTACCACTGGACTACAGATCCGTCTCAATCTCGATATACCATTTTGGGCTATTTATTCGTGAGATTGCTACAGATCACGTGTACTTATCTGCTCTCGACATAGTCTAACATATAGAACTGTTGTACTGTGTTGTGCTGTAAAAGACAATACAAGTTGTATGTTGATTGTTGCTTAACTTGTTAGAGTATTTTGTTTCTCTTACAATAAAACGTTATCTTAGCTGTGCTCTGTTAAATATTTAGTACATCTTAGTATAATTATATTTAGTGTTTGTATTTATTTTGCTATGTATACAGTTGGAATATCTTTGGATAGCTAACGTGTGTACCAGCATTCGAGTATGCACCATGCTGTCCACTTTATTGCTACTTCTTTTATTTGTAGCTTCAATGATTTGGCATCGCTAATCAGAACTTTGTGAACTGACGATATGCATGCTACTGTAGTGATGTTGGTGCATTCAACACAAATACGCTTAACAATACATTGACAAACGGTTTGAATTAAAAGTAATATTAGTTTATTGAAATTCTCTCCTGCATACAATATCAATGTAGGATATAGCGATTGGTTTGTTTCTTTGGTTTGTTTCTTTGTTTTGTGGGTTTAAAGTAGTCGCAATTACGGCTTAGGTGACTCTCCGGCAATTAATAGTGGAAGAAGAAGATCTCAGGTGACATTCCGAGCATTAAATTATGCTCGGGATGACACAGTGTGGAACCACCGACCTTCCGAAAGCCAACTATATAGCTTCCTAACATCAAAGGATTCGACACCTCCAATGTGATTCGAACCTGCAACGGTGAGGGAAGAGTGATTTGACGTCCACGTCCATAAGCACTCGGCCACGGAAGCCCATAAACCGACTAAGCAGCATAGGGAAACAATCAGTTCTGAACTGGAGATAAGACAGTCAACAAGCTCTTGATAAATATTGTAAATAATATGGTTATAATTAATAATACACAAAGTTACGAGTGTTTGAATAGTTTTGACAGCAAATTATGTAACTATGACTTTACTGTCACCCGAAAATACACCCTTAATAGATTTCACGTATTTTCAATGTTAAATATAATTATTATTCTCCTGGCTATTGTGTATCAACCAATTGATAGGGAGACGAACTACATAAGCTTTCTTTAGCTGTAATTCCTTTCAGTCCATTGCCGTTAATTTACCTGTAACATGTTCATTTCTTAAAAGTAAAAATACTGAAATAGATCATGTGTAAACTTAACTAAAACTATTGGAAACTTCATGTAGTACTATGTTGTGACAAATGAATGAAAACACAGAATGAACATTGAAAGCAATGCGAAAGGCCCCGAGTTCGAGTCCATATGTAACCGTTACGATTGTGTCCTTAGGCAAGGCATTTAAATTCCACACTGAATCTTCTCTCTCCCTCGTGGCGATGGATTCCATCAGGAATGAGGTATCGAGAGTGATTAATATAAGTTGTGTAAGAACTTAATTCGCAATCAAGTTAATATGAATATGTATAAACTAAACTAATTCAGCTTAATAACAGCAAGCTTTAATTGTGGAGTCCATGTGTGGGTCATGTCCCTTGTCCATCGGTGAAAGATCTGATTTAAGATTGAGAGGTCCGTCCTGAGCTCGATACTCGGTGGCGGCAACTCATGTAGTGTAGTAAGACACCCACCACACATGCTAAGTACTGCTTAACTGCTTAGGTGGGCTAAGCCTGTCCAGGAAAACATGTATATACCCTCCCAAAGGGATGGCATTCGATGGAGAAAAAATAAACTCAAGCACACCATTAGTTAAACCTTGGAGTGAGTATCCTTAGTACTTCTGGTCGTATTTCCTTACCTTTAAACTAAATACCCCACAATAATACACGTAATTCAGAATTTATTAATTTGTACTCGTTTAAACCTATGACTTCTGACGCACGCTTATTGTTTTGTTTGTAACATGTCTGTGAGAAAGCAATACCTATAAAATCGCTCACATCCGGATAACACGAATAGATGCACGGCCGTATTTTATTTTGTCAACATTAATTCTGCTCTGCGTCAATATTTAAATACTGCGGTTTGCGAAATAGTTTTATTAAACATAAAAAGTTGAGGTTTTACAAATTTACTCAATGAATTCTCGTAGTAAAGTAGAGGCGTGTTTTATTGATTATAAGTGTATGCATTAGGGGCGGTCGGCTAAGATTGACAGACGTAGAGTTTTACGCTTAGTTGTCTGGAGATTAAGCTACGCTACTATTACTCCATTTACTGTCCTAATAGTTAGAGAGAAGTGAGAGATTGCTGTATAGGCTTTTTCTCATCTCTAGTATTATTTCTATCTGAATGAGTGATAATGGATGAATACACAGCTTCATGAACGGGACAGCCGGTTAAGCCATGCGGGATGCTTGGGTCTTAGGGCTCTACGTACTTTGGTGCTATATCCAAGGAGCCCTAGCTATAGATCCGTCGTTGGTGCACATTCTTGGAAAAGGTTAGTATAAGTGCTTATTTTAGCTGAGTTGCCATTTTTCATGGAACTTTATTAAGTTGCACTATATTGCTATAACATCGCGATGAAAAGCTTTGCTGTATATGGAGGATAAATTACGTTAAGCTTAAGAGTGACGTGCATTATTTTAATGAATTGAATTGTTTTATAGATATTGTTATGATCTTTGTTTCAGGAGGGGATTTTCAATTTAGTGACTCGATAACTGTGTTTCCAAAAAGAGTCTATGATAATGGTGAGGATTACCCGATATATAGACATTTCCATAAACGAAGTGTACGAGAAGCGTGGGATAAAAATGTGGATTATATGGTCAAATTTGGTGGGAAAAGTGTCAAGTTGAATTTATCAAGAACAGATGATATAGTGGCACCAGGAATAGTGGTGCAACATTTTAGAGGAAATTTAACTTGGTTGGAGGAGCATAGTACTCAACGTGGACTATCATGTTTCTACGAAGGAAGTATGGCAGGGACTGGGTGGTCTCAAGCTTCTCTCAGTCTCTGCGACGGAATGGTAAGACCTACTTTCTTCATTAAAACATTACACTACATTACTAAGGAGAGGTACTGACCTTACCCTGAGAGATTAAGAAAATGTAGTTAAGAAACGGGAATGTGTGCGTTATTAAGATATCGACTGCTAAGAGAATGGGCGTTCAAGCACACGTACAACAGACAGTATGAAAACAATAATTATATACACACGATGTGTCGTATTAAACTTTCAATCCAATTAAGGTCAATATAATTACTATTCTGAACAGCGCGTTGTGTGGTACTGAGCGTGTCACACTTTACGGATATCTGGAGGTATATTACAAAGGTTGTTTACAAGATCTAGACGACATCGTGTTATTTAAGGCTATCTTTCGGAAAGACCTACAGTAGATATTCCGAAAGGTTTGCTGCGATAGGAACCGGCTATATGAAATTGACGCTTGTGCTATGCCAGGCTAGGCACATAGGCTATGCTATGTTAGGCTAGGTTAGGCGTGTGTTTTCCGTTTATTTATCGTCGCTACCGGTTGCCCATATGAGCGACGACTCCTGAAGAGATTAGTCATTTTAGATTTTTGGAGGATAGTGCAATGATACAGACAGAGACCCATTACAGAGCCTCCTCTGGTTCTTTTACGTGCACAGTGTAAAGCACCGACACGAAACCTCGGTTTAAAGTCCCATCTGAAAGACTGTTAATTTTATTAGGGTCAGACGGGGGATCGAACCTGCGATCCCTGGATTACCAGTCCAGCGTGTTAACCACTGGACTACAGATCCGTCTGTTTTGGCTAGGCTAATTGATTCAACGCGTTTTACTAAACTTTTGACACTTCCGCGACATAACTGCTCGGAGGTACGATATTATCAAAATTTAGTCTGATACTTTGTTATCTATCTGTAATTGTCTGCATTTTCCACGGTATGTATGACTTCGAGTATAGTGACGTATATAGTTATATCTAGGTATATACAAACGTGTTGGAAGCTGGGTTTCATAAGATCTACAACAGAACACCTGTTGGTGGTCTTCAGGTTTAACAACTGAACATTATTCATGCATGAGTATGCATAATTTGCATTGGTAATCAAGACATTGATGCTTCTGCGCGCATGTGTTAATTAAATAATTAATATAAGTTACAATACAGGGCTATATAAAAACATGTAAATGAGTAATATTCAACTACAATTTACTAGATTAGCAATGTTTTCAATGAACATAGAGGTAGTAATAAAGTACAGTAGACAGTACTAATATGTGGACTATGCATCATCATCTATGCACTCTCTCAACTGGGTTACCTTGAAGGTGCAATTCGAGTTTAGTCAACTTATTGTCTATGAACATTCATCCATACCTGTCTAAATTAATTAATTGGTGTATTTATTGGCATTTCTGATGATGGAGCATGTGCTAATATTGAGAGTTGATTGGCACGTGATTTCTGGTATGACCACCTCTGGGCGTACTTCTGCTGTGATAAGTATCAGATGCGCGCATACCAGTGTATTGGAAATGGTTCATCAGCATTAATATGATCTAATATTGTGTCTTCGTGCCAGGTAATGTCCAGTTTGCATACGCTGAGTATGGGTTATAGTGTTAGAGGAGATAAGAACGTCGGCTAGAAGTCATATCTTCCAAGATTTTTAATTTACTATTCCATCAATTAAACTACATGCAAAATAAAGATTATAACTAGTTCAAAGATTGTAGCAGACGACAATTCATTCATGTGTTTTTCTTTTGTTCTGGAAATATGTCATGGAATTTCTTTAGATTTGTAGCATAACGGCAAAATCCTAAAGAAATGTCATGACATATTAGACTTATTTTAACCGCATTGTAGTGCCATGACTTGTTCAGGGAATTTGAACTTTTGAACGGTATATAATTCCGGGACAAACTTCTCGTTTATATAATTAGCACGTGTGCTGAAGCTGTAATAAAACAGCTATCATGTCAGACTATATAATTTCTGACTATAAAACAGGGTTGAAAATCTTAAATAGCAGTTCGATTAACTGGCAATATAGCCGAAGAATAAACATGATATATGACTATGTCTCTCACATTTGTTTTAAAATTGAATAAATCGCGCACTGCGGTCTAAATATTTGCACACACCGTACGATACAAAAAGATTGTCTATCAGAGATATATTAATTTCAGTGAATTAACAGCTTTGAATAATACTGCATGGCTAATGGGCCTAGAACAAAGGGCAGATCAAATGAAAGATCCAATGACCTGCTCTATGACCTCGCAATATAGCATTCCGTTTCCCTAATTTCCCGTTAAAAGACCGTATAAACCATAGAGGCGAACCTTGTGGTGTACTGTTACTTAAAATTCTATAGACAATATGTATGTATTAAATAACAAACATGTGGTGGTTCCAAAATCTAACTGCTAGTATGTATCTATTAGTAGAGCCACAGACCTGAATTAAAGCTTGATGAGTTATGTCACTCAAATCTTCCATTAGTTACTGTTGTTCTAGAGGAATCTGAGCGACCTCAGATCTATCATTGCTACTCGCCTTACAGCCAGGCGCGTTTCCTCTGGATATCAATTCGACAGTCAAAACATAGAAAAACGCGAAACGGTAGTCCGAGTACTAACGATAATGTCACTATCAGAATAACACATCTATATTGGATGTCACGGGGATAATCCCGTGTAATTCGCAATGAAATCGAGCTCATGTGAAGTTTGTATACAAAATATATTTGGACATCTATAGTCATTGAGACGGTGCACATTTCAGGTGGAGACATGCTAATTTTATATTTTAGGCTACATCCAAATGAATAATGTTTCACGTTTAAGCGATATTTGATTTACTGCATCCACATGTGCTATTTCCACAGATTAACAGCCGCAATTTGAAAATAATATTGACGCAGTCGCTAGATATTGTCCGAACAGTCTCCTAATCTAAGAACTGTATATGCAACGTGTTGTAATACGCGTACTTACACATGAACTACTAAAAAACTGAAAATCAACGTCAAAAGCTCATTTACATAAGTTCGTCTTCAGTCGGTCATCATGACAATGACATGTCATGCTGCAATAGCCACATTAACTGACATGTGTCAATTTAATGGTGATTATCGCACACTCTGACAATTGTTTTAGGTCGCCATTTATGCGTTTGTACTTATTAAGTTATTTTTATGACTTTTCTAAATGCATAAAAAGTAAGGGAAGCGCGACCTTCCCAAGTAATTATGAAGTATAGTACAATGTACACGTATGTTATATTGGAGGTTTTGTTTGAGTGGGGTCTTGTTTGAGTGGGGTCTAATTTAACGGCCACCATACACTTCTATGTTATTGTTACAAAGTTTTAAATATTGAATTATTCAAATCATGTTTGCCATTTAACAGTTATGAACACGTCGCACGTGACCACTCCATTTGTGCGAAGTTCTTGACCAAATACCAATAGTATTGGATGGTTATGTGGTTTACACGATGGACTGCAAATTCACGGGTCGCAGGTTTAACAGGCAGCTAGTAACAGCAATACTAATATAGAACAGTTTTCCGAGGTCCAATGTACCGATGCTATAAAGATATAACATATAAAGAAGCAAGGGTGCTACCGGAACTGTTGTGTCGTCTGTATCTAAAATGAATGAATACATAGGCAAAGACAGCGTGAGAAAATGATATGCATTGTGAAGTATGTTGTTGCACAATTAGATTAATTTGTTAAGATTACTAATTAATAATTAGTCTGTTATCAAACAAGACACTACAAATGTGTGCTGTTTTATACTAGTTCGATGCAGCCTATGGTATATGAAGTCACGTGGTTGAATACTATAAGAAACCATCACTTAATGAGACAAATGGTTTAAAAAAATATCGTCATTCATTCACCTAATATCTTATTTTACTTCCATAGCATTTTCTCCCCAGTTTCATTGATAAACGCTTAAATAGGTCGTCAAAATACTACAATCTTATGAACATAGTAAAGCGTCTTGTGGTTTTCGAGTTGAGAGATCATAAATAATGTTAAGATCTACGTACCGTACGCTTATTTGCTTGAATGTGACGAAAACACTCTGTGTATGACAGAATATACAGATTAGTGTTATCTTTTTACACGCATCTTCCCATACACCGATCAGTTGGTCCTTCCACTATGACGCAAAATGTGTCCATCTGCTGTTAGAAATGTATTACGTATTTATTTCATTCATATATATAGTTTTCTGTGCATTTTGTATATGATTTTCCTGTATGTATGTATGTGGCCTGACCGAGTATCGAACCCGGGACCGTTCGATTCCAAATCCGACGCTCTACCATTGGACCACGGACGCCACACACTTTGTAATCAATAACGTAGGTGTAACACGTCACGCCAGTTAATACTATGAATAATAATACTAATAATAATTATTAATAAGTTGCTACCAACGCAATGTGTATTTGGAAAGAAAAGAGAGGGGGGATTCAACAGCAAATACGAAATAATGAAGTCTGTATAATGTGCTCGCGGTTCAAATCGGCCATTAACCCAAGCGGTCAACGCCATTTGCTTATATCACGCTTACTGCATTGTATCATTCATTCAATCTCCGATCACAGTGTAGGTGTTAAGATCATAAAGAATCGCAAATAGAAACAGTAGTTTCACAGCTTCCCAGGCTGTAATTAATAAATAATGAATGTGATCGCCACACGCAGTTTGGGTCGTTGACCCTATATTAAATAGTCTGGGAGTTGGTCCGACTTACTGAATCATTAATGATCTAATGTGAATATAATGATTATGCATAGTTTATGCTTTATGCCGTTTGCTTTGGATATTAGCAACAGCAACTTAGCGTCCATGACCAAGTGGTAGCGTATCGTAATTTGTAGTAGAAAGGTCCCGGCGGGTTCGATGGGTGCAGACGGATCTGTAGTACAGTGGTAACACGATGGACTGGTAAACCAGGGGTCCAAGGTTCAACCCCCGTCTGACCCTAAACACTCTTGAACAGATGGGAGTATGAACCGAGGTCTCGTGTCGGTGCTTTACACCGTGCACGTAAAATAATCAGAAGAGACTCTGGAATGGGTCTCTGTCTGTATCATTACATTATCCTCCAAAAATCTAAAATGACTAATCTCTTCAGGAGGCGTTGCTCATATGGCCAACCGGTAGCGACGATAAATAAACGTAAAACACTCACAATGTATTGTGGAATTTGTACCTTGCCTAGGGGCACAATCGTAACCACTAAACATGGGAGCGAACTACAGTCCTCTCATACATGAAGCGAACACGCTAACACTGGGCTATTGATCAGTACTTACATTAGATTGTGTGTCCTTGAGCAAGACACCTCACACACATTGCTTAGTACTGGTTAACCGCTTAGGTCGGCTAAGCCTGTACAGGAAAACACGTCTAGGTCTCCTCAAGGCACATGTACTGTGTACCTGTTGTTGCGCTATATTTTAACATCTCCAGATAGAATGCTCATAGACTGGTATTACAGTCACGTTTGCGTCATCGGTTGCTTACAATTGTGGCCTTGCAATTCCAGCTGACTGGTAAAGCAAATTGTCATTTTGACCAAAGGACAGATTGATATATTTCAAAATGCTGTACATGTATTTAATCTATACTCATAGAAGGTCATAGAAAAGTGCACGTTTATATAATTATTCTACTATCAACGAAATTTAAAGTTATTAAGTCAGTGATAACATATTACGTATGTCTCTGTATTTAGATTCAATAAGAATAAAGTGTCACATGTGTGGGCTGTGTCAGTATTAGTACACTGCTTACATCAATAGTGTGGTATCAGTAATTTGCTTGGTTGCATAATTGGTAACGATTCAAACATATCACATTACATAGTTTGAATACCATTTAGAATGTCGAAAGTGTTACATCTTCCAACATAATCTACAATCTATTATCAATCATGTGATCTTCAGTATATACACGTGCCCGCACTACCTGGGGAAAATAATATTTCGAGAAATACAGCTCAGCATGGCGTAAAACAAAAATATGCCAATATTTAAACAAGTGTCTGATATTGCACGATGGTATCTCAGGATTAGCAGAATCCCTGATACATAATAAACGAGGATGAAAATCCTACACATATCAGAGTGTTATAGTTAGGTGAACTATTTATTTTTCTGCAAGTAAAATGATGTACTTGCCGAAATCACTCCTCAACGCAATGGCCTTTTCACGTGACAGGACTGTCATAGAGTATATTAAGAAATTGTAAGAATTAGTGCACTATAACCTGTAAGCTTTTGCGCGGGAAAATTGCATGGTGAAGAATAATACTTCCGGTGTAGACTGAGGCAGTTCAAATCAGGCCATGGAGGGACAGTGTGGAATTTCGTTAATATTATTCAAGCCGAACCAATTTACAAATTCAGTTGATCAGTATCTTTGCCGTTAAGCATGTTGCGTGTGGTATTCATTCACACAAAGTAAGCGAGTTACTACTCTTGTCACAGTCCCACACACAGGTATCCGGCACATATCCTGGATCCGCACCCCACCCTGATAGGTTATTACCTTCCAGGACCATGTTATAACCCAAAATACAATGTAGGTTATTACCTCCCAGGACCATGTTATAGCCCAAAATACAATGTAGGTTATTACCTCCCAGGACCATGTTATAACCCAAAATACAATGTAGGTTATTACCTCCCAGGACCATGTTATAACCCAAAATACAATGTAGCATCAATCAAATATCATTTCTAGATAAAAAGATACATTTCTGAATATGTTTTTTTGTTGATAATCTTTATTGTTAGCCCTATTTGAATTTCCGGGCACCTGTTTTTGAATTTGTTTGCAAATGACGTCATCGCTGTCAGTAGTAGGTACTTGAGTTAGTTGTTCAAACTGCCACACACGAAAATGAGCAAAAACATCAATATTCACCTTTTATTTCTAAAATATGTAAATGGTGGAAGTTTTTCACAAGCCTCGTTCATGTGTACATGAGAATTCCTTAGACAGAGATATATGTAAAGTGTCTTACCTATTTGTTACATGTTATCTGTATCTGTCTATCTTAATACAACCGGTTGTCACAATTTACAGTGTCTTGTTTGAGTTCTGTTGTTGAAAGAACATTGAGCAGGCCAGCCACAATCTTCACACTTTGGCTGTCTCACTCAATCTCATAGTGTAGTGACATTTCCCAGGCCAAAAGCCGTACTGGACCGGGGTTATCACCACATTACTATATTCGCAATTTATTCATTCATGAATCTGGGTTTGCAGATGATAGGAAATGCATTGGGATTTTTTTATTATTGATGTCAGTTTGCAGTCAATAAATAGATTTTTATGTATGAAGGGTGTATGTAGAGTTGGTATTTTATTCTACTTCTCTCAGTACTAATAACTTGCCAACATTGTTGACATTTCGTCTGGCTGGCATTATAATGTTAACGTTTATGGTCGAGTAAACATTTGATGATGTAACCAGTGGTAAAGTCCACTATAAATCAAAATGGTGTCCAAATAACCATTTGCCTCGTGAATATGGAACCCTTGAGAATATGAGAAACCACTACACATGCACACACCACTCTTAGTAGTGTTTCACATTTATTTACACTTAAAGTGACCAAGCAAAGAAAGAGCGGAAAAGTTAGTGACCCGACGTGGGACTCAAACCCATGACATCCCGAACACTAGTCGGACAGCTCTACCAACTGAGCTAGCCGGGCGGATGTTCTACCCAAGCAGAAATACACTACACACTGTACAACTACTGTTCACACTTGCTTATTCTCTTGTCCATGACGATTCCCCTCACATACAGTTAATTGATATGCACATACAATACTCCTAGTCACTTGTGCTACACATTTACGTGTGGCGTCCATGGTCCAGTGGTAGAGCAAGGGGTTTGACATTAAAGGAACATACATACATACATTTACATATCAGGTGTGTAGCCAGACAATCATCCAAGCATTCATTTTAATACTAAATACATGTTTGTCTGTGTGTGTTTTACGTTTATTTATTGTCGCTACCGGTTGCCCATATGAGCGACGCCTCCTGAAGAGATTAGTCAGTTTAGATTTTTGGAGGATAGTGCAATGATACAGAGAGAGACCCATGCCAGAGTCTCCTCTGGTTCTTTTACGTGCCCAGTGTAAAGCACCGACACAAGACCTTGGTTTAACGTCCCATCTGAAAGACGGTTAATTTTATTAGGGTCAGACGGGGGATCGAACCACTTGATGTTTGTCGGTGTTTATGTAGACTGGTTGTTGGGGAGTTGAGACAACAGGTGAGAATTGCAGGGCTGTGGCAGATGACTTTTTCCAAGTTGATTTTATGTTTTACTTTCATTTCAGACAGGGATGTTCAGTGTGGACGGAGAACATTATCTCATAGAACCACTTATTACTGGAGATAACACCAGTGAACATTTTAACCAAAGTGAACAAGCTATACCTCATCAACTTTATTCGTTAAAACATTCACAAAAACATATACACAGAAACAATGGGATTGATTCCTCATGTGCTGTTGATACAGGTAAGTCAATAGTTATGGTTTATGAAACTAAATCGGCCATTTTTTTAAAATTCTCTTGGTATTTTTATAAATGACTCTTTATGTTTAGCAACATCAATAACTTCAATGCTACAGATTCGTAGATAGGAAGAGAAATATTGAACTGCAGAGGTTGAAAGATGTTTGGTAAGTAACTATTTGTCCAGAATTGTTGACAACCGGTCAATCAATACATTGGTGTATTGGAAATTAGCTGTTCGCCTTTTCAAAATGCCATGTTTGTGCATTGTTTTCATTCAGGGTTAAACAATTCCGCTCACCATAGCGAGTAAGTAATCAGTCTGGGTCGGTAGGATAGGTCAAACGCTAGTCCCGACTGGGCGAGTGCAAATGAAACATTTGAAAAACAATGATTGAAGTAAATAAAATTTGCGGGATCACAACATTATTTGACAATGTTCATTTAAAAATCATTAAATGACAAGTTTGTGCTCAATGTTTTATAGTTACTAAAACGTTATATTGCTATAATTATATGCATGTATATAACAAACACAGATAAATTGTATATGCATGACAACTTCTTACAGTGTTCGATACTGGAGTTTTCCAGGGTTCCCTCTGTCTGAATGTTTGTCTGCGCCACTTCTGTCGCCAATTGAAAAACATTGGAGCCAACTAAGAGCCATATAGTTCACAAATAAATGTGCCGGGAAAAAAAGGGTTGTGCTAAATTTTGTGAATTGGCGAAAATATTTGGCGCAACCCTTTTTCCCCGGATTTTTGCGAATATTTGTTTTTTGACGCCATTGGCGACCGGCAGCGGGAACCCTGGTTTTCCACTATATATTTATTACCTAGAAGATATTCACATTCATTTGTTCATTCATTCACTGTTTAGTTAATGTATTCATTCACTTATTCACTCATTTGTTCATTCATCATTTCATCCTATTATTCATTAATTCGAAAACTCATCCATGTATTTAGTAAACTGCTTTTGTGCACACAGTTCTGTTGTTTCATCCCCCCTATGTATAGCACATTAATTTTGATAAAGTAAAACAAAGTTGTGATTTAGGATGACAATGAGCCAATTTTATCATTCATGTGAATTTCAAAAGTAATTTTACAGTTCTAGGGCACTTGGGTGTCTGTCAGATTAAAATTCATTATTTGAAAGTCTAACAAACCTCAGGAAATTGCATTTTATCAGGGATTTTTATCAGCAAGCACACGCCTCATATCTAGTTTGCTAATTGATATTTCAGAGTTGATTGATTTTAACCCTCCATGTAATGCTCCTGTGAATTTCTGATATGCAATCCCAGTTTTAACTGATATTTATAGGTAGATAAGATTTCTGGAACACATTTCAATGTTTGAATGCAAAAATTTCACGCTGGTTTAAAATAGATTGAAAAGTAAAGGAAATGGGACCTTCCACCAAATTCTGGGTGAAGCCCCCCCCCACCTATATATGGAAATGGAACCTTCCACCAAATTCTGGGAGAAAAAATGTTACTATTTACTGAAAAATGAGAAAGGTGTATTTACTTATAGATGTCTATTTACAGTAGTGCAAACTTATCTACTGTTTTTATGTGTTTGTATTTTGGAAATGCACCTTGCAACGATTGCAGTTTAATCATAGATATGTGAAAGTTGATATTTTCCTACAATAAGTTGCCTGTTTGAGTTTACTGGAATTATCATGATACATGTAATAAATGAAATGAACAGATTTTGGCTTCAATGAGCTCTCTGTACTTTTATCATTAGAAGAATTTAAATTATAAATTAAAATGTAAAAACGTTTACAAACAAACTTACCTAAAAGTAATCTGTATGCTTTGATAGTATTATTTTGGACAGATGTTTGAAAGTCAACAAGGTTCTTTTCCCCTTAGGCCTTGAAATGCTGAATAAATTGGAAGGATTCTTAGGTTGGTGCACCAAGTATTGGTTAACCGCTGACTCACTGCAAATCACTTTGCCCTCATTGCTGTAGGTTCGAATCCCACTAGGGGTGTCGAATTCTTTCAAGTGAGTAGCTATCCAGCTGGCTTATGGTAGGTACCCTAGTACACGTCAGTGCCTCCACCAATAATAGCTTGAAAGTCGCCATATCATATGACGAAAGCTGTGTCCAAAAAAGCAATCAAAAGTAGGAAATTGAAATAAGAGGTGATGTTTGTCATTTACAAAAAAATGTAAAACATTTTCCAAAATCCAAATAAAGGATTTAAATATCCGTGATAAGAGTACATTTTGAGGATTTCAAGTGAACTCCTTGTTTGTTTATCCATGATTGTCTGGTGTGTGTCTGGCATTTTGTGGTAGGGCAAAATGAATAAGTAGATAGCTGAGGCAATATCTTAGGATAATTCTTGACACTCATGATGCCATACAGCTAGGTCTATCTTAACTACCTGCACGGAATTGTCTGAGACTATGCATGTTTTTCCCAAGAACTGTCACTTTTCAGTATTAACCCATTCCTTGATAGAGATTTAGGTTAATATACTATTATATCTCCATACAAACGACAGCCATTTAACCCATTCCTTGATAGAGCTTTCGGTTAATATACTATTATATCTCCATACAAATGACAGCCATTTAACCCATTCCTTGATAGAGATTTAGGTTAATATACTATTATATCGCCATACAAACGACACCCATTTAACCCTTTCCTTCATAGAGATTTAGGTTAATATACTATTATATCTCCATACAAACGACAGTCATTTAGCTATCATGCAGTGGATAAGTAGTCGCCATATCTATCCCACCTCCATAGATATTACTGGGACTTCATAGAGAATTAGGTTAATATACTATTATATCGCCATACAAACGACAGCCATTTAGCTATCATGCAGTGGATAAGTAGTCGCCATATCTATCCCACCTCCATAGATATTACTGGGACTACATAGAGATTTAGGTTAATATACTATTATATCGCCATACAAACGACAGCCATTTAGCTATCATGTAGTGGGTAAGTAGTGGCCATAGATATTACTGGGACTACATGAGATTCTGTCAATATATGTCGAATTGGTAATGGCGTCAAGAGGTGTTTCTATTAGGGAAAGGGTTAAGACATGGTCAAAAATACTGACCTTACTGTCATACATATTGGTCTACCAGTGTTGATGGGCTTGCATTGGAGGGAGACTTAGGGAGAAATATTCTCCTGGAGACGCCTTACCTCTCACCATTTAGGGCTTTGTGTTAGAGGGAGACGTGGGAGAAACAAACTCCCTCAGATATTTCACCTCTCACTACCATCCATACTTGCATATAAGACAACCCTTGATCTCCCTACTTCCTGAAATCTGTGGGTTTTGGCATGCACTCGCATATAAGATGGGTTGATAAAATGGACACCAGACCATGTATAAATTGCATGTTTGGCTAGTGGATGTTGAAGAAATTCAGTGTTAGAGTGCTTATTTTTAGCACTCACTTGTAAGACTAGAAGTCACTTCGAGGCCATACTCTGGTGGTAAAAACCTTGTATGGTAATTAGGGTTGGAGTTGGAGGGAGACAAGGGAGAAATAATCTCCCTGCGATGCCTCACTTCTCACTACTTAGGGTTGGAGTTGGAGGGAGACAATGGAGAAATAATCTGCCTGAGATTTCTCACTACTTAGGGTTGGAGTTGGAGGGAGACAATGGAGAAATAATCTCCCTGAGATGCCTCACTTCTCACTACTTAGGGTTGGAGTTGGAGGGAGACAATGGAGAAACAATCTCCCTGCGATGCCTCACTTCTCACTACTTAGAGTTGGAGGGAAACAATGGAGAAATAATCTCCCTGAGATTTCTCACTACTTAGAGTTGGAGTTGGAGGGAGACAATGGAGAAACAATTTCCCTGCAATGCCTCACTTCTCACTACTTAGGGTTGGAGTTGGAGGGAGACAAGGGAGAAACAATCTCCCTGAGATGCCTCATTTCTCATTACTTAGGGTTGGAGTTGGGAGATTGGTGAGAAATAACCTCCATGAGCTGTCTAGCATGCCACTATTTGGGCTTGGAGTTTGAGGGAGTTTTGGATAAATAACTTCCATGAGCTGTCTAGCAGGTCACTATTTGGGCTTGGAGTTTGAGGGAGTTTTGGATAAATAACCTCCATGAGCTGTCTAGCATGTCACTATTTGGGCTTGGAGTTTGAGGGAGTTTTGGATAAATAACCTCCATGAGCTGTCTATCAGGTTACTATTTGGGCTTGGAGTTTGAGGGAGATTTGGATAAATAACCTCCCTCGGATGTTTCACCTCTCACTATTGAGGGCTTGAGCTAGAGGGATGCTTGGGAGTAATACTGTGCTAGTTTTTATACACGCCGATATTTCTTCTTTCGTATTATGCAATATATAGAACGATCAAAATCATGAAAGAAATTGCGCGGAGGTCTCGAGAAGATACTAGAATAGGTGTCATCTCGAGCAACATCTAGAGCCAAGATTTCCTAGACTGGCTTATTATTTTTGATAGATGTTTAGTGGTAGGTGGTATGAGGGTATTGTGTGTACAGGTGATGAAAGAAACTCCAAAATCTTTGACTCCGGTTCCTATAAAATTAGGCGGAATATTGGTGTCTATAGATAATACACAGTATCTGCCAAGATGATCGTTAGTTTTACACTATTTCGCTGATAAGAGACTGATAAAACCTCATCGGTTCATTTTCTACAAATTTTAAATCAATTTTCTAAGCAGAATTGAAGAAATGTTTCGTTGTTTTTTACCTGTGATTGGTTGAGAGACAAACCACTCATTTTTGGAAGTCAAAAAATGTATTGGAGTTGAAGTTGTCACTAATTGTATCAGAGAATGGGTTGAAGTTGATGCTGATGGTATATGAGAATGGGTTGAAGTTGATGCTGATGGTATCAGAAAACAGGTTGAAGTTGATGCTGATGGTATATGAGAACATGTTGAAGCTGATGCCGATGGTATATGAGAACATGTTGAAGCTGATGGTATATGGGAACATGTTGAAGCTGATGCCGATGGTATATGGGAACATGTTGAAGCTGATGCCGATGGTATATGGGAACATGTTGAAGCTGATGGTATATGAGAACATGTTGAAGCTGATGGTATATGAGAACATGTTGATGCTGATGGTATATGAGAACATGTTGAAGCTGATGGTATATGGGAACATGTTGAAGCTGATGCCGATGGTATATGGGAACATGTTGAAGCTGATGGTATATGAGAACATGTTGAAGCTGATGGTATATGAGAACATGTTGAAGCTGATGGTATATGAGAACATGTTGAAGCTGATGCCGATGGTATATGGGAACATGTTGAAGCTGAAGCCGATGGTATATGGGAACATGTTGATGCTGATGGTATATGAGAACATGTTGAAGCTGATGGTATATGAGAACATGTTGATGCTGATGGTATATGAGAACATGTTGAAGCTGATGCCGATGGTATATGGGAACATGTTGAAGCCGCTGGTATATGAGAACATGTTGAAGCTGATGGTATATGAGAACATGTTGATGCTGATGGTATATGAGAACGGGTTGAAGTTGATGCTGATGATATATGAGAACGGGTTGAAGTTGATGCTGATGGTATATGAGAACATGTTGAAGCTGATGCTGATGATATATGAGAACATGTTGATGCTGATGATATATGAGAACATGTTGATGCTGATGGTATATGGGAACATGTTGAAGTTGATGCTGATGATATATGAGACCATGTTGATGCTGATGATATATGAGAACGGGTTGAAGCTGATGCTGATGATATATAAGAACGGGTTGAAGTTGATGCCGAAGGTATATGGGAACAGGTAGTGTATATAGTTACTTAAAAGATTCATGTTGGAACTTTCGTTTTCTCACATTAGTTCAACCCTTTCAACACCACCACCACATACCTCTAAATAGGCTTACAAAAAGTGTAGATCCGTCTCATCGGGATCTGCATATATTAATATTACTATTTTTAGACAAAATTACCCATTTTGATAAATGAACTGGTCCAAATGTAATTTTCCTGATAATTTATTGGTCTAAAAATATCATACACCAGTCCATGTCAGTTACTTGGTGTTGAATGGGTTAATGAAGTGTTCCTGTGGCATCTTATTGATGCTATGTGTGTGTCCAGCATGGCGAACTTACTAGTGGAAAGTTTGATGACAATATCAACTGAATGCGGGCCTCTGTCTCCTGTGGATATTTACAGTTTTATTACGCTCTTTTGACATATGTATTTGTTCAATGCATACTTTTGGATCATTGGGTAAACTAGTAGCATGGTTATGATTGTTTGACCTTTCTCACCACAGTGTTTACATTTTACTTAAGATTTCGCTTCAATATTTGTGAAATTGAGTTGTGCCTCATTTTATAATACAACATTTAAATGACTTCTCACCTACACTAAGAGTTTACGCAAACATAAAAGTTGAATCTGTCACTCTTTTCTTGTTGGAAGAAATTTGTCAAATATTTCTATCTACGGAAACAGTCATGTTGACGGCATTTCTAAACTGAATGGTTTGCATATTTCATTCACCATTTAAGTCTGTATCAAGTGTGTACCTAAAGAAGTATTTAGGTATGCTTAGTTAGAGAGATACTTTGTATGTTCGTTATATTTTATAACTGAACTGAAAATAATTATGTTGTGAAAGCCTACTTCAAAAGTAATTCGTCTTAAAATAATTGTTATAAATGTTTATTTTTCCAAGATTCTACAAATTTAGGTTTATGTTGTCGGCTTCAAATTGCTTGCCCCTCACTGCTGTAGGTCCACTAAGCATCTATTTTTGTATGTCGGTAAATTACTATAATTCTAATGTTATTTGTTTTGTAAAAACTCTGACAAATTAATAACGTTTAAATTGGATTGAGGTTCGACTCCAACATTGGATTGAGGTTCGACTCCAACTGGGGTTGTCAAATTCTTTCGTGTGAAGAACTATCCAACTGATTTGCGGACGGTCATGTGGCTCTACCCGAGTGTTTTTGCATGTCGGTTGTTACTTGGCATCCCAGTGGCCCTGCTTTACATTGGCTCTACCCGAGTATTTTTGCATGGCGATTGTAACTCGACGACCCAGTGGCCCTGCCTTACATTCGCCATCATAAATTGTACCAATTATGGACAATATATGGAAATATATTCAATATCAGGGATAATGACCATTAATATGATAGGTCCATAAGTGGTTCATAAAGAGTGTGACAAATACAAGACAGGACTCCATCTATAATTGCCTGTTACTGAAAGTTAAATCAGGTTACCCTATGTAACCCCTCAATTATACATCATTGGCAAATTTCATGCTCTACACTTATCCCTGATTTTGAATATATTTCCATATATTGTCCGTAATCGGTACACCGTGTACATAATATTATGAATGAGCCAATGATAATATCGCATCCCGCACACTTGCTCGGCTGTCCCAAGGACCTCATTTCCATGCTGTTACCCCAAAACTCCTAATTCCACCATCCATGACCACCTCCCAACTGAAAATCACGAGTATCGGCCATGAATTTTCTTGATATAATTTGTGTATGGCAGTGCGCTAGTGACAAGCAAATTGTATGATAGGCTGTGTGTATGATAGGCTGTGGGTGTTAATCATGTTGGAGCTATGTATAGCCAGTAAAACTCTGCTGTAATAATGGCATGCGCTACTATCAATTAGCAATAGTAATGCAGCTGTGGTGCCATAGATTTGGTAATATAGTTATTACATGTGTTCTCCGCTAACCCATTTGATTCTGGATACCGTTCAAACAGTATTTTGCAAAGAACATAGAGCCTGATCAGCCGCCACGGAACGTGCCATCTGATCAGGCTCTATGCTGTTTGCTATTCAGATGATCTTGCTAAGACACTTGGTTATGTAGCAAACAACATAGATCCTGATCAGCACGCAGCGTCACGCTGCGGCTGATCTGGATCTATGTTGTTTGCAAAAGCCTTTAAATGTATCCAGAATGAAATCCGTTAAATCTATGTAATTATGGAGCTCTCTCAAGTGCGGATCTATGTAGCATGCAGTCATGGATGGTTCTATGGAGGCTCAGGGTGGGCGAGGAGGGGTGCTATACAATTTCTTATTGCTCTAAAAATACATCTCTATGGGGGAAAGGGTTACCCGTTACCATTTCCCCCATAGAAGCACCTCTCGACGCCATTACCAATACGGCATACATTGCGATATCTTAACCCTTTCCCTCATAGAAGCACCTCTTGACGCCATTACCAATACGGCATACATTGACAATGTAGTAGCCAAACCAATGCTCATAATAAAGGCCAGAATCTTGTGTAGCCCAGTCATATCTATGGAGGTGGGATATATATGGCAACTACTTATCCACTGCATGATAGCTAAATGGATGTCGTTTCTATAGAGATATAATAGTATATTAACCTCCATCTCTATGAGAGAAATGGTTAAAGGACAATTTAATTAAATTCAATAAAAATTACCACTTGTATAATATCCTACCTTATAATTATGTATTTCACTCATAAATTTCTGTCATAAGTGAAATAACTTTATTAATTTGAGCGAAGGGCAGTTTACCTAACGACACCTTTCCTGGGCAGGGTCCAGTGGTTAACCAGCACTAGGTACACCAACCTCCGTAAGAAACTACCAACTTTTTCATATCAATAGACATGGTCTGAACGAGGCTTGAACCCGTGACCATCAGTGATGATTGGTTACAGTGGTATACATGCCAGCGATCATAACCATTCGACCACGGAGGCGGCTGAAAAGAACTGCACTGGAGACAGACATTTGTATCTGTGATGTCATCAGTCAGTGTTACTATTTTTAGAATGTTCAATATTGTTATTGGAAGCACAAAATATACAATTAAGTATAGTTTATACAAATTTATTTTAGCTCGATTGCGAAACAAGTTCTTTTAACTTATATTAATCACTCTCGAGACCTCATTCCTGATGGAATCCATCGCCACGAGGGAGAGAGAAGAGGCAATGTGTAATTTAAATGCCTTGCCTAAGGGCACAATCGTAACGGCTCCAGTGGGACTCAAACTCTGGACCTTTCGCACCTGAAGCCAACTCGCTATCACGACTTCCACACAATTAAATATACATAGCAAAGGGTCATTTAAAGCATTTAAAAGTTTGTTTATAAGTTTTAAAAAAAAAGGACACATATAGGAGATATTAGTCATTAAATTTAGCTCTTGATGAATTGTTCAAGCCTTAAAATTTTATGATGCTTTTGTGTTGTTATGGAACATTTCATCATTTTCCTTGTTGATTCAGACCACCTGTTTTTTGCTTGTAAAAATATAAAAAAAGTGGAGCAAAATGACTGATCACTTGTTTTAATGGTGAATAGTTGGCAGGGTTGTCTTATTTCTTGGCTTTAAAAAATCAATCAAATAAAAATGAAGAGTTGTCTATGTTGATTAATTCTTCGTCAACGTCTTTTTCAAGGAAACAAACGTATTAGGTCCATCAATAAAACATCTTATTATCTCGTTATCTACATCAGTGGCTGAGAGGTTACGGTTATCAACTTCAAAACACGACTATAGGCATAGTTTTGAATCGGACTAGTGAGGAAGATCCAGTGGAAGGTCGACTGGGTTCTACTGGAGTGGCATTCCGATGTCTGAAACACTGTTCGGAGTGGCGGGCACCTTGGGTCTTCTTCAACAGCTGGAGAGCAGACATAATAATTATTATTCTCTAAACTATCAAAGCCAAAATTTTATTGGGGGGTGAGGGTCGGGGGTTGTTATATGCTGTAGCTACTTCTAACAAAGGTGGTTTAAAATAATTAGGTTGTTCATTATCATTCAGTCACTTGTCTTTTTATTTTGCCAAAGGGTTCAATATAACCAAGGAAGCTCCAGTTTTGCTGTGCCATCCATCTACCCATTGAACGACAAAAGCCAACAAGTTGCTAAGGACCTTGAACAAACAAATTCCCCACTCCTGTCATAAAATCCCCCCAATGTCGGGTCTTTAATCAAAGCACTTGAACTTGACAGGTTATCAGTTTTTAAGCTGCATCTAAACTGCATCAAAATTGTGATGATGGGTGTAGTTGAGAGATTCACTTTGACAGATAAAACCCACTTTAATGAGCCTCCTGCAGATTTTATGTTCAGTTTGTCCATAAAGATGCTGAGCCACTTGTCTCACATTTTGGACCTGAGATTTTAAGGCCCCATTTTTCGTGGCCTGAAGCATATCAGAAAACATCTGATCAATAATTCTGTGAAAAATGAAGCCGGTAGCAAGATAGATTATTTTTATAGGGTTTATTATCAGTAATTAAGATAAAAAGGGATGTCCTACCCAGCATAATACTGACTAGACATAATATAATAAAAGTCTGCATCTAGGGAAGAAAGATGTGGTAGAAGAATCTGCTGTGAGGTGTTTGTTCTCTGCTGTGAGGTGTTTGTTCTCTGCTGTAATATTTCATCCTAAAGGCCAAGATATATCTTTGAGAATCCGTCTGGATTATATCGGAC
The DNA here is from genome assembly GCA_014843695.1 of Archivesica marissinica. Taxonomy (NCBI): domain Eukaryota; kingdom Metazoa; phylum Mollusca; class Bivalvia; order Venerida; family Vesicomyidae; genus Archivesica; species Archivesica marissinica. Next base: position 17,508,144 of record CM026398.1, read on the forward strand.
TAAAGGGCCAGAGATCGTCGGTTTGAGATTCCGTTATGAAGTGCTTGTTCCATGCTGGATTATAAGTTCTAACCATTTTTATTAATCACTCTCGTTGGCACAGATGAAATGAAAGCGTATAATTTATGAGGTCATTCGTGTGGGAGGAAACCGGAGTACCCGTAACCCACCTGTCCGATCTGGCAACCACCATCCAATCTCACATACTTCCCTGTCCGAGGATCGAATCCAGGTGGAATTTGTGAAAAACGAGTGCGCTAACCACTGCGCTAATCGGACAATTGTTTTAGATGGACCATGCTCTATCCCAGACAGGTCTGACAATTCTACAGTGCTTGTTATCATAAAATTATAATGAATGCAAAAAGCACTCTGTGATCTAAATAGAAAATCAGATTATTTTAATTTAATAATTCTTATGAAACAATGGTTAAATATTATTTCAACTTTGTTGTAGTGCATTTTTGACAAAGTTTGTCCAGGTGTTATACAGGTACTTGACCACTACAGTGATAAGAGCTTGTCAGGGCATAAGTAGGTTATTGACTACAGTCTATATTCACCTAAATATAGAAAATCCTGAACAGTCTACCGCGACCTCCGACATCGTTTGTCTCGCCCACATCGGGTATATGCTACAATTGATTTTACAACTTTAGAAATTTGTGAAGGGGATTATGGATGAACATATTTTGGAAAACGCTGTCAGTCAGATTGACAACTTCCAAATGTCCTAATCCTTGTTAAGCGTGTACAGTCAAAGTCAAACCTGTGTTAGTGGTCACCTCCATTAAGCAGCCAACCTGTATTAAGCAGTCAGTTTCCAGATTCCCAATATGCTGTTTTATTATACATTTGACCTCTATTAAGCAGCCACCTGTGCTAAGCAGCCACTTTCTGTGACTCCATTGGCTGTCGGCTTAAGACAGGTTTGACTGTAAACCTGTTTCACGAGCTCCACCTATCGATGATTACACTTTCACGCAAGAGAAAATAGTCTACAGGACGTAATAAAATATAACATAAGAGATATTTGATCCCAATTCCTCGACATTCTAGTTGCGGCCGAGCACCCCATGTGTAAATTATCGTTAAAACCATAACGGCCCCATTTGAGCACTGCTGTTGAAATATGAGTAATGTATTGTTATAATAAGTGATCGACAATCATTATAATTATGTCGTAGTCTGCAGCAGATAACAGAATGTTGCTAGGCTTTCAGGCATGTAGCTACTATAAGGCCCTGAAGACCTGGACCTGCCTGCAAATTGTCCCAGAATTTTTTCCCCAAAAATGCAATAAAAAAACTGTAAAGGTGTAGGGTTGTCAACTTGGTGGGTTGTCAACTTGGGAGGTCACATACATTCTGCAGAACATAACAAATCTTAATTCATATCTCTGAAAATAACGAAATTTGAACATCCAAATACGTAAATTTATGAGTCCAAGTGTGCACCATTGACGTTACCGGATTCTTAATTTCATTGGGAGGGAGGGGGGGGCCTCCAGCCCTCTAGCAAAATCGCATCCCTTTGTGCTTAATTTATTAGTCGGGCCTACACGTTCGATATGTCTAGCTATGCCCCTGGCATCCATTTGTTGCAATTATAAGCGTGTTTTATTACAGCATTATTCATTTATGATTATGTCTGTTACAAGTGCCACAAGTCTAACTACTCTTGTTTAAAGGTTACAAATCCTTGTAAAATGTCATATTGTTTTATACTATGAAATTCCATTGAACTGTTTGGTACATTGTGCAACATTGCAACTTTTTGTCAGTTTGACTTGATAAGAAGGGCAATAATGGTCTGGTTGGTAGGTTAATATCTTTCTTTTTGTCATTGTTTTGACAAGTGTAATAGTGTAAAATTGTATAGAAACCATGTTTGATGTAGTTTGCAATGTTTGCCCACTCTCTGTTAGTCACTCCGATGTAATCAGACATGTAATAATGGAATGGTTCAGAGGTTAATGTGGATGTTTTCATCATTGTCAAACAAACCTAAGATTTCATAACCATTTGACATTTTATAGCTGAGAAGTTACCGGTTTCCATAACATTTTAGTACACTGAATTGTTCCTTGTATTTTAGACAAAACAATAGTGTATACCTGTATTGTACTAGGAAATAGTGTATACCTGTATTGTACTAGGAAATGGGCTATCCAGCTGGCTTGCGGAAGGCCTGTGGTTCTACCCATGTGCCCATCCGTTCGCTTCAGTTGTGAAAGGCTCAGGGTTCGAGCCCCGCTGGAGCCATTATGATTGTGCCGTAAGCAAGGCATTTAAATTCCACAGGCCTCTGCTCTCCCTCGTGGCGACGGATTCCATCAGGAATGAGGTCTCAAGAGTGATTAATATAAGTTGTAAGAACTTGTTTCGCAATCGAGCTAAGAAATTAGTGTAAATTAGTCCTTTTGATATATATTGCTTCACTCCATCTCTCGCATTGACCGACATTCCTGGAAGGACTTGTTTGCATGTTAGAGCAGCACACTGCATACCAAATTAAGACGGATAGATCACTCACAGAAAGAAAAAAACAAGTTCCTAATATAATCAAGCACTAGGATTGTTATTGTGGACTTTGTAGCAAAACACCCGGCAAACTGGCAGCTTCCTGCTTTATGTAGTAGCCTCATTGGGTATGAAGTATTTTGAAACAGTAGGAAGTCGAGTTTTATTGGTATTTAATGATTATCCTCTCTCGACTAACACACTTTCAGTGTCTGGTTCATCTCAGCCGATTTCCTTGACTCCTGCAGGAATCAGGACCAGAGAGTTCCGTGGAACCACCTGATTCTCTTTGATTATATTTGAGCGAGTATTTAATTCGAAGGTGCAGGCTTCGGGATTGTTTTGTGTTTGCTTTGTTAATTTTAGTTTGTGTGACCGTGAAGTTGATATGTATGTGGAATATATCACACATCTGCGGATTGCATTATAGGCTCAGGTTGGAAGAGAATGTTGAAGTTCATATAATAATCTTACAGCCACATTATGCATTTACAGTGGAAACTTCCACAAGCAAACTTACCTTGTCATAAATAGTTTCTCCGACATATTGTGTGCCCTGTCAACAGTATGGCATATGAACGTGTGTGTGTGTGTGTGTTGTGTTGTGTTGTGTTGTGTTGTGTTGTGTGTTGTGTGTGTGTGTTGCAGTTGCAGTTGCAGTTGCTCGAGTTTTACATACACAACCTCCTGTGTTTTGTATCACTTACGATCATGCACTGCATATCAGTTCATTAATGCATGTTGTCAGCATGCAGTATGATGTGCTCATCATCAGTGTCTACTTGAAATCGGCTACTATCTGCTACATCTATAATGAGAAGTTTATCTGGTCCACTTCATTCACTGACACCTAAATGACCAGCATGTTTAATGGTTTGCAAATGCGGCTGATCTCCATCCATTCAGACCTTAGGTCTTTGGCAGTGGATTCTTGATAGCATGTTTTGGATGAATCAGAATCATTGTCATTTGTGCTGCTGTGTTTAGTTTAGTTTCATCATCTTCATCATCAGCATCATTAGATTCTTTATCGTCACCAGATTTGTCACCATCACCAGTGACACTCTCCTCATGAGCAGCAGCATCACCATTATCATCACAATCAGTATGATGATCATCAGATTTGTCATCAACATCATCATCATTGTAATGAAAAGTATATGTGAAAAATGTCCACGAAATCATGATATGGGAAATAAAGTTATTTAATTTAGAACAGCCATTCTGTATTTACAGAGTAAGCTGGATGGACACACTGTTCATAATTTAACTCTGTGCATGCTGGTTAAAATAAAGGCTATACATAGTTTCAAATAATTGTAGCAGACGACACTTCATTAATGTGTTTTTCTTATTTGTAACTGAAATCTCTGGGAAATACATGTCAAGGAATTCGTGATGGTGCAGTGGATGCGCGTTCGCTTCAGGTGCGAAAGGTCTGGCGTTCCAGCCCCGCTGGAGCCGTTACGATTATGTCCTTAGGCAAGCCATTTAAATTCCACGTTGCCTCTTCTCTCCCTCGTGGCGATGGATTCCATCAGGAATGAGGTCTCGAGAGTGATTTATATAAGTTGAAAGAACTTGTTTCGCAATCGAGCTAAAATAAATTTGTATAAACAATTTGATGACATATTTGACTATTATTGTAATCTGCTTGCCTTCACAGAGTTAATACTGTTGTATATATTAAATGTTTTGATTAATGACCCCAAAAGGTGGACATGAAGTAAGGATCATTGTTAATATAGAACAACTCTTCTCTGTTTACCTAAACGAGCTGCATGGGCACACACCTTCATCAAATGAAGACAAGCTATAAGGTCACTGAGAACAGAACAGCCGCAATAACTACCATGTCCTTGTTGTTAATTATCCGACATGCTACATCAAAAGACAAATGATTGCATAACATATAGCAACCTGTCTTCTCCCACAACTGTTAACATCAGGGATATCTATCATTGTAATGAATGAACATTATTATTTTTGTAGTGTGCTCATTTCAATAACAGTCACTTCCTGTCAAAAGCTATATTTATACTTCCTGTCAAAAGTTTGCAACCATGTCAGAGACCATGTAGTCCATTTCCATTCAGCAGTTTAAAAATGGGAACATTTCGCTATGTGACCCGAAAACAAACAAATACAAACAAAACATGAAGGTTAGCTTTATACAATTGAGTATATAAAAATAAAAGTTTTCTAGGACCCCTCTTCCCCCCCCCCCCCCCCCCCCCCCCCGATGTCTCGGCATGCGATAAACTATTCTAAGGCCAAAAAATGCCTTTGTTTACTGTTTCATGCTGTTTACTGATTTTTTTTTTACAAATCTCTTGGCATAGAAAAATGTGAATTTTTAAAAATAAATTTTCTTCCTCCAAATTTTCATATAAAAATTCAGGGTCGGTGGGGGGGGGGGGGAAAGACGGGTCGGTCTGGAAATCGTAAACATGGGTGCTTTTTTGTTGGCCTAACTATACTATCTAGTTCATGTGAAATAGGTATATTTATTCTATGCTTTTTTCTAATGGTAAAATACTGTAATGGACTCCCAGTTTTCGACAAATGGAAGACTGCTAACATAGCAATAAACTGTGGTATTGTAATCGAGAGGTTGTGAGTTCGAACCCTGCCAGAACCACGGTGGTGGGTGGGTGGGTGTCCTTAGGCAAGAGACTTAAATCCACATTGCCTCTTCTCTCCCTCATTTCCTCTTCTCTCTCCCTCCCTCATTTCCTCTTCCTCCCTCATTGCCTCTTCTCTCTCCCTCCCTCATTGCCTCTTCTCTCTCCCTCCCTCATTGCCTCTTCTCTCTCCCTCCCTCATTGCCTCTTCTCTCTCTCCCTCCCTCATTGCCCCTTCTCTCTCCCTCCCTCATTGCCTCTTCTCTCTCTCCCTCATTGCGATGGAATTCAACAGGAATGAGGTCTCAAGAGCGATTAAACTAATGTTGTAAGAACTTGTTTTGCAATCAAGCTAATATGTATAAACTAAACTAATTCAGCTTAATAACGGCAAGCTTTAATTGTGGAGTCCATGTGTGTCATGTCCCTTGTCCATTGGTGAAATATCTCATTAAACTAATGTTGTAAGAACTTGTTTCGGCAAAAGAAGTTTATATCAACTATCACAGTAATTATGTGAAGATTTTTTTGTGTGTGCAGATTTAAAATGTATCGTTGCACAGGGTCGTTCATTATGAATGAAAAGTGTGAACTGCTCGGTTTATGAATGACATTATTACATGAGCCGCGTACCATGTTAGAAATGACTCGTATATATATATATATAAGTGCGATAGTACAAAAAGAGTAATAACATTTCGTATGTATCATTATGTATCATTTCGGTGAAGCAAACTTGAAGTAAAGTTTTAAGATTAAACAAAAATCAGTACTTTCATCTTAAGATAAATGACTTCAATGGATAGTGGTAGAATAACTGAATGAGGGAGTGATTGCTTTACATTAAAATTGACATTGAAAATATAAAGATAAAATGTATAGGGAGATCTGTTTAACACTTAACCTACTAATCGTTGTGTTTGCAAACAGCATAGAGCCAGATCAGACTGCACAGAACGGTTTGCTGTTTGCTATTCGGATAGTTTGCACATTTCATCCAATTCTGTCAGCATTTTAAGGGTTGAAATAAATATTATTAGTGTTGGGGCGTGTTACATTGACAGTATTAGTAAAAAAAATTGTCACGATATTGTTTTGGCGGTTTCTTTAAAAGTTTAAAGTAGCAAGTGTGTGGTGTTTTTTGTTTGTTTTTTGTTTCAGCGATTTTGTAGAATATTGTTCATAATGTGTGACCAACTCATTTTAACACATCTCTAGGTAATCTATATTTTTAGGACACATTTTTGTGTTGTAATTATCTCGCTAATATTTGATGTATCAGCATTTATGTTTTATATTCACCCTGTTCATTACATCGTAACATTTGTTACTACTTGTTACTGATGGCAAATTTCATTAAGTGAAATGAAATCATGTATAAAAGAAATTCTGGGTTTGGACGAGTACACACAGCTTGGATTACACCGTCAGATTCGGATGCGGACATTCACCTATTGTCGTCACACTCTTTGTTGTTGTTGCAAATTAGACCTAGTCACAGTCCATTGGCTCCATTCCCACCTAGAAGCAGTTGTATGCTTGTCAGGGATGGGGTATTTCGTAATCAGTATTTGTATTCATTATTCATGAATACAGCATTTTCATGTATTCGCATGTAATCATTATTCGTGCAAGTACACGAATACATGTATTCGTAATGTATTCGATTACAGCTCCAAATGTTTGTGTATTCATGAATATTTTACGAATACATTTTGAATACATTTATTATAAATGAATAGATCATGTAAGGGCTCTTAAAATTTAGTGTGGGCTGTTCCAAAGATATATATATCATCCCCCCCCCCACTCCTACTAGATATTATTATTATTTACAAAACGTAAGCAATTCATATATGATCATACCAAGATAACCAGAATGTATTCAAAAGCATTCAAATGTATTCAAATACACTGTTGGAGTATTCGTAATCATATTCAATTACTTTTAAAAAATAGTTGTATTTGTATTTGTAATCATATTCAATTACTTTTTAAAAATAGCTGTATTTGTATTCGTAAACATATTCAATTACTTTTTAAAAATAGCTGTATTTGTATTCGTAATCATATTCAATTACTTTTAAAAATAGCTGTATTTGTATTCGTAATCATCAATTACTTTTAAGAATAGCTGTATTTGTATTCGTAATCATATTCAATTACTTTTAAGAATAGTTGTATTTGTATTCATAATCATATTCAATTACTTTTAAAAATAGCTGTATTTGTATTCGTAATCATATTCAATTACTTTTAAGAATAGCTGTATTTGTATTCATAATCATATTCAATTACTTTTAAGAATAGCTGTATTTGTATTCATAATCATATTCAATTACTTTTAAGAATAGCTGTATTTGTATTCGTAATCATATTCAATTACTTTTAAAAATAGCTGTATTTGTATTCGTAATCATATTCAATTACTTTTGGTTGGAAGTATTCGACTCCATCCCAGATGCTTGTATGTGAAATTGTGTTAATTGTTGTTGCATTCTAACTAACATCTACTAATCCAACCACCTTTCTCCCTATCAACCATCTCCCTACTCTCTCATTTGCTTATCCATCTCCCCGTTGTCCATCTCCCTTCTGTCCATCTCCCTATCATCCATCTCCCTTATGTCCATCTCCCTATTATTCATCTCCATACCATCCATCTCCCTTCTGTGCCTCTCCCTACCATCCATCTCCCTTCTGTCCATCTCCCTACCATCCATCTCCCTACCATCCATCTCCCTCCCATCCATCTCCCTCCCATCCATCTCCCTTCTGTCCATCTCCCTATTATTCATCTCCCTACATCCATCTCCCTTCTGTGCATCTCCCTACCATCCATCTCCCTTCTGTGCATCTCCCTACCATCCATCTGCTACTGTCCATCTCCCTACCATCCATCTGCTACTGTCCATCTCCCTACCATCCCAGGCAACAAGTGGCAATGACAAATAGACGCTTAGTAAATATGGCTGCGGAAATCTAACATTCTCTATTCTGGCGTTCCAAAGACGGATGTATTATGGAGAAGTTTTGGGTGATATGAAGAAACATGCCAGGGCAATGAAATGGACTTAAAAGTGAATTGATAAGTTTTTTCTATCAACATAATGGAGGTTTGGTTACTTTTTAGTGTAAAAATATCAGAGCTGAGAAAACCTGAGTGGTCTTTTTCACTCCTGTTTTTATTGTTCAGGCATTTTTGATATATGAGCATACAGCTATTTGCATATAATGACATTTTTGAAAGGCGTCTGGCCATCTCGGTAGAGAATATAGTTCTGGGTGTTAAAGCTTCGAGTACTTGAGAAATGTCACAAAATCACCTTAAGTGGCCTTAAGGTCTCTTGATATAATGCAATGAAATGGAAATATCTACTCACAAAGGTGTTTGGCTTGAACTTACAAAATGTATGTTAATGATTTGCTTAGATTAAATCATTTTGAAGTGTGTTAGATGTGCCTTGACGGGAGTGTTCTAAATCGTATCAGGCAAATTGTTTAACACCCTTGTTTAGGCAATTTTGTGAAATCCAGATTATATGGAGAAATTACTGTATGTGCTTACGAAATAAAGACGGGCTTACAAATTAGTTTTCTGATGAACTCGAGGAATTTCAGAGATTCTGTTAAAGATTCTATCAATCTTGTGACAGTATTTACTGTTCTTTAATACTCACCATTTTCCTCATCATTCAGTTTTGTTAAAGCATTAACCATTTCATTCTGGATACCGTTCATCAACGGTATTTGCAAAGAACATAGAGCCATATCAGCCGTCGCTGAACGTGCAGTCTGATCAGGCTCTATGCTGTATGCTATTCAGATGATCTTGCTAGACACTTGGCTATGTAGCAAACAACATAGATCCCGATCAGCATGCAGCGTCACGCTGCGGCTGATCTGGATCTATGTTGTTTGCAAAAGCCTTTAAATGTATCCAGAATGAAAAGGGTTAATAGTATGATATCCACCTATACATGCTCCATAATTTAAACTTTGGTAGGGAATCGAATTATATCATTTTATAAGAGACGTTGAAAGATGGTCGGTCCAATATGGGCAACTACAGGTTGAACGCTTTAGATTAGCTGTATTTCAGTACTGTAGACTATTTAATCATGAGCATTAAATGTTTGGCTCATTTTTGCTATCTAACGTGAATTCACGATTCTGGTGAATAATACTGTGTCCGAATGTACAGTTATACCCGCCCCGCTCAGGCCGTGTCTCATTTATATGAAAAAGTTGGCAGTTTCTTACGGAGGTTGGTGCACCCAAGTACTGGTTAACCGCTGGAGCCTGCCCAGGAAAGGTGTTGTTAGGTAAACTGCCCGCAGGCGATGTAGCCTGAAATGGTGCTGATGCAGGCGTAAAACCCCGAAATATAATAATATAATAGTTATATCCGAAAATAATTTCAAAATATGTACATTTTATCAAAATTTTGAAAGCTAATGCAATTATAAGTAATATACATTATACAGTCACCTTTATCATCACCGATGCACCAATTCAAAACTCAAAATCGTGAAAATCGCGAAATAAAGTGTTAATTAATTATAGAATTTTACAGTATACAGTATACAGTTATGTTTTCTGATTGGCTATATTAGTATGTATGTTTCCAGAATCAACCAATCATAGCCAAGTATCAATCATTTCTCTCATTGGTTGTAATTTACAGTTATGTTTTCTGATTGACTATATTAGTATGTATGTTTTAACCCTTTCCTTTATAGATATTTAGGTTAATATCCTATTATATCTCCATACAAACGACACCCATTTAGCTATCATGATGTGGATAAGTAGTTGCCATATCTAGCCCACCTCCATAGATATTACTGCGACTTCATAGAGATTTAGGTTAATATCCTATTATATCTCCATACAAACGACACCCATTTAGCTATCATCCATTGGATACATAGTGGCCATATCTATCCCACCTCCATAGATAGATCACTGGGACTACATGAGATTCTGGCCTTTATTATGAACATTGGTTTGGCTACTACATTGTCAATGTATGTCGTATTGGTAATTGCGTCAAGAGGTGCTTCTATGAGGGAAACGGTTAAGTGACCAAACTTTTGATGTTTTGTCTTCAAGTTCTCTCTCATATTTTCAAGTTCTCTCAGATATCTTCAGGAATGTTTACAGCAGTGGCTAGAGGCAATGGTAACATTATGATGGAAGGTTTTGTAATATGTATTTTCTCTCAGATAGACTGGAAGTGTAAGAAGTTTGACAGTTCTAATTTACCTACAAATTACCTCATTAGACGACTAGATGATGGTGTCTGATAATGGACTTGATCCTTAACAAGATGTATGTAATGTTCATTGCATGTTTTAAGGCGTTGGTTTTAGATAAAACTAGGGGTCAATGTCTTACCGAAATGTAGTTTGCTGGTCTGGAATGAGCAACATTGCTGCTTTTTTCTATTACCTCCCTTGGCAAATATGAAACATGTATTAATGGACAAGCTTAGGAGTTTGTATTGTCTTGTACACACAGAGTACCACTTGGTGTACCAGTATGTACACACAGTACCACTTGGTGTACCAGTATGTACAGACAGTGTACCACTTGGTGTACCAGTATGTACAGACAGAGTACCACTTGGTGTTACCAGTATGTACAGAGTACCACTTGGTGTACCAGTATGTACACACAGAGTACCACTTGGTGTACCAGTATGTACAGAGTACCACTTGGTGTACCAGTATGTACACACAGGGTACCACTTGGTGTACCAGTATGTACAGACAGAGTACCACTTGGTGTACCAGTATGTACAGAGTACCACTTGGTGTACCAGTATGTACACACAGAGTACCACTTGGTGTACCAGTATGTACAGACAGGGTACCACTTGGTGTACCAGTATGTACACACAGGGTACCACTTGGTGTACCAGTATGTACAGAGTACCACTTGGTGTACCAGTATGTACACACAGAGTACCACTTGGTGTACCAGTATGTACAGACAGAGTACCACTTGGTGTACCAGTATGTACACACAGGGTACCACTTGGTGTACCAGTATGTACAGACAGTACCACTTGGTGTACCAGTATTGAATGGACACGCCCATGAGTTGTATTGTCTTGTACAGACAGAGTACCACTTGGTGTATCAGTATGTACACACAGAGTACCACCTGGTGTACCAGTATGTACAGACAGTACCACTTGGTGTACCAGTATGTACAGACAATGTACCACTTGTTGTACCAGTATGTACAGACAGGGTACCATTTGGTGTACCAGTATGTATTGAACAAGCTCAAGAGTTTGTATTGTCTTGTACACACAGAGTACCACTTGGTGTACCAGTATGTACAGACAGAGTACCACTTGGTGTACCAGTATGTACAGACAGTACCACTTGGTGTACCAGTATGTACAGACGGAGTACCACCTGGTGTACCAGTATTGAATGGACACGCCCATGAGTTGTATTGTCTTGTACACACAGAGTACCACTTGGTGTACCAGTATGTACACACAGAGTACCACTCGGTGTACCAGTATGTACACACAGAGTACCACTTGGTGTACCAGTATGTACAGACAGTACCACTTGGTGTACCAGTATGTACACACAGAGTACCACTTGGTGTACCAGTATGTACAGACAGAGTACCACTTGGTGTACCAGTATGTACACACAGAGTACCACTTGGTGTACCAGTATGTACAGACAGAGTACCACTTGGTGTACCAGTATGTACACACAGAGTACCACTTGGTGTACCAGTATGTACATACAGTGTACCACCTGGTGTACCAGTATTGAATGGACAAGCCCATGAGTTGTATTTATTGTCTTGTACACACAGAGTACCACTTGGTGTACCAGTATTGAATGGACAAGCCCATGAGTTGTATTTATTGTCTTGTACACACAGAGTACCACTTGGTGTACCAGTATGTATTGAACAAGCTCAGTAGCATGCACTGACAGACACACAATGCAATCTGTATATAATGAAGGAGCATGAATGAATCTGCTGCAATCTATGTATAAAGAAGAACAGAGATGTGGGGCAACCCACAACATGATTAGATCAGGTGTATGCTACAGGCAATGATAAATCATTATAGATTACAATTTCTGTGGTATATATATATATATCTATATACATGCTCTGGGAACAGGTGTGCATAGATTGCTTAGGCACCCAACAATAAATTGGCAAGAAGTGTACATTTATGCTACATTAAGCTTATAAAAAAATACTTGAAAAAGTTGTGAATTATATAGATTATCGTATGATTACATTTTGTACAGGGCAAAAGTCTAAGACTATATCTATCTACATTGGAATGATTTAATTGGGATTGTAGAGGCAGTTGTAGGTTTTCATTTGCATTGTGTTTTGGGGATTTAGCTCTTTGTACCCTAGCTGTGAATAAAACAGTAAAATATTTCATGGAATTTCATTAGAATTGTGTCGTATTTCATTAGAATTGGGTCGTATTTCATTAGAATTGGGTCGTATTTCATTAGAATTGTGTCGTATTTCATTAGAATTGTGTCGTATTTCATTAGAATTGTGTCGTATTTCATTAGAATTGTGTCGTATTTCATTAGAATTGTGTCGTATTTCATTAGAATTGTGTCGTATGTCATTAGAATTGTCGTATGTCATTAGAATTGTGTCGTATTTCATTAGAATTGGGTCGTATTTCATTAGAATTGTGTCGTATTTCATTAGAATTGTGTCGTATTTCATTAGAATTGTGTCGTATGTCATTAGAATTGGGTTGTATTTCATTAGAATTGTCGTATGTCATTAGAATTGGGTTGTATTTCATTAGAATTGTGTCGTATGTCATTAGAATTGGGTTGTATTTCATTAGAATTGGGTCGTATTTCATTAGAATTGTGTCATAACAACACAATTCTAATAACAGTCCATGACATATTTACAGAGTTATAAGAAAAACACATAAAATGAATTGTTGTCTCTTACAATTATTTGAACTATTTATAGCCTTTATTTTACCCAGCATGCAAAGAGTTATACTTCCACAACGTCCACCTTACAAAAAACATGTGTTAAAAATCATGAACATACCTGCTTTTACAACGAAAAGACCTGCACATCCAATTTTCACAATCCTGAGAGAATGCCTAGGTCAGAAACATCACATTGGTTTGTGATTTATGACATGTCCTTTATGGAGGAAACCTCAGTAGGGTTGCCGAGGCACAATGCTAGCTGCATGTTGGTTCCTGCTCTACACTTTGAACATGTGCTCAGCTGTCATTCCTTGGCATTGTAGGATCTCACTGTGTCTTGCATATGTATGATTTACTGTGCCTGTAACAGCAGCACTCTATGTAAGCTGATACAACATTCCTTACCAAGGCTTCATCAAATGAAACTTTCAATCAAGATTCGTGTTCTGTTGTATCATGTTTTCACTGCACTCTATATGTTGTATCAGATTGCATACAATGAGATGCTGCCTAGTGTTTAACCCATTTCATTCTGGATACATTTAAAGGCTTTTGCAAACAACATAGATCCAGATCAGCCGCAGCGTGATGCTGCGTGCTGATCAGGATCTATGTTGTTTGCTACATAGCCAAGTGTCTTAGCAAGATCATCTGAATAGCAAACAGCATAGAGTCTGATCAGACGGCACGTTCCGTGGCGGTTGATCTGGCTCTATGTTCTTTGCAAATACTGTTTGAACGGTATCCAGAATGAAATGGGTTAACTGCTTAAATAAATAGTTTTATAAATCAAATGATGATTCTCTTCTAGGAATAAAATTAGGTGTTTAAAATGGGGAGTAGTTTGCAGTATACATGGGTGAAGTTTATTGACTTTGTTTTTATGATTTAACTTTATTTAACGTCGCTACCGGTTGCCCATTTGAGCGATGGGCAGTTTTGACCTAGGCAGGCAGGATCCAGCGGTTAACCAGTACTTACAGTGGTATACAAGTCGGCGACCGTAGCCAGTCGATCACGGAGGCGGACCATTTATTGACTCTGCCAAGTGTGCACTGTATATTGTTATATATGAAAACTCTTCTCCCTGAGCTAAAATAGGGGGAAGTGATGCAGCTCAGAAAGACAACCAGCCCCTAACTTCATTCATTCACATGGTATAAATATACAACCAGCCCCTTGACTTCATTCATTCACAAAGTATATTCCTACCAATGTTTAACTGTAATATACTACTTATCCATGCAACCCGGGTTGGATCCTCTGACCAGGAATGTGTGTGGGCTTGTACTGTGGTCGTCAACGAGATTGATTAATATAACTTAATAAAGCTTGTTTCGAATCGTTATAAAATAAATAATGTTTATAATTTTGTAGCAGGAGTGATATTGGAGTTGATCAAACATGATATAATACAGAAAAAACAAGTTCTTGTTTACAATAGTAAATAATAAATTAGCTGTTCTTGTTTATAATAGTAAATAATAAATTAGCTGTTCTTGTTTACAATAGTAAATAATAAATTAGCTGTTCTTGTTTACAATAGTAAATAATAAATGAGCTGTTCTTGTTTACAATAGTAAATAATAAATTAGCTGTTCCTATTCTGCCATATGCTACTACACAGTGTGGCAACGTCAAGGGAATTGGACCTGCCAGTAACCAGGAACATGATACAGAGAACTATTGATCTGATAAGCCATACTGGCTTGTATTTGTAGAATGCTGATAAATCAGACATCAGAATCTATCTAATAGAAAACCTGACAGTCCAATACATTAGGACTACCCTATAGAAACTGACAGCTATCCAGTTCCAAGACATTAGGACTACCCTATAGAAACTGACAGCTAACAAGTTCCAAGACATTAGGACTACCCTTTAGAAATCGACAGCTATCCAGTTCCAAGACATTAGGACTACCCTATAGAAACTGACAGCTAACAAGTTCCAAGACATTAGGACTACCCTTTAGAAATCGACAGCTATCCAGTTCCAAGACATTAGGACTACCCTATAGAAACTGACAGCTAACAAGTTCCAAGACATTAGGACTACCCTTTAGAAACAGACAGCTGTCCAGTTCCAAGACATTAGGACTACCCTTTAGAAATCGACAGCTGTCCACTTCCAAGACATTAGGACTACCCTTTAGAAATCGACAGCTATCCAGTTCCAAGACATTAGGACTACCCTATAGAAACTGACAGCTAACAAGTTCCAAGACATTAGGACTACCCTTTAGAAATCGACAGCTATCCAGTTCCAAGACATTAGGACTACCCTTTAGAAATCGACAGCTGTCCAGTTCCAAGACATTAGGACTACCCTTTAGAAATCGACAGCTATCCAGTTCCAAGACATTAGGACTACCCTTTAGAAATCGACAGCTGTCCAGTTCCAAGACATTAGGACTACCCTTTAGAAATTGACAGCTATCCAGTTCCAAGACATTAGGACTACCCTTTAGAAACTGACAGCTAACAAGTTCCAAGACATTAGGACTACCCTTTAGAAATCGACAGCTATCCAGTTCCAAGACATTAGGACTACCCTTTAGAAATCGACAGCTGTCCAGTTCCAAGACATTAGGACTACCCTATAGAAACTGACAGCTAACAAGTTCCAAGACATTAGGACTACCCTTTAGAAATCGACAGCTATCCAGTTCCAAGACATTAGGACTACCCTTTAGAAATCGACAGCTGTCCAGTTCCAAGACATTAGGACTACCCTTTAGAAATCGACAGCTATCCAGTTCCAAGACATTAGGACTACCCTATAGAAACCGACAGCTGTCCAGTTCCAAGACATTAGGACTACCCTTTAGAAATCGACAGCTGTCCAGTTCCAAGACATTAGGACTACCCTATAGAAACTGACAGCTAACAAGTTCCAAGACATTAGGACTACCCTTTAGAAATCGACAGCTATCCAGTTCCAAGACATTAGGACTACCCTTTAGAAATCGACAGCTGTCCAGTTCCAAGACATTAGGACTACCCTTTAGAAATCGACAGCTTTCCAGTTCCAAGACATTAGGACTACCCTATAGAAACCGACAGCTGTCCAGTTCCAAGACATTAGGACTACCCTTTAGAAATCGACAGCTATCCAGTTCCAAGACATTAGGACTACCCTTTAGAAATCGACAGCTGTCCAGTTCCAAGACATTAGGACTACCCTTTAGAAATCGACAGCTGTCCAGTTCCAAGACATTAGGACTACCCTATAGAAACTGACAGCTAACAAGTTCCAAGACATTAGGACTACCCTTTAGAAATCGACAGCTATCCAGTTCCAAGACATTAGGACTACCCTTTAGAAATCGACAGCTGTCCAGTTCCAAGACATTAGGACTACCCTTTAGAAATCGACAGCTGTCCAGTTCCAAGACATTAGGACTACCCTATAGAAATGTAGGAATGAGTCAGTTGTCCAGTGGTTGTTGCACATTGGACGATCTTTCAGATGGGATTATAAACCAATTGCCCACCTATGTATCGGTGATATACACCGGGTATGTGAAAGAACTAGGCATATATGTGGAATTGGGGCATATGCGATCTCATCTTGCACTATTTTCTAAATCGTAAAATGACAATATATATACTTCTGGAGGCATCGCCCAGAATAACCAAGGGACGACTATTAACTCTTTCAACACCAAGTAACTGACATGGACTGGTCCATGATATTCTTAGACCAATAAATGAATAAGAAAATTACATTCGGACCAGTTCATTTATCAAGATGGGTAATTTTGTCTAAAATTAGTAATACTACTTGCAAAAAGTGCAGATCCTGATGAGACGGCTCGTTACGAGCCGGCTCATCTGGATCTAACACTTTTTGTAAGCCTATATAGAGGTCTGTGGTGTTGAAAGGGTTAATAGGTGCTTAATAAAAGATTTTGAGAAAAATCACACAGCTAAACACAATACAGGGCCATACATTGTAAAGTGGTGTGTATATAGATTTATGGTGGGGCCCTAATAATTAACATGTTGTAAAGTGATGTATATATAGATGTACGGTGTGCCCCTAATAATTAACATGTTGTAAAGTGATGTATATATAGATGTACGGTGTGCCCCTAATAATTAACATGTTGTAAAGTGATGTATATATAGACATTCATATATGTACCCATAATAATTCACAGGTCAAACCTCTCTGACAAACTACACGAGTAGTTTGTTTTCCTAAACTGATTACGCATTTATTTCATTATCTGTAATTGCTGTCATAGCCAGCGAATGTCAATGTACTAGTTGTATGTTCGCAATTTGAACGTAGTTGCCAATTTGATTGAAAGTGTTTGCGCTTGTCTTTGATCATGTGTTAAAGCATATCATTTATAGGGGATGTCCACAATAGCAGACATTAATAACATAGGCTATTTTAAGGTATACTGTTCTTTAATTTGTAATACATCTAACCGATTAAGTATTTAATACCTAAACCATTTGTCGGTAGTAGAAGAGATTGATATTGGGCGATAATTCCGTTTTTATTTGGCATGAAAGTGAATGAAAGTGCTTGACTTTTGCAGATTTGTTTGCTTTGCCCTCTAATCCGTTCAGATGATGTTTAATTTAATCGTAATTTGTATCGCTGTGAATTGAAAGTCACAATCAGTTTTATAATGTTATGGCAGTATATAAACTATTCGGGAGTGAATAGATTTGCACCCATTGTTACCTATAGTGAGTGGTATTGAGGGTCAAGAAGTCCTATAAATCATAACTCTGCAGACGGATCTGTTGTCCAGTGGTCAACATGTTGGACTTGTAATCCACGGTTCGCAGGTTCGATCCCCCGTCTGACCCTAATAAAAATAAGTCTTTCAGTTGGGACTTTAAACTGAGGTCTTGTGTCAGTGCTTTACACTGTGCACGTAAAAGAACCAGAGGAGCCTCTGGAATGGGTCTCTGTCTGTATCATTGCACTAATCTAATATGACTAATCTCTTCAGGAGGCGTTGCTCATATGGGCAACCGGTAGCGACGATAAATAAATGTAAAAAACACAAATATGATGATTTATGCTAAAATAAATTTGTATAAACTATAGAGTTGTTGGATCGATCGATACCTCTATAATCAAATACTGAATAATCGCCAAACTTGACATTCACTTTATCAACTAGCATGTAATTTATAATAAAGGTTTCATATATTGCTTTAAATTCTGTGTCTTTATCATTGCTATATTTCATTTCTGTAAAACCAAGTTTTCTGTTTGATTGAATCGCACTTATCTCTTGTAGACATTCGTTTTTTGGTTTTAGCAATAACGCAATAGAAACATGCAACCATTTACATAAGAATATTTAATAATCATCATTGAATTTCAACGCATATAATTATTAATTTCATTAAGCCAGTCTATGCACTAGACAATCACCTAAAATAATCCATTTCTCAGTTTCATGTAATAATTCGCAGTTTAAAGTGTATTACTAGAAAAATATTTGCAATATAGAGCCGTCCGGTATATATGCTTTATAAAGAATACTCTGAGAGAGAAAATTGACAGATCTATAGTCCAGTGGTTAACACGTTGGACTTGTAATCCAGCGATCGCAGGTTCGATCGTCTGACCCTAATAAAATTAAGTCTTTCAGATAGGATGTTAAACCGAGGTCTTGTGTCGGTGCATTACACCGTGCACGTAAAAGAACCAGAGGAGACTCTGGAATGGGTCTCTGTCTGTATCATTGCACTATCCTCCAAAAATCTAAAATAGGCATCGCTCATATGGGAAACTATGATAAATAAACGTAAAACACAAAGAAAAATTGACAACACAATTGTGGTCATAATTAACAAGCTAGGTCATGGTCTACTAGTTTTGAAAATTGATTTTCATTTGTTTTGTAATTTGTATACCCTTGTGGTTAGGTTTACCCCCTAGATTTTTATTAATTAGATAAGAACACAAGACCAATTTTCTTTAAAGGGGAGTAATTGTGATAATTACTTCTCCTATTTCAGATTTCTGATCATCAGATAATGTTATTAATAGACTTAATTGTATATGTGGTATTTGTCACTTTTTGGTGCTACAACCTTCAGTACATCATTCAATTATGCTTAATCGATAGTGATTTTTTGCATGAAGGTGATTTTTATGAGTGAAAATGTTCGCGCCAATGAAGTCCAGTGTTACAATTGTCTTCGTATTCCATATTTCTGGACTGATACCAAACCATATTAACCCATTCAACACCAAGTAACTGACATGGACTGGTCCATGATATTCTTAGACCAATAAATTAATAACAAAATTACATTTGGATCAGTTCATTTATCAAAATGGGTACAAAAAATTCTAAAAATAGTTATATTACTTGAAAAAAGTGCAGATCCTGATGAGACGGCTCATCATGAGCCGGCTCATCTGGATCTACACTTTTTTGTAAGCCTATTTAGAGGTCTGTGGTGTTGAAGGGTTAAGGGAAATACAATACCATACACAACTCCCAACACCCCATATTTTCTCTACCATTACATTATTGTCCACAATTCTAAATTACAGAAAAGGTGTCAGTTTCAGTATCAGTAACTGTAGGTAGTGAAAGAACTGAGGCCAGTTTAATGAAAGATCTTAAGTTTCATAATAGCATTATGTCAAGAATTGATCTCTTTGATTGACTATGCTATAAGTATGTTATCCAATAACAGTATTTGAGATTTTTTTAAAAAGCTTTATTTATTTTACGATTGCGAAGCAAGCTTTAACAACTTATATTAATCACTCTCGTTGGCTCGGATGAAAGCGTAAATGTGGTCATTCGTGTGGGAGGAAACTTGAGTACCCAGAGAAAACCTACCTGTCCGATCCGGCGACCACCGTACCATCTCACATACTTCCTGGTCCGAGGATCGAACTCTAGTCGCATTGGTGAGAAGCGAGATTTGAGATTTGATTGGAATGTAAAAGATGGACAATTTGTCTCCGAGAACCTGGCCCCAAACTCGTATAATCTGTTAATATATGATATTACAGACATGAAGCAAGCACCTTTTTAAAAAAGAATTTAATTTATCATAGTATCGTAAAATTGTAAATATTTTATTGTCTACAAGGCCAGATATAAATATCTACATATCACATCTACAATGTGTTTATCTGTCTGCATCATTAATATTAAAAGTTACGTTTCATTTTGGGCATAGCAAACACGTATTTTAATAAGATTTAATTTATCATAGTAGCATAGGTAGTAAATGTTACATGTGTCTGCAAGGTAGTAAATGTTACATGTGTCTGCAAGGTAGTAAATGTTACATGTGTCTGCAAGGTAGTAAATGTTACATGTGTCTGCAAGGTAGTAAATGTTACATGTGTCTGCAAGGTAGTAAATGTTACATGTGTCCGCAAGGTAGTAAATGTTACATGTGTCCGCAAGGTAGTAAATGTTACATGTGTCCGCAAGGTAGTAAATGTTACATGTGTCCGCAAGGTAGTAAATGTTACATGTGTCCGCAAGGTAGTAAATGTTACATGTGTCCGCAAGGTAGTAAATGTTACATGTGTCCGCAAGGTAGTAAATGTTACATGTGTCTGCAAGGCCTGATATAAATATCTAAGGATCAGGTTATAATGTATTTTAATAAGATTTAATTTATCATAGTAGCATAGGTAGTAAATGTTACATGTGTCTGCAAGGCCTGATATAAATATCTAAGGATCAGGTTATAATGTATTTTAATAAGATTTAATTTATCATAGTAGCATAGGTAGTAAATGTTACATGTGTCTGCAAGGCCTGATATAAATATCTAAGGATCAGGTTATAATGTATTTTAATAAGATTTAATTTATCATAGTAGCATAGGTAGTAAATGTTACATGTGTCTGCAAGGCCTGATATAAATATCTAAGGATCAGGTTATAATGTATTTATCTTTATGTTTCGTTTGTAATGCTAACTAGTTTCCTGTCTCCAGCAGATTAATGAAGCACCAGTACCTTGAGCACATGCTCAAATTTTACTTGGAAGTTTTCCCTGGAAATACCGATATATTCAGCCTGCTGCTACCTGTTTGCAGCTTAACACCTGTGCTTTGCACTTCTCTATTACTTGCATGTTCTTTTACATAATATTTTTACATATATATTAGATTATGATATTATGTTCTTATCCAATTACTAGAATCCTAGTTATATCTATATATGTATACATTTTTATTTATATTTCCATATATTATTGTCATGCGTAAATGCTATATAAATGCTATGTATTTGTATTATTTGTATTTGCAATACAATTTGGGAATGCTCTGACTTCAATACATGTTGGCCCATGGTTATTCATATAAACAAATAAGATTAACCCTTTCCCTCATAGAAGCACCTCTTGACGCCATTACCAATACGACATACATTGACAATGTAGTACCTAAACCGATGTTCATAATAAAGGCCAGAATCTCATGTAGTACCAGTAATATCTATGGAGGTGCGATAGATATGGCGACTACTTATCCACTGCATGATAGCTAAATGGCTGTTGTTTGTATGGAGATATGTATATTAACCTAAATCTCTATGAAGAAAAGGGTTAATACAAATTAAAGGATAAGAAAGTCTTATTATAGAATTCATCTCCCGATGTTTTCTAAGAAATATTTTGTGTAAAGGGAGTTAAGTTGATCCTTAACTTCATATTAGCACTGTCACCTACTCGATCTGTCTGCAGTAAAAAATGAACAAAATATCGTAAAGAATTAGTTGCAAGCTATCGTAAAGAATTAGTTGCAAGCTAATTAGATGAACAGCGTATAACTGTTTAGGAATGTCTTAAAATACTAACATGTAATTACAGTAACGGTAAATTAACTACCTTTATAAAAATGTCTCGAGAATTGTTAAAGCCATGTTTGGTCTCGTGTGAGATATTTGTACAGGTGGTTAAACGTTAACGATTTGTGTAATTCATAGCACGTGTATATGTCTCCGATACTAATTGATACATATGTGATATATTTCACAAGAGCAGAATTTCAAATATTGCAGATCTTAATCAATTTTCCGTACTTCCAATTTTCTCTATTCTTTGCTATATATATTTTATAATGGTAGAGGCATTATTATTTTACAGATCGTTATCTGCACCTTGTCTCATAATAGTAGTTGTCCTTTGGACAAAAAAAAAGTCACAAGGTACATTATATTTTGTTAACATCATGCTGTTTATATAAATTACCAGTACATATGTTTTTTGTGTTTGAAGATCTAATTATTTTTTTTGGTGAAGCAGTGCTTCTTTTTATTAACATATGTTTATATGTACAATACGCAATGATGCACACAACACATAAATGCTAAATACAACTGTAAAAAAAACAACGTACATATAGATTATATACCAAATTCTAGTGTTAAAAAAATATTTTTTGCCAGATGTCAAATTTGATAATATTGTATTCTTTTTAATTTTTGTAAAATGTTTTTCTTTGTGGCTTGTCAGCAGCAGAGTTATTATACACCATCAACCAACATTTACTAAACATACTTTTCCTAGCCTTTTTTGTACTGGTCTTTATTGTTTTGGGTGCACCATACTTACTACTTCCAAGGAAAAAAACAGGTGGTTTTAAGTGTTATAGACAATTCTCCATTTAGAAATGGTTAACAAGAAGAGGCCATTGCAGGGGCTCCACCTTGTAATGAGCTGGGTTTATTATTATTGGAAGCTGAAATAAGTGGTTAACTGCATAGTAAGTGTGTATTTAATACAAGTTTCAAATAACTGAAAGAATTAATACAAATTTTAGTATTCTAATTTGTTGCATCAGCAATTTCTAGGGGAAATGAAACATTATGTATTTGTCTATGAATGTTGTATTATTATTTTGAGCAGGTTATTTTGAGAATGGAGATTAGAATTACTAGATAGATTACAGTTTGTCTTTAAATTTTTACAGCAAAATTTGTTTGCAGCACAAACTTAGACCAAGCATAAGTTGATAAATGATATAATGTTTAGAATTAAGGTAAAATTCCAGTATATTCCAAATGGTTTTAGCAAGGTACTGTTATCATGTACATCTTGTCTTCACCCGCTGATGCCCCGCCCTTTTTTTTTTTGCGTATAACCAGTGACAAAGTAGGCTTTCTGTATGATAAATTATTGTGATGTTAATTAAGATAGCATAAAGTTATGCCAAATCTATAAATCAAGATGACTTTTTAAAATTGTGAAACACACAAATTGTCATTTTTGGTTTGCTCAGTGCATGATGACTAGGAGTTAGCACTCTGTCTCTGATTTGACCCTTTCAACACTACAGGCCTCTAAATAGACTTACAAAAAGTGTAGATCCAGATGAGCCGGCTCATGATGAGCCGTCTCATCAGGATCTGCACTTTTTGCCAGTAATAATTATTACTATTTTTATATAAAATTATCCATTTTGATAAATGAACTGGTCCAACGATAAATTTTCTTATTAATTTGTTGGTCTAATAATATCATGCACCAGTACATGTCAGTTACTTGGGGTTGAATGGGTTAATATCATGCACCAGTCCATGTCAGTTACTTGGGGTTGAATGGGTTAATATCATGCACCAGTCCATGTCAGTTACTTGGGGTTGAATGGGTTAAGTACCATGCACCAGTCCATGTCAGTTACTTGGGGTTGAATGCACCAGTCCATGTCAGTTACTTGGGGTTGAATGGGTTAATATCATGCACCAGTCCATGTCAGTTACTTGGGGTTGAATGCACCAGTCCATGTCAGTTACTTGGGGTTGAATGAGTTAATATCATGCACCAGTCCATGTCAGTTACTTGGGGTTGAATGGGTTAATATCATGCACCAGTCCATGTCAGTTACTTGGGGTTGAATGGGTTAATGTCATGCACCAGTCCATGTCAGTTACTTGGGGTTGAATGGGTTAATGTCATGCACCAGTCCATGTCAGTTACTTGGGATTGAATGGGTTAATGTCATGCACCAGTCCATATCAGTTACTTGGGGTTGAATGGGTTAATGTCATGCACCAGTCCATGTCATTTACTTGGGGTTGAATGGGTTAATATCATGCACCAGTCCATGTCAGTTACTTGGGGTTGAATAGGTTAATATCATGCACCAGTCCATATCAGTTACTTGGGGTTGAATTGGTTAATATCATGCACCAGTCCATGTCAGTTACTTGGGGTTGAATGGGTTAAGCCCTCCAATATTCCAGATGATTACCGTGTTATGTTGTATCAACTGTTCACAGTACACTTTGTTGTATCAGGATGAGTAGAATGCCTCAGCACATGGTACTGATAAGTCACGTGAGATTTTACAATGGGGGATATTTAGTTTATACAAATTTATTTTAGCTCGATTGCGAAACAAGTTCTTACAACTTATATTAATCACTCTCGAGACCTCATTCCTGATGAAATCCATCGCCACGAGGGAGAGAGAAGAGACAACATGGAAATTAAATGCCTTGCCTAAGGGTACAATCGTAATGGCTCCAGCTGGGCTGGAACTCCGGACCTTTCGCACCTGAAGCTGCTCTATCACGACTTTCACAATATTCTGGGATATTAAGAAATGTGAGTTGCCGCCGTCACTTGCGCCATACAATTTCAACAGTTCCAGGATTTTGTTGTCCTTTTCTTTTTCTACGAAACAATCTTTACCGTTTAACACTTAAATCTCACTTAATTTTCTCCTGACTGAATTCTATATCATCTTGAGCCCAGTGGGAAGACGACATGGAAGTAGAGAAGACCAAAAGTTTTAAATTAATTCATATCCCCACTGTCTTTGTAATCTTATATGGAAATGATCTATGCAGGACAGTGTACCTTTCTTTTTGATGAGCTATTGAGATCTATTTCAAACAAACATTTTATTTTTCTCGGAGCAGATCATATTCGTAATTAACCAATATAAAATGTGACACAGCACAACCGTGTAATGTGCAATTTCTGCAAGATTTGCACAATTACCATAGCCTGTTTAAAAAGGCATTTTTCAATTTCTAATTAACTACTGCCACATATTAAAAACAGATCAAGTAGTCAGTGTAATGATATAAAGTAACACACAAGCCATTGAGAAGTCTGTACTTTGACATTAACATAGTGTATGATCAGAGACAAACAATTTATCAATGCAGTAATTAGCTTAATTAGTATAGATAATGGACTGTGTTACACAATAGTGTTTGGAGCCCATGATGACCCCTGTAGCTTACAGTCCCAGGATCCTATCTACGCCTATCTTGTCTTTAAGATAAGGTCAGAATTATATTTCATTACATTAATTAATGCCTGGTTTAAACAAATTTTGTACCTTGCAGTGTTTTGGGGAAAATGTATGGAATAGAGTGATTGAAGACCTCAATTTAGGATCTCTTGAAACAGTTTTTCGGGTGCAAGTCATGGGGTCAGTGCGATATTGAACAAATGATAATAATATACCTAATATACCAGATCAAAGGATGTTTATCTTCTCTTATTTGTATTGTTTTATTGGGCATATTTCAATCTGCATATTATCGGCAAATATCGGTGCTTTCATACACTGTTTATGTCATTGCTTTGGTGTTTTTGTTAAGTTGTACAGAGAGATAAGATACATTTGAAGAAAGACGTGAAAAAGCCTTTTTGAAATTAATTATTTTACAAAGACTCTTACATGTTATATCATTTAGGACATCGTTCTGCAAGACCTTGGCCCTTTACTATGTTGGGAAAAATTTAAACCTTGTGGTATATTTTGTAATTGTAGTTATTTGCAGGTTTGAAGAATGATGTAGGCCTGGAATGAATAGAATATTTAGATGACGGAACTACTGCAGTGTTTATGGCAGAATCGTTGCATTTCTTTTAGTGCAGCACATTTTAAGTAAACACATTTATTGGGCTTCCATGATCTCTTTCAGCTGTACAAGTGTGTGCTATTAAAACTTGCAGGGCCAATTTCTATAATATTATGATGATGTTGCCAATAGCTGTCTGCCTATCAGACATTGGCAGTCCATGAGAACAGTATACAGAGCAATAATATCCTGGCCATTAAATGATATACAGAACAATCATCTCAGACCTGCAGCAGAATATGCAAACAATGTTATCAAGACTAGGTTTTTATTGTTCAGAATTTTGGGGCTCCGAACACAACTTTGTTGACTTCTGTATTAGCTCAACTAGTCCAACAAATAGGGAGGTTTATAGTATTCATACTGGCTTTGCCATTCATGCTTGTGCCTGTGTCACTTATTTGATTAAGATTTGACATGCAAACTGAACAAAACAGTTAAACAGCATAAAATAAACCAGTGTCGCTTTAACTAAAAAAATCAGCGTTTCTTCTATTTGAACTTAAGACAATTCACTGAATTCAGTGCATTTAAGTCGTTAGCAGTTTTTCAAAACTTTGTCAAATAAATGATTAAAATGCACTTGAAATTTCAGTTTATTTTGTCTGACCTATGGCAATCGCCACGAGCACAGCATTTTGCCCCTGCGTGTCTTTACAATGTTACAAATAACTCTGTCATCAAGGTCAAGGTCAGTAAGGGTTCATCCAACATATTTAAATGTAGAATTTATATTTTATACAAATTTATTTTAGCTCGATTGCGAAACAAGTTCTTACAAGTTATATTAATCACTCTCGAGACCTCATTCCTGATGGAATCCATCGCCACGAGGGAGAGATAAGAGGCAACATGGAAATTAAATGCCTTGCCCAAGGGCACAATCGTAACGGCTCCAGCGGGGCACAAACTCCGGACCTTTTGCACCTAAAGCGAATGCGCAGCATCCACTGCGCTATCATGACTTCCACATTTATTTATTACAACAAATTAGGAAAGATGAATTCTCATGGGAGAATATTAATTTTGTATTTTGGTGAAAACGGCTGAGTTAAGTTGTAATCAAGTGGTAAATGGAATACTTCATGCATGTTTGTCTTTAGTGGCTTGGTGCCTTTATACACAGAATATTAGGTGGCTGGCTCAGTTTTACTATGATGCTGTTCTGATATGTTGTATTAGGTGGCTGGTTCAGTTTTACTATGATGCCGTTCTGATATGTTGTATTAGGTGGCTGGTTCAGTTTTACTATGATGCTGTTCTGATATGTTGTATTAGGTGGCTGGCTCAGTTTTACTATGATGCTGTTCTGATATGTTGTATTAGGTGGCTGGGCTCAGTTTTACTATGATGCTGTTCTGATATGTTGTATTAGGTGGCTGGCTCAGGTTTACTATGATGCTGTTCTGATATGTTGTATTAGGTGGCTGGGCTCAGTTTTACTATGATGCTGTTCTGATATGTTGTATTAGGTAGCTGGCTCAGTTTTACTATGATGCTGTTCTGATATGTTGTATTAGGTGGCTGGCTCAGGTTTACTATGATGCTGTTCTAATATGTTGTATTAGGTGGCTGGCTCAGTTTTACTATGATGCCGTTCTGATATGTTGTATTAGGTGGCTGGGCTCAGGTTTACTATGATGCTGTTCTGATATGTTGTATTAGGTGGCTGGCTCAGGTTTACTATGATGCTGTTCTGATATGTTGTATTAGGTGGCTTGCTCAACAACCAAAACGCTCAGTTTTACTATGATGCTGTTCTGATATGTTGTATTAGGTGGCTGGCTCAGTTTTACTATGATGCCGTTCTGATATGTTGTATTAGGTGGCTGGGCTCAGGTTTACTATGATGCTGTTCTGATATGTTGTATTAGGTGGCTGGCTCAGGTTTACTATGATGCTGTTCTGATATGTTGTATTAGGTGGCTTGCTCAGTTTTACTATGATGCTGTTCTGATATGTTGTATTAGGTGGCTGGCTCAGTTTTACTATGATGCTGTTCTGATATGTTGTATTAGGTGGCTGGCTCAGTTTTACTATGATGCTGTTCTGATATGTTGTATTATGTGGCTGGCTCAGTTTTACTATGATGCTGTTCTGATATGTTGTATTAGGTGGCTGGCTCAGGTTTACTATGATGCTTTTCTGATATGTTGTATTAGGTGGCTGGCTCAGTTTTACTATGATGCTGTTCTGATATGTTGTATTAGGTGGCTGGCTCAGTTTTACTATGATGCTGTTCTGATATGTTGTATTAGGTGGCTGGCTCAGGTTTACTATGATGCTGTTCTGATATGTTGTATTAGGTGGCTGGCTCAAGTTTACTATGATGCTGTTCTGATATGTTGTATTAGGTGGCTGGCTCAGTTTTACTATGATGCCGTTCTGATATGTTGTATTAGGTGGCTGGGCTCAGTTTTACTATGATGCTGTTCTGATATGTTGTATTAGGTGGCTGGCTCAGTTTTTTATTATGATGCCGTTCTGATATGTTGTATTAGGTGGCTGGCTCAGTTTTACTATGATGCTGTTCTGATATGTTGTATTAGGTGGCTGGCTCAGTTTTACTATGATGCTGTTCTGATATGTTGTATTAGGTGGCTGGCTCAGTTTTACTATGATGCCGTTCTGATATGTTGTATTAGGTGGCTGGGCTCAGTTTTACTATGATGCTGTTCTGATATGTTGTATTAGGTGGCTGGCTCAGTTTTTTATTATGATGCCGTTCTGATATGTTGTATTAGGTGGCTGGCTCAGTTTTACTATGATGCTGTTCTGATATGTTGTATTAGGTGGCTGGCTCAGTTTTACTATGATGCTGTTCTGATATGTTGTATTAGGTGGCTGGCTCAGTTTTACTATGATGCCGTTCTGATATGTTGTATTAGGTGGCTGGGCTCAGTTTTACTATGATGCTGTTCTGATATGTTGTATTAGGTGGCTGGCTCAGTTTTTTATTATGATGCCGTTCTGATATGTTGTATTAGGTGGCTGGCTCAGTTTTACTATGATGCTGTTCTGATATGTTGTATTAGGTGGCTGGCTCAGTTTTACTATGATGCTGTTCTGATATGTTGTATTAGGTGGCTGGCTCAGTTTTACTATGATGCTGTTCTGATATGTTGTATTAGGTGGCTGGCTCAGTTTTACTATGATGCCGTTCTGATATGTTGTATTAGGTGGCTGGGCTCAGTTTTACTATGATGCTGTTCTGATATGTTGTATTAGGTGGCTGGCTCAGTTTTACTATGATGCTGTTCTGATATGTTGTATTAGGTGGCTGGCTCAGTTTTACTATGATGCCGTTCTGATATGTTGTATTAGGTGGCTGGCTCAGTTTTACTATGATGCTGTTCTGATATGTTGTATTAGGTAGCTGGCTCAGTTTTACTATGATGCTGTTCTGATATGTTGTATTAGGTGGCTGGCTCAGGTTTACTATGATGCTGTTCTGATATGTTGTATTAGGTGGCTGGCTCAGTTTTACTATGATGCTGTTCTGATATGTTGTATTAGGTGGCTGGCTCAGGTTTACTATGATGCTGTTCTGATATGTTGTATTAGGTGGCTGGCTCAGTTTTACTATGATGCCGTTCTGATATGTTGTATTAGGTGGCTGGGCTCAGGTTTACTATGATGCTGTTCTGATATGTTGTATTAGGTGGCTGGCTCAGTTTTACTATGATGCTGTTCTGATATGTTGTATTAGGTAGCTGGCTCAGTTTTACTATGATGCTGTTCTGATATGTTGTATTAGGTGGCTGGCTCAGTTTTACTATGATGCTGTTTTGATATGTTGTATTAGGTGGCTGGCTCAGTTTTACTATGATGCTGTTCTGATATGTTGTATTAGGTGGCTGGCTCAGTTTTACTATGATGCTGTTCTGATATGTTGTGGTTATGTTTTAGTCCAATGTCCTTATTTGATACAAGTGGGCATTTAATAGTACATGCACATAAAATATTTATGTGTATTCCACGGCAATCTTGATACAATGGAATCCTTTATTTCACTGGAAAGAGAAAATTGTGTTTGATGTTACACTCTTTATATATATTTATTTGTTGGAAGAAAGAAATGGGAATGGTGAAATAAGCTGGTGAATAGGTCTTTTCTATTTGAACACATTTGAACAGTTAGAATGTTTGTGGCTTGTGTGGTCATGTTGTTTTTTCCGCATTTTTGAGGGGCAATTTAGAGTAATATTTAACCACCACTCTTGCTCCTAGTTAACTTTTTGAGATATTCTATTAATATTATTGATTGTACTGTCGTGTATATATTTGTAAAATGTACTTTGGATACAGAAAAATGTGATGGTTAATTATATAGTAAAATAGCTTGTCATCCACTGAAAGTTCATAGGCTCGATCTAGTTTAACTCTGCTTGCTAGCAGTGAAAATAGTGTCCGATTAGTGCAGTGGTTAGCGCGCTCGCTTCTAACCAATGCAACCCGTGTTTGATCCTCGGACCGGGAAGTATGGGAGATGACAGGTGGGTTTTTTCCTCCCACACGAATGACCACATTTACGCTTTCATCTGCGCCAATATCCTGGCTAAAAAGGAGCAGGTTGCTGTGTACGTTTTGATTCCTTCTCAATTTGAATTTTGGTCTTTCGAGTAGATGAGATATGAAACCAAAATTGTGCAGCAGTCCTGTTTGTATTATGTAGTTAGTAGTGCATTGATTCACTGTGAATCCAAGAACAAACAATTTTTCAATGGACATGCATTTCATTACTGTAAATCAATAGTTATTTTTTTCTGAAAGTTTTATTTTGGTGATAATTCTGGAAAGATTTGAGAAGTGTCTGACATAATAATTGATTATTGTGTACATAAATTATCCGTTTATCATCATCATCATCTATAGTGATTGCATCACTCTGCATAGAGTATACTCGCAATGTCATTGTGCAAATTTGGGTGGCCATATACATGTTTGCAGATGTTGAACATTTCATTGACAAATTTTAAACAGGAAAGTTGCTAAGACAGATCTTGTGCGAATATTGAATGTTTTATACAGTACTTTACAGATCTTGATCTACTGAAGACCACCCTATATTAGGTTGGCATTTAATGGAAATTGATCGGTTGGATGTTTGAACTATTTCTAATGTAAGGAAAATACTACTCCATAATTTAATATACTTATATACTACATTTAAAAGGGCAACAAGCAATTTGTTTAAAGAGTTTGATGGCCACACAAGTAATGATAAATCGTCATTCATAACAAAAGGGGATGCTTGAAATGCGTAAAATATTTTAGGTCTGTTTTGACTATTGTAAGATCCCGGTTCACCAGGGGCAGAATGCTCGCAAGGCTGTAATTATGATATTCACTGTTTGTGATAATTGGATGGGTCTATTGTGGATGTTTTGTGAAAAACGAAGTCTGAATTTCCTCGAGTTGGTGAATTTGAGTTTGGCACACGCGCTTTCTATTATGTCTGGATCAAAATCGTACCAATTGTCATATTTCTTGTTAATCCTGAAATGCAGTTAAATAATGGGTTTGAATTTCAGATAAAAATCTTGTCAGAAAATGAAACTTTGATTTTGTTTATACGCTAGCCAACGGTTAATGCGTATGGTTATAACTAAAGCATGCATACACTATGAAGTCATCAAAATATTGCTCAACTTGCAGCAGGTGTGAACGCTTTTCTATTACAACGTAAAATAATGAGATAAGAGAAATCAAAGTCTCCATTCTTGACCTGTGTTTGATGTCTGTGAAGCCCAACACAGCGGCATCATCATCATCAGCATCAGTAGCATCAGTATCAACAACAACTTGCTTAAGCGGACGCAAGTAATGTATTTATATAATTTCTGAATTTCGCATCAGTAGCAACAGCCAGTTGCTTTAACGGACGCAAGTAATGTATTTATATAATATCTGAATTTCGCATCAGTAGCAACAGCCAGTTGCTTTAACGGACGCAAGTAATGTATTTTTATAATTTCTGAATTTCGCATCAGTAGCAACAGCCAGTTGCTTAAACGGACGCAAGTAATGTATTTTTATAATTTCTGAATTTGCTGATAAGTTGCCTTAGATTATAATTGATCAAAGCACACAAGTATATGCTTTCAGTTTTAACTTGTGATTCCGTTATTGCTTGTCATAATTATGAAAGTTAAGCCATGACTTCCTGTGTTTTTGAAGTGTCGTAGCGGATCATGTTGGTTTTATAGTATATTGTAGTTTAGATTGCTTCCTACAGCAGTACGGAAATGAAACAAACTTTAATTGATGTTTTTCATGCGTTTATCTCCCTTGTTTTGATAATTTGGCCAATGTGCAAAAGAAATTGGCTAAAAATAATTTGGTGTATGCTAGAATGACACATTAACCCATTCAACACCAAGTAACTGACATGGACTGGTCCATGATATTCATAAACCAATAAATGAATCAGAAAATCACATTGGACAAGTTCATTTATCAAAATGGGTAATTATGTCTAAAAATAGTCATATCACTGGCAAAAAGTGCAGATCCTGATGAGACGGCTCGTCACGAGCTGGTTCATCTGGATCTACACTTTTTGCAAGCCTATTTAGAGGTCTGTGGTGTTGAAAGGGTTAACCCATTCAACACCAAGTAACTGACATGGACTGGTGCATGATATTTTTAGACCAATAAATTAATAAGAAAATTACATTTGGACCACAATTCATTTATCAAATTGAGTAATTTTGTCTATATATAGTAATACTGGCAAAAAGTGCAGATCTTTATGACAAAATGTGATGCACCAGTCCATGTCAGTTACTTGATGTTGAATGGGTTAAACTGTCCCTGGACTCCGTCTCGTCAGGATCTGCACTTTTTGCCAGTAATATTACTATTTTTAAACAAAAATTACCCATTTTGATAAATGAACTAGTCCAAATGTAATTTTCTTATTAATTTATTGGTCTGAAAACATCATGCACTAGTCCATGTCAGTTACTTGGTGTTGAATGGGTTAATAAAGAAATGTTTTTTTTATACAAATGAGTTGAAGGAGTGCTAGACTATAGAGATGAAGGAAAAAACAACAACAGGCTTCTTGTCATTATCAACATTAATATAGCAACAACAACTTAGTTCATCGTGTAAATGAAGATAGCTGAGCGTTTACAACATGACCTAGCTTCCTCCAAGTAGTTCTAATACCCAATACATCATCTGTGTTTTTGTAAAAATGGTAAACATTTGCAGATGGTTAAACCATGTTATTAGTGTGAGGTCATACAGAAGCAGCAATCGTAGTCGGTGTCGTACAGAAGCCCCATATTGAGAATGAGATCCATTAGAATGTACTGCACACTAAGATATTCGAAGGACCTGATGATTTAGAAAGTCAGAATGTACTACACATTAAGATATTCGAAGAACCGGATGATTTAGAAAGTCAGAATGTACTGCACATTAAGATATTCGAAGGACCGGATGATTTAGAAAGTCAGAATGTACTACACATTAAGATATTCGAAGGACCGAATGATTTAGAAAGTCAGAATGTACTGCACATTAAGATATTCGAAGGACCGGATGATTTAGAAAGTCAGAATGTACTATACATTAAGATATTCGAAGGACCGGATGATTTAGAAAGTCAGAATGTACTGCACACTAAGATATTCGAAGGACCGGATGATTTAGAAAGTCAGAATGTACTGCACATTAAGATATTCGAAGGACCGGATGATTTAGAAAGTCAGAATGTACTGCACACTAAGATATTCGAAGGACCGGATGATTTAGAAAGTCAGAATGTACTATACATTAAGATATTCGAAGGACCGGATGATTTAGAAAGTCATAATGTACTGCACACTAAGATATTCGAAGGACCGAATGATTTAGAAAGTCAGAATGTACTACACATTAAGATATTCGAAGGACCGGATGATTTAGAAAGTCAGAATGTACTACACATTAAGATATTCGAAGGACCGGATGATTTAGAAAGTCAGAATGTACTGCACACTAAGATATTCGAAGGACCGAATGATTTAGAAAGTCAGAATGTACTACACATTAAGATATTCGAAGGACTGGATGATTTAGAAAGTCAGAATGTACTATACATTAAGATATTCGAAGGACCGAATGATTTAGAAAGTCAGAATGTACTGCACATTAAGATATTCGAAGGACCGGATGATTTAGAAAGTCAGAATGTACTACACATTAAGATATTCTAAGGACCGAATGATTTAGAAAGTCAGAATGTACTGCACATTAAGATATTCGAAGGACCGGATGATTTAGAAAGTCAGAATGTACTATACATTAAGATATTCGAAGGACCGGATGATTTAGAAAGTCAGAATGTACTGCACATTAAGATATTCGAAGGACCGGATGATTTAGAAAGTCAGAATGTACTGCACACTAAGATATTCGAAGAACCGGATGATTTAGAAAGTCAGAATGTACTACACATTAAGATATTCCAAGAACGGGATGATTTAGAAAGTCAGAATGTACTACACATTAAGATATTCCAAGGAACGGATGATTTAGAAAGTCAGAATGTACTGCACACTAAGATATTCGAAGGAACGGATGATTGTAGAAAAACCACATTATTGAATTATTTGGCGAACGACAAGAAGAAGAGCGAACGACAAGAAGAATTATTTCAATTCTGTCTTTAACTTTTTTCTGGTTTAAAAAAAATATTTTGAAGATTTCATAGCAAATGAACTGGTTTTTGTGAAATTACTCTTTGTGTAAATTATGGATATTTATTTATAAAATCATTAATACATTGCTAGAAGATTATATTGTTTTTATTTTTCCATTTGAAGACAAATAAACGCATAGAGCCGCTAAACTCTAGCTGTCCTATTGTTCCCCCCCCCCCCCAGTAGGTCAATGAAGGTCAGAGGTTTTGACATCTCTTCTCAACAGAGCATGAGTAGAAGCACTTTGCTGCTGTTGTGCAGGATAGTTTGCATATAGTAGATGCAATAAATTCATGCATATGAGAAAGATACTGTTCACCTGGCCTAGTGTCCTATGACTAGACTATTTTGTCTCGGAATTGGCTGTTACTATATCGGTACTGTACCTATGCACATTGCTATGCAATGTTTGTGAAGAACCTGTCATGAGGTAGAGAATAGTTGATGTCTGCAAGTATTACTGCATGATGTATTGGGGGGGGATGCTTGTATCGTGTGTACCAACCAGCTTCACGCCATTACATACCAACAGTAATGATTATACCAGAAATTGTGCAGTTCTGTTACATAGTTGTGCAGTTCTGTTGCATAATGGTGCAATTCTGTTGCATAATGGTGCAGTTCTGTTGCATAATTGTGTTGCATAATTGTGCAGTTCTGTTGCATAATTGTGCAGTTCTGTTGCATAATTGTGCAGTTCTGTTGCATAGTTGTGTCGTTCTGTTGCATAATTGTGCAGTTCTGTTGCATAATTGTGCAG
Organism: Archivesica marissinica; assembly: GCA_014843695.1. Classification (NCBI taxonomy): domain Eukaryota; kingdom Metazoa; phylum Mollusca; class Bivalvia; order Venerida; family Vesicomyidae; genus Archivesica; species Archivesica marissinica. The sequence continues at coordinate 17,543,575 of CM026398.1, forward strand.
TTCTGTTGCATACTTGTGCAGTTCTGTTACATAGTTGTGCAGTTCTGTTGCATAGTTGTGTCATTCTATTGCATAATCTGATTCAATGTGCATCAGTGGGTGGTCATGTGCAGTGAGTGATAATTCTGTTTCAATATGCATCAGTGGGTGGTCATGTGCAGTGAGTGATAATTCTGTTTCAATATGCATCAGTGGGTGGTCATGTGCAGTGAGTGACAAGTCTGTTTCAATATGCATCAGTGGGTGGTCATGTGCAGTGGGTGACAAGTCTGTTTTAATGTGCATCAGTGGGTGCTCATGTGCAGTGGGTGACAAGTCTGTTTCAATGTGCATCAGTGGGTGGTCATGTGCAGTGAGTGACAAGTCTGTTTCAATATGCATCAGTGGGTGTAAATGTACTGTAAGAAATTATTACGGAGCCAGTATATACAAATGTAATGTCTAGAATACGGGTGCATTACATTCCTGTATACTTGGATATACAGGCTCCGTACACTCCATATATGACCTATATTTTCCGCAGTCTTATCTCGTGGTTCCAGTTATGCTACGATATTGTTCAGATACCGTTCATATTATTAAAATCGTTTGTCTTTGATCATTGTCATCATCGTCGTTGTCGACAGTTGTCTGCGTCTGTAACAATCATTATCATCTCTTGTCATCATCACCACCATCATCATCCATGTGATATGAATCATTATAGTACCACATTGCACTCATCATCAACATTGTCATAATCACCATCATCATCATCACCATCATCATCATCATCATCATCGTTCATCTTTTTAGTTATAGATAAATATTGTGCAACAAGCATTGCCATGCTTGCAGTATGAAGATGGTGTTTCGTATATCTATAGTTTTCAGTGACGTTTTGTTCCAAGTTATTAAAAATCTGAAAGTTTTTTCTTTTCTTTATTTTTCAGAAAATTATAAACACAAGCGGAGGAAAAGAGATACAGAGAGTGATAGAGAAAACTTAGCAATTAGTGATATATCTAGTTTATCTTCATTAAATAATTTAATTTCATCATCAACGTTCCATCATCGGACTAAACGCTCAGTATCTCATAAAAACTACGTAGAAGTGTTGGTAGCTGCTGATCACCTCATGTTGGCTTATCATAAAGACGATCTTCAACATTATATTCTTAATTTGATGGCCATAGTAAGTATGAACATTATTTATTCTATCTTCTTTTGTGGCCTGGCCCCCTATTTGTGCGGACCCCTAATATTGTCCCATAGTAATTCATTATAACTTCTTGTATGGCCATTAACACTGTCCCATCGTAAGTGTGAACATTATTTCTTTTATCTTCTTGGGCAGTCCCTAAATGTGCAGCCCCTAATACTGTCCCCATAGTAATTCATTATGGGGGATTATTATGTCTAACTTCTTGTGTAGCCCTTAATACTGTCCAGTCATAAGTGTGCAATTATTTCCTCTCTTGTGGTGGCCCCCAACAATGTCACATAGTAAGTATGAACATTATTTCTTCCATCTTCTTGTGGCCCCTAACAATGTCACATAGTAAGTATGAACATTATTTCTTCCATCTTCTTGTGGCCCCTAACAATGTCACATATTAAGTATGAACATTATTTCTACCATCTTCTTGTCCCCTAAAGCTCTACCTCTGGTCTCCTGGACTGACACTAAATGTTTGGATCTGGTTGTAAATGTGTTTGGTCAAAATGAAGAAGAGATAAGATATCCAACTTTGTTTTATATCAGTCTTCCCTCTCTACATTGAATGGACTCTTCCAAATTCAAAGAGAGATCATTACATTAGAACGATCTGCTAGAAATAGGGTTAAAGTGCAAGCCTCTTAACTTTGCTGGAAATTTAGTACCATCTTGACCTTATTCAATGTTTTGTAAGTTGCCAGTATTTAGGGCATTCAACAATTTAAATAATGTGATTGATTGTACTTAGAGATAACCAGAAATAACACAGACCTCTCTATTTTTATGCCTAATTACTTCATTGCTTTATCACAAAAACGAAATATCAGCCATATACATCTGGTGCAAACACAATCCATTTTGATTTGCTCAACCTCCGAAATCTTTAATCATGTTATTTAAAATAAGATTTTATTTCTACATGAAGTTATCTACAGTGCATCAATTTTCCTTTGGGAAAGTTGTTTAGTCGCGCAATAATTTTAATACAAAGCCCCAAAAAAAAAGTATTGTATTGTTAGTAACAAATTTTGTCCCCGGGTTTTAGAGACCCACCATAAACACTTCATTGGCCACATGAAGACGATAATGCAGATAAAACTGAAACATTTAGCATATTCTGTTAATTTTGGGAACATAAAGAACAAGATTAGGATTTACTGTCAGGTGTTGATAATAATCTCGTGATGAAAATAAATCACATTGTTAATCTACAAAAGAGGCCTAAAGTTTGTAAGTTTTTGTCCATCGTTTTTCATTTAAAAGTGCAAATACCTGAAACTTACCACCAGATGTAAGATTATTTTAATTGTAACATGCAATATTAGCATTGCTCCGTTACATTTCCGGTAATCGGGTCTTTAGGTATCTAGGTCAGCTGGAAATTGAATACTTTGTACTAATGTGAAGATATTTTTGGTATTCTCTTTTAGCTTTGTGTTTTCCAAGTTACAATTGTGTTTTCCAAGTTAGAATTGTGTTTTCTCAATGATGTTTGTGTTTTTGTTTGTTATGTTTATCATTTACATTTGTGTTTTCTATGTTACATTTGTGTTTTCTATGTTACATTTGTGTTTTCTATGTTACATTTGTGTTTTCTCAGTTATGTTTGTGTTTTCTCAGTTACATTTGTGTTCTCTCCGTTACATTTGTGTTCTCCGTTACATTTGTGTTTTCTCAGTTACATTTGTGTTTTCTATGTTACATTTGTGTTTTCTTAGTTATGTTTGTGTTTTCTCAGTTACATTTGTGTTTTCTCAGTTACATTTGTGTTTTCTCAGTTACATTTGTGTTCTCTCCGTTACATTTGTGTTTTCTCAGTTACATTTGTGTTCTCTCAGTTACATTTGTGTTCTCTCCGTTATTTGTGTTTTCTCAGTTACATTTGTGTTTTCTCAGTTACATTTGTGTTCTCTCCGTTACATTTGTGTTTTCTCAGTTACATTTGTGTTCTCTCCGTTACATTTGTGTTCTCTCTGTTACATTTGTGTTTTCTATGTTACATTTGTGTTCTCTCCGTTACATTTGTGTTCTCAGTTACATTTGTGTTTTCTATGTTACATTTGTGTTCTCTCCGTTACATTTGTGTTCTCTCAGTTACATTTGTGTTTTCTATGTTACATTTGTGTTCTCTCCGTTATATTTGTGTTCTCTCCGTTACATTTGTGTTCTCTCCGTTACATTTGTGTTCTCTCCGTTACATTTGTGTTTTCTATATTACATTTGTGTTCTCTCCGTTATATTTGTGTTCTCTCCGTTACATTTGTGTTCTCTCCGTTACATTTGTGTTTTCTATGTTACATTTGTGTTCTCTCCGTTATATTTGTGTTCTCTCCGTTACATTTGTGTTCTCTCGGTTATGTTTGTATATTCTCCCTATTTTACAGTTGTATTGTATTCTCTTACAGTTACAATTGTAACTTTACTTCTTTACGATAATCAGAAAAATCGGGTCACTAGGTCAAATTTCAAAAATATTTGTCAACATCAACATGATTTTATTCAATCTTGGTTGAAAGCTTTCGACCTTTCAGGGGAGCCTCAGTTGCTAGGAGGTTACGGTCGTTGTCTTCAAATAACTTGACCCTCACCTCTGTAGCTTCAAATCCCACTGGGGTGTCAGATTCTTTCAATTGAGAAAGCTATCCCGCTGGCTTGCAGTAGGTCAGTGGTTCTACCCGGGTGCAAGTCAGTGCCAGATATACTGCCAGGAGAGGCACCGGGAGTCATCCATAATATGACCCTAATCTAAAAAACCTAAAAAAATAAGCATTATTCCATTCAGATTTTGAATATTCCATTCAGATTTTGAATATTTCCGTTAAAAAGACTAGTTAAAACTAGCAAAATCCTTTTAAAACCTGTAGCAAGTTGGGTGAGCGAGCCTGGGCCACTTTGATAGTTTGAACACTTCAAAATTGATTTATGTAATGGGAGGGAAGTGAACTTAATTTGACAACTAAGTTTTGAATCATTTAATATTGCTGGACATGTAAGGTAAGGGTGACCATATTACAGTACATAAAGACAACAACACGTATGTAGATGATACACACGATGACATAGTTGTCATTGGCAGGTCATGTGAACGGCTCACTCCTACTGCTACAAATCCTGAATGACACTGGCTTCAGACTCGGAAATACCAAAGATTGTTTGGTGCATAATGCATACAGTACAAAATGTAAATCTGGCCTACTTGATTTTTCACATTGGACATATTTGCTTCTGAATTTGTTCTCATTTATGGACTAACCTTTTTCTCTTCTCCACATTCAGCCTATTTATATTTAAACAAATTTACACTTGTTCTAGAAACATCAGCAGTAATAGTGTAACATTTGAGGTGAATAATCTGACAGTTGAGTTGTGCCCATATGGCGTATATCATATAGAATCAAAATTAATATACCATCGTAAATATTTAATAAACAGTTTTTTGATGTTTTAAACAAGAACAATTGTGCCAAGTTAAGCTGTTTGTATGCATGTAGACAATTGCAAGTGATACTTGTATATGTTTGGCTGCTTGGTATCTACAATGATGGTTTAGTGTCATAGTTGATTCTGGATAATGCATTCTCTTTCTACTATAGTTTTCATGTACATTGTATGCGTGTGTGGGGAGGGGGATGAACAGTCTTCACGAAACTTTGCCAGAGTTTATCTGACAAATGATTAAAATGCACTTAAACTTTCAATATATTTTGTCTGATCGAAGGAATTTTTGTCTGACATGTCAGGCGGTCCTACGGATTTCGGGAAGACTGGGGGAGGAATGGGGTGGCCGAGTGGTTATTGGCGTTGAATTCAAATCACTTTCCACACGTTACTGGGGGTTATAATCCTGCTGGGGTGAGGAAACTATCCAGTTGGCTTGTGGTAGGTTGGAGGTTGGTGGTTCTACCTGTGTACCCGGCCATACCTAAAATACTGCTCGGAGGAGGGGGCATCCGGAGTCTTCCTCCACCAATAATAGCTGGAGAGTCGCCATATGACCTTGGCTGCTGGTGTGACGTTAAACCCTAAAAACATACAAACAAATAAACATGGTCTTATTTCTTGTTTCTTCTAACAGAAATCCTTCTGTTACATAATCTAGCCCATGTAATATTAATATATTTTTCTGCAAACAAATTATTATAATTAAGCATCAAAGAATTTTTAATCGTTTTTAGTCTCACTAGGCAATACATAATTAAATAGTTAGTTTATACAAATTTATTTTAGCTCGATTGCGAAACAAGTTATTTCAACTTATATTAATCACTCTCGAGACCTCATTCCTGATGGAATCCATCGCCACGAGGGAGAGAGAAGAGGCAATGTGGAATTTAAATGCCTTGCCTAAGAGCACAATCGTAACGGCTCCAGCGGGGCTCGAACTCCGGACCTTTCACACCTGAAGCGAAGGTGCATCCACTGCGCTATCACGACTTCCACAAGCCAGTCAAATTCTTTCATGTGATGAAGCTATCCAGCTGGCTTGTGGAAGGTTTGTGGTTCTTGCTCCGTGTCTGAAGTACTTCTCGGAAGGGTACCCAGGGTCTTCCTCCCAATAACAGCTCGAGAGTCGCCATAATATCAGGGGTCATTCTAGAGGGCGATGTGGGCGAAATAGTCGCCCTAGGGACCCTGACTTCTCCCTAAAAAAATAAAATATATATTTTTTGGTTTTTACGATTTTCAAACAAAATGTTGTCTAGTAAGATACACTGACTGGCCCATTATAAAGCACTCCTTCTATTCAAATGTTGTATTTAATGGTTGTACTGTGCATGTTAACCATATTTTGGAGAAGTATATTAAAGAACACCATTTATGGAAGCGATCGATCACGTGCTTTCTCACTTCTCCCAAAAAATCTGACCTAGAATGAACCCTGAATATGACCTATGCTGTTGGTGCTTCTGCCCTAAAAACAAACAAACGAGGATAATTAAATTATTGTAATAATGAGGCTAATCAAATATCAATCTGCAGCAATATTTCCTTTCAGGCGTTTTCGACCACTATTGATTGGTGCCTAATAAACAAAGTTATGCTTGTTCAAAGTTGGTCAATTAGGCATCAAAAGAAATGTCATACTTTGCAGCAATCTTAATATTGATCATGGACCTGTTATGCACTGAACAACATGTTCACTGAACAACATGTTCGTATGACATATGTCTTCAATAGTTTACAGCCTCACCCACTTAATAGTGCATATACTGATACTGTGGTGCACAATGAGCAGTTTAAAGGAGCGGACAAATTAGTTCAAGCATATATATTTCCCATTTACAGTTCGTACAATGTATATATAATACACATATCAATTTACAGAAAAGTGCAAAGAATGTACGTTTATCGCATTACATTTCGAGGTTTCAATAACATCCATTCAGGTTTGAAACAATAGGGAATCTGCAGAGGAATAAACGGGTTTTTGTTGTCGATTATTATTTGTGAGTTACCTCCCTTTATGGGCTGGGGGGGGACTCCTTGGCTGAGTAGCTACGGATGTAGACTTCAAATCATTTGCCCCTCACCACTGCAGGTTCGAATCCCACTGGTTGTGTTGAATTCTTTCAAGCTGGCTTGCGGATTTGGTGGTTCTACCCAGGTGCCCGCCCATGCATTAAATACTGCCCGGAGGGGCACCTGGGGGTATGTATTCCTCCACCAGTAATACCTGGAGAGTCGCCATATGACATAAGCTGTTTGTGCGACATTAAAGTCCAAAAAAACAAAACAAGCAAGCATCCCGTTATGGGCTTTATTTACAAAATCATCAATGACACAAACATTTATGATATTTTGACTTGTCTTATGTTCTTATCTACTATGGTGGGTATTTAACTCTATGATAGATATGGTGGGTATTTAACTCTATGATAGATCATCTCAAGTAGAAATCGCCACACCAACCAAGTAGTAGTGTTATGCAAGTTTGCTGAAACTAAATTCGGAATATGTGTTTTAGTTTCAATTCAATAACGAAAATTGCTCACTTTGATACACAGAAATGCGTGCTTGAAATGCAAAAGGCAAAGTAGATTACCGTAAATTTGATTTATGGACTTGAGAATTGAGGTAACTAATATAATGCATTACATACTTTGCATAATCCATTCATAAAACTTAGCAAATAGCCAAATTATGTTATTTGTACATCTTGCTTCATGGTGTAATTCATAAAGGCTATTAAAGCTTCGTGCGTCGTAGATCAGCGTAATCATTCCGGTGCTCTGTGTGTGAAACATTCACTGTAGCATATTGCGTGGGCTCATTAGTCTCATTGGGCTCCCACATGGGGCTATGTGACTATTAAATTTCCCTGTGTCATTCATCACAGTAAATATAACTGCGCTTTGAGTGTACATTTCTACATTATCACTATTGCCTTGTGGTACAACATGCTGGTGAAGTTTGTCTCTCATATGGGGGTTGCAAGTCTGATACCTGGGCAAGAGTATGTGCATTGTCCGGGGGGGGGGGTTCATTCTACTTGCATAGCGATACAGCGTATAACAACCACTGTTAAGGAGTGTAAGTAGTTTTGTACAACTAATTGGTCCACCTCCGTGGTCGAGTGGTTACGATCGCTGACTTGTATACCACTGTAACCTATCATCACTGATGGTCACGGGTTCGAGCCCCGCTCAGACCGTGTCTCATTTATATGAAAAAGTTTGCAGTTTCTTACGGAGGTTGGTGCACCCAAGTACTGGTTAACCGCTGGAGCCTGCCCAGGAAAGGTGTACGGTAAACTGCCCGCCCAAAATGGTGCTGATGCAGGCGTAAAACCCGAAATATAACATAAATATAACATATGTACAACTAATTGACTAATCCTGTCCACTTCAAATGTTGTGCTACTCGCTGCTGTATAATCGAATCTCTACGAAGCTGTACGACTAGTCTGTGTCGATGCCGGCCCGTAACCCTTTCAACACCAAGTAACTGACATGGACTGGTTCATGATATTTTTAGACCAATAAATTAATAACAAAATTACATTTGGATCAGTTCATTTATCAAAATGGGTAATTGTTTTTCTAAAAATAGTTATATTACTTGAAAAAAGTGCAGATCCTGATGAGACGGCTCGTCACGAGCTGGCTCATCTGGATCTACACTTTTTTGTAAGCCAATTTAGAGGTCGGTCTGTGGTGTTGAAAGGGTTAATCATAGCTGAAGACTCTATAAAGTTTAGACCTTTATTTATTTTACAACGATTGCGAAGCAAGTTTTAACAACTTATATTAATCACTCTCGTTGGCGCTGATGAAAGCGTAAATGTGGTCATTCGTGTGGGAGTACCCGGAGAAAACCCACCTGTCCGATCTGGCGACCACCGTAACATCTCACATACTTCCTGGTCCGAGGATTCCCAGGTTCGCCGGGATGCATTGGTGAGAAGCGAAGACTCTGGCGTGTACAAGCTGGCATGGAGAGCCCCCACAGCTGTTGGATAAATATTTTGGACTGGCATTCACTTTCCTCTCACTTATGTAGGTTGGAGCACTACATGAGTCGGATTCAAGTGGGGGGGGGTCTGGTGTCCGTATGGTAGGTGGATCAACATGAGTGCTCTCCCATGCTAGATGGAAAGACTATTTATTGCTTTGGGTCTACCTACACCACTTAAAGCTGGACAGTCTCTGTATGAACATAAATTTTAGTGTGAATTTAGATAACAAAACAAGCTGCTCATAAATATTTGACAAGATTCAAATAAATCGAGTGTTGCATCGTACATTTCAGTTACAACTGAGGTATCTCTGTCTATGCTGTAAATAAATTTCAAGCAGTCAAAATGTCATTAAAAGTCACCCCTGAATGTTGCACTTGTCACCAAATGTTTATCTATATGCAAATTATTATTTTATTACTGAACAAGTGTCGCATATTAAGGCAGAATTAGGAATTCCTGAAATGTACCGTAGTACAAGCAGTACAAGCAGTACAAGCTAGACACTCGATGTGGACTGGTTTCATAAAACACCCATAAGTCAGTGTGGACTGGTTTCATAAAACACCCATAAGTCAGTGTGGACTGGTTTCATAAAACACCCATAAGTCAATGTGGACTGGTTTCATAAAACACCCATAAGTCGCATCTTTATATTAGCACCAAGCACAAACCCCATTTTTTGCTGTGTGTATTTGGGTAACTGATCCGAAAGCTACGTTTGTACTTAGTTTAAACTTTTAGTTATTTTACAACGATTGCGAAGCATGTTTTAACAACTTATATTAATCACTCTCGTTGGCGCAGATGAAAGCGTATACGTGGTCATTCGTGTGGGAGGAAACCGGAGTACCCGGAGAAAACCAATCTGTCCGAGCTGGCGACCACCGTACCATCTCACATTCTTTCCGGTCCGAGGATCGAACCCGGGCTGCATTGGTGAGAAGCCAGCGCGCTAACCACTGCGCTAATCGGACGTTTGTACTTAAGTGCAAGTGGAAAATTTGATGTGTTTCATATGAGTTCTTGTGTTCACAGGAAACTCTGTGGTGTAGTGGATATCGTGCTTGCCTCATGACCGGGAGGTTGAGAATCTGAGCACTGCCAAAACCATGGTGGTTATGTTCTTAGTCAATATGCTTTTATCCTTGCCTCCTCATTCTGTCGAGTGCCGATTGATTCCATCAGAAATGAGCTCTCAAGAACGGTTAATTTATCTGTCGAGTGCCGATTGATTCCATCAGAAATGAGCTCTCAAGAACGGTTAATTTATCTGTCGAGTGCCGATTGATTCCATCAGAAATGAGCTCTCAAGAACGGTTAATTTATCTGTCGAGTGCCGATTGATTCCATCAGAAATGAGCTCTCAAGAACGGTTAATTTATCTGTCGAGTGCCGATTGATTCCATCAGAAATGAGCTCTCAAGAACGGTTAATTTATCTGTCGAGTGCCGATTGATTCCATCAGAAATGAGCTCTCAAGAACGGTTAACTAATCGGTAATGTTGTTAAGACATGTTTCGCAATCAAGCTAAAATAAATTGTATGAAATAGTCAATCCTGTGTTAGTGGTCACCTCTATTAAGCAGGCAACCTGTATTAAGCAGCCAGTCTCTAATTTACCAATATGCTGTTTTACTATACAATTGACCATTATTAAGCAGCCACCTGTGTTAAGCAGCCACTTTCTGTGATTCCCTTGGCTGGCTGCTTAACACAGGTTTGACTGTATATGTATACAGACCTGTAATAAACAAAAAACATAACACTAAAGAGCATTGCTTGTATAACATGTATTTTGATATAGGATAATTAAATTTTCGACATCTGGGTTTCTTCAGAAGTGAATAACAACTGGCTGTATTTTCATAGTACATTTGGCTTGTAATTTACCAGGTACACAGCTTGCAACATGACAGTAGTTCAAGGTTACGTCGCATGTTCACATTTGCACAGTAACTTGTCTACCACTGACTGAGTCATTCATAAAAATAACTTGGTAAAATGGCAAGGAGTACATTTAGTGCATGTTACAGCGAAACCTGCGTTAAAAGCCAGTGTGCGTGTACTTACAATGTGCTGCTCACCGAGATAGTGTCGGTTATCTACATGTTTTGCGATGCTCACCGAGATAGTGTCGGTTATCTACATGTTTTGTGCTGCTCACCGAGATAGTGTCGGTTATCTACATGTTTTGTGCTGCTCACCGAGATAGTGTCGGTTATCTACATGTTTTGCGCTGCTCACCGAGATAGTGTCGGTTATCTACATGTTTTGCTCACCGAGATAGTGGGTTTACATGTTTTGCGCTGCTCACCGAGATAGTGTCGGTTATCTACATGTTTTGTGCTGCTCACCGAGATAGTGTCGGTTATCTACATGTTTTGCGCTGCTCACCGAGATAGTGTCGGTTATCTACATGTTTTTGTGCTGCTCACCGAGATAGTGTCGGTTATCTACATGTTTTGTGCTGCTCACCGAGATAGTGTCGGTTATCTACATGTTTTGTGCTGCTCACCGAGATAGTGTCGGTTATCTACATGTTTTGTGCTGCTCACCGAGATAGTGTCGGTTATCTACATGTTTTGTGCTGCTCACCGAGATAGTGTCGGTTATCTACATGTTTTGTGCTGCTCACCGAGATAGTGTCGGTTATCTACATGTTTTGCGCTGCTCACCGAGATAGTGTCGGTTATCTACATGTTTTGCGCTGCTCACCGAGATAGTGTCGGTTATCTACATGTTTTGCGCTGCTCACCGAGATAGTGTCGGTTATCTACATGTTTTGTGCTGCTCACCGAGATAGTGTCGGTTATCTACATGTTTTGTGCTGCTCACCGAGATAGTGTCGGTTATCTACATGTTTTGTGCTGCTCACCGAGATAGTGTCGGTTATCTACATGTTTTGTGCTGCTCACCGAGATAGTGTCGGTTATCTCTACATGTTTTGTGCTGCTCACCGAGATAGTGTCGGTCATCTCTACATGTTTTGTGCTGCTCACCGAGATAGTGTCGGTTATCTACAGTGATTACTATAATTGATTTTGTGGTGAAATCTAAAAATGATAGCGCAATGAAATGTGTTTATACTTATTCCACTTGTTAGTTTATACAAATTTATTTTAGCTCGATTACGAAACAAGTTATTTCAACTTATATAAATCACTCTCGAGACCTCATTCCTGATGGAATCCATCGCCACGAGGGAGAGAGAAGAGGCAACGTGGAATTTAAATGCCTTGGTTTAAGGGCACAATCGTAACGGCTCCAGTGGGGCTCGAACTCCGGACCTTTCGCACCTGAAGCGAATGCACATCCACTGCGCTATCACGACTTTCACAGTTGACAGCAGTGGAATAAATAGAACACATGTTTCTCATCCCTAGCAACTGCAGTTTGAAATATTGTCAATGTGACCGTTTTCGGACTCGGTTTGTCAGTGACGTCAGAATGAGACGTTCTAGCGCATCATTTAGCTGTACAACTACTGGTTAACCGCTGGAGCCTGCCCAGGACAGGTGTTAGGTAATTTGCCCGTCGCTCAAATTGGTAACCGGTAGAGACGTTAAATATACTTAAATTAAAAATAATAATAAGCAAAGTGACCAGGTGTATGGATTACCTTCACTGATTTAGATCGTAAATCTTCACTGATTTTCTCAAATGAAAAGTTTGACTAAATCATGGTATAATTATATAAATTATGATATATGACGTGTCCAAGTTAAACATTTGTAATAATATCCACTTCCTACCCCTTGTAAAGGTACTGACATACTTATATCATTGACTGAAGGTATTAATTGATCTTGCTCATGGTAGAGTCGATGAGATTTGAATCAAGAAAGTGGACACATCTAAATGAACCAATGTATTAATATAACTCGAGAAATAAACGACCGGTTCATAAAAGAAAGAAACACAGTCATTCATCAAAAAAACCCAGCAACAAACAGCCATTCATCATAGAAATATGCTGGATAGTCAGCCGAGTACAGCACACAACAATGATATCATAAATGTATTATTACTTAGAATTGGTATGTAGTCCATGACTTGCAAAGAGCAATAATTTATACTAGCATTTTGTCGCACATTATGCTCCTTATTGATTGAACCCATTGTCATAAGACGGGTCAGACGGGCCAGTCCAATTAGCGCAGTGGTTAGCACGCTCGCTACTCACCAATGCAACCCGGGTTCGATACTCGGACCAGGAAGGATGTGAGATGGTACGGTGGTCGCAAGATCGGACAGGTGGGTTTTCTCCGGGTTTCCTCCCACACGAATGACCACATTTACGCTTTCTTCTGCGCCAACGACAGTGATTAATATAAGTTGTTAGAACTTGATTCGCAATCGTTGTAACATAAATAAAGTTTAAACTTTTTAATGGTTCATGTAGGACTGCAAATACGAGGATCACAGATTCGATCCGTCTGACCGTAATAATATTACATGGGACATTAACTCTGCATGCTGGGTTAAATAAAGGCTATTAATAGGCCAAATAATTGTAGCAGACAACAATTCATTTTTCTTTTTTGTAGCTGGAAATTTTGTCATGAAATATCATGTGTTATTACGACACGATTCTAATAAAATGATTGTAGCAGACAACAATTCATTAACATGTTTTTCTTTTTTGTACCTGGAAATTTTGTCATGAAATATCACGTGTTATTACGACACGATTCTAATAAAATGCAACTCCTATTTGACTTGTTATTTTCACCGCTATTGTGAAAAAAAGTTAATTGTTGATTCTCACAAATTAGTGCTATTTGTCACATAGCTTTATCCTTTAGAATTTCTGTCTGCAATGGTGTTGAACCATCCCTCTCTTTAAGTGGCACATTCATGGAATGTTATTTATAGCTGCTGGATTGATTTGTGTTTTACGTTTATTTATCGTCGCTACCTGTTGCCCATATGAGCGACCCCTGAAGAGATTGAGTAATTTTAGATTTTTGGAGGATAGCGCAATGATACAGACAGAGACCCATTCCAGAGTCTCCACTTGTTCTTTTTACGTGCACTGTGTAAAGCACCGACATGAGACCTCGGTTTAAAGTCCCATCTGAAAGACTGTTAATTTTATTAGGGTCAGACGGGGGAGCGAACCTACTATCCCTGGATTACCAAGTCCAACATGTACCACTGTACTACAGATCCGTCTGTGCTCGGCTGATGAATGTAGACTGGACAGATAAAGGACAGATGACTACGTTGACCTTGTTGTGGAGTGTTGTTGTATAATTGTACAGGTTGTATTTGGCTTGGATCTGGACAGTTTACACAGTCCAGGTCATCAAGTTAGTTATATTGCACTTGTTGATGGCTTTTTTTTGTAGACATTCTTCATCGTTCTGGTTTGAGGGGAACTGATTGACAGAATTTTTGATATTGTGAGATAACAAACAGCCGGTAAATTAATTTGTTTGTTGCCTGCTGCCTTGTGAATCTAATTCACACTGATATGCTTCTGTTGGCGTTATATTCCTTGAGGGTATTATAGTATTATAATCTTGGTTTAAACAATTTTGTTGTAATTCTTACAAGTTTAGACAAATCGATCTTGAGATCTCATTCCTGGAATTCATCGCCATGAGGGAGAGAGAAAAGGCAATGTCCAATCTAAAGAACACGACCGCCATAGTTTTGGCGAGACTCGAAATCCCTCAGTTGCAAGGTGGACACCATTTTCATTACAATGTACACTAAACAATGGACACCAGATCTATTAGTCATGTTATGATTACAACAGACGTTCAACAGACCTAGCCTAATGTGACAGCCATAGAGGTGTTATGGGCAACAAGACCACAAATCTAACCATAGCTTAACATAATGAAGTCTTAATCACCAAGTCGAGCATAGCGTAATGAAGTCTTTACACCAAGCTAAGCATAACGTAATGAAGTCTTTACACCAAGCTAAGCATAACGTAATGAAGTCTTTACACCAAGCTAAGCATAACGTAATGAAGTCTTTACACCAAGCTAATCATAACGTAATTAAGTCATTACACCAAGCCAAGCATAATGTAATGAAGTCTTTGCTCCAAGCCAAAGATAGCATATTGAAAACGTTGCACCAAACAGGCAGGCATAGCGTATTGAAATCTGCACCAAGCCAAGCATAGTATAATGTAATCTTTGCACCAAGCCAAGTATAATGTAATGAAGAATTTGCACCAAGCCATCATCATTGACGATAGAAATATAAAAACCAACTCACATAAGTTCTGTTGTAGGACACAAATCTAATAAAATTCCATGACATATTTCAGAGTTTTCAGTTACAAATAAATGAGTTGTCCACTGCTACAATTATTTGAACTATTTATAGCCTTTATTTTACCCAGCATGCAACAAATTAATTATAATGGCCTGCTGTTCTACATGACCAAAAAGTTGAGAAGATATTCATGATGAGTTTGATGGAGCAGTTAAAGAGGAAATAATTCATGATAAACACATTATGAATTGGCTTTCCTGAATGTGTAGATAAGAGGATCATGATCGTACTGTGGCTAATTAAGAATCCATCAGATAGTTTAGAGCCTTTGAAGTGCTAGACACCAACTAGCCATCTCAGCAGTTTTATCAGGCTGGATAGAAATGTAGTTCTGTGGGCCAAACCATCTCAAGACAATTTATCTGTTTAACTTGGAAGCCAAGTCTCCTTAAAAACAAACAGAATTTGTGTATTGAGAATGAATTGGGGGAATGCCGGGCATACTTTATTCTATTATTTGTAGACTTCAGTGTAATTAACAAAGCATTTATTCCATTTTATCATGTGTATTTAGACTGTATTTAGAGTGTATTTATTGTGTGGGACATTCTGACCAACGGCATTTAGACTCTGTATATAAGTAGTTCACTATGACATGTAGGTCATTCACTTCAAATCAATTGCCTACGCACTTCTGTGGCTTCGAATCCCATTTGGGGTGTCGACCTATTTCATGTGAATACGCTATCCAGATGGCTTGCGTAAGACTGGGCCTTTTCCCCCAATCCTAACTGTGCTGTTGCAACTATTCCTGTGTTCTGTACCATTCTTGAATAAAATATTGTTTTAACTAAGATTAGGTGTTCTACACAAGTGTCGGCCTTGCCTGACATATGTCTAGGAGTTGCATGCAGGCTTTCCTCAACCAATAATAGTTGTAGTCACCAATGTCATCTATGATGCTGGTGAGACTTTAAACATCAAACAAACACTATGCCCAGGGATCATTCTAGAGGGCGATGTGGGCGAAATTGTCGCCCTAGGGACCCTGACTTTGCCCTCTGGGGGCCCCACTTCTCCCTAAAAAAAATTTGGTTTTTATGATTTTCAAACAAAATTTTGTCTAGTAAGATACACTGGCCCATTATAAAGCACTCCTTCTATTCAAATGTTGTATTTAATGGTTGTACTGTGCATTTTAACCCTATTTTGCAAAAGTATATTTAACCCTTTCAACCCAAGTAACTGACATGGACTGGTGCATGCTATTTTTAGACCAATAAATTAATAAGAAAATTACATTTGGACCAGTTCATTTATCAAAATGGGTAATTTTATCTAAAAATAGTAATAATTATTACTGGCAAAAAAGTGCAGATCCTGATGAGACGGCTCGTTATGAGCCTGCTCATCTGGATCTACACTTTTCATAAGCCTATTTAGAGGCCTGTGGGGTTGAAAGGGTTAAAGAACACCATTTAAGGAAGCGATCACACGCTTTCTCACTTCTCCCAAAAATTCTGACCTAGAATGAACCCTGTATGCCATACAGTTGCACCATAGAATCACGTCCATGCACTAGTGTCTTTACAAATTTGCAATCTCTGTATATAGTAACCATTCTTGGTATGGGACATCCCATGATGTCCAGAAGATTTAGTGCCTCGTAAGTCATTAATGTAACATCTGCACCTCCTGGACCAGCTTGTAGATTGCTAAAGGTGTCACAAGTTGCACTTGCAAGGAAAGGGTCAGGGATTTTATTACATTAAGGAGTATAACCTTGTAACTAGTGATTCTTACTGACCATGGACATTTACCAGATTTATTAGCAATCTCTTCACACCCCACACCCAGTTAGTTCTATTTACAATGGTAACAAATGTGGTCTTTACCTGATTCTGCAGTGTTGCAATTGACAGCAACAGGAAACTGTAGCAAGTATTTTAGAGGTTGTAGCAATTGCCCTAAGCTTTATTCCATCTACATTTTCAATCATTTATAACCAATGATTCAGCCCATCAGTGTCATGTGCAGCCCATAGAGAGTGTTACATGCATGTTCAAAATCATGTTATCATGTATATAGTTATGTCTAGTTGCCCAAAATATCATCAGATCTTGTAGATTAGTCAACGTTATGAGATAAAGTATATGTGCTTGGTTTATGGAACTACCGCTCTGTCTTTTCTGTGATCCAGCTGTGTTATGGAACACCATGACTGCCTTCTATTCTTGTTATCCTTGTTGTTTATGGAACACCATGATTTGCTTCTGTTTATTGAAAGAATGCATGTTTAATGGAATACCATCTTGTTGAAGAAATATACTACTTTGTACCATTAGTGACCAAGTGGTTACCGTCAATGGTTTCAAATCTCTTGCCCCTCACCACTGCTTGTTTGAATCCCACTGGGAGTGTCGATTATTTCATGCGGATGGTCGGTTGTCTTCCTCCACCAAAAATAACTGGAAAGTCGCCATATGACTTAAGCTGTTGTTGCGATGCCGCAGCTGATTGATGTTGGTTTGCACATTCCATCCAATTTATTCGCAGTTTAATGGTTAAGGTGTTGGCAATTAAATTAGGGGTCGGTTACTGAGTTGCTCTCAATGAGAAGTTGAATGATTTCTTGCAAAATGCAAGGGTTTTATAGTAATTTTGTCTTGGAGTATAGTTGACCTTGTCTGTGTATTTTATCTCTGAAAGTGTGCCAAGAACAGTAGAGTCTGGTGTCTACAGGTAAATTGTAGAAACTACCTGCACTTTGATGTTCATTTGTGGGTTTCCATAGCAATTATACTGTCTGTTTTCTTAGGTTACCCGGTAAAGACCAATCAACAGTTGTTATTAATTTTAATTCCTGCTTGGTAATTATAGAGGTTTTGTTTAGATGAGCTTGTGTGGTTAACTGTTTTCTTTCTTGAATTTTTAAAAAAAACTGGGCCACCTTGCAGTCTACAGAAGAGTAAGGGATATATATAAATACTAGTTGCTGTCTTTCAACAACCTGTACCAAGAAATCCTAGCCCTGTATCAATGTAATGTACGGTTTCCACTCTTTCCTCCACAAAATATCATAATCAACTATGCTTCTCGTGAAGATCTCCAACAACATTAGTCTCTGCATCTGTCATATCCATGTAGTGACCATGTACAACAACATCCATTACATCTTTGAGACAATATTTAATACTTGTGAAAAGTGTAAATATCTGATGTGGTTTGGAGAGGCACCTGTGGGGGGGAATCTGGTGAAATGGACCCCAGTAACTTATCTTGCCACCTTGGAAATGTAGTGTCTCTGTTTTTAGTTGATTTACCAGTGGATGCTTTTGCATCATGATGTTAAAGGGCAGTAGTTCCTGGAAAGAGGTATGACATTACCTGTTTTGAGTTGGTTGGTACCCTGGGACTTGGAGTTTATTGGTACCAATGGACTTGGAGTTGGTTGATAACAAGAGGCTTGGAGTGAATTACTTTGTTCAAGGCAACAGATCATGGTATTACTAGTACCTGTTTGGAGTTGGTTGGTACCCAGGGACTTGGAGTTTGTTGGTTCCAAAGGACTTGGAGTTGGTTGATAACAAGAGGCTTGGAGTGAATTACTTTGTTCAAGGCGGGTCCGCCTCAGTGGTCGAGTGGTTAAGGTCGCTGACTTGTATACCACTGTAACCTATCATCACTGATGGTCACGTGTTCGAGTCCCGCTCGGGCCGTGTCTCATTTATATGAAAAAGTTGGCAGTTTCTTACGGAGGTTGGTGCACCCAAGTACTGGTTAACCGCTGGAGCCTGCCCAGGAAAGGTGTTGTTAAGTAAACTGCCCACCGGCGATATAGCCCGAAATGGTGCTGATGCAGACGTAAAACCCGAAATATAACATATTTGTTCAAGGTGACACATCATGGTATTACTAGTACCTGTTTGGAGTTGGTTGGTACCCAGGGACTTGAAGTTTGTTTGTTCCAAAGGACTTGGGAGTGAATTACTTTGTTCAAGGCGACACATGGCATTATTACCTGTTTGGGAGTTATTGCCAGCAATATCTGACAGGATTGATCTATTAATCTTCTAGAGTACTAAAAGTAATTTTAGGTTGTATATTCAATGTGTGTAGTGGTGTCAACAAGGATTGTAATAAATCAAGCTCATTCTCAGATTTTGCTTTGGAACTATCAGATTGATTTTCCATAGAGTTGACAAAAGGGTTCTTACAACATTTATGAATATATTTGTGTTTATTTTTTTATCTTCACTACCAGTTGCCCAGATGAGCGATGATGCCATGCCCCCTTAGGTTTTTATGGATAGTGGATGTTACAGAGCCCCATTTCAAGAGTCCATTGTTTTTTATGTACATTGTTTGAAGCAACAACACAATACATTGATTTAATGTCCTGTTGGAAAGACTGATTAGTTATTATCCCCAGTTAAAAGCTAATGTTTTGTGTTTTCCGTCTAACATAAAATGCCAACAAGTGCAACATGGAACACCAATAATGTCTGCCAGTTCAAAACGTAATCACGGTTCACCACGATAATGTCTGCGAGGTCAAGATCTAATGGTTCAACCATGATAATGTCTGCCAGGTCAAGGTCTAATCGTGCTTCAACCACGATAATGTTTGCGAGGTCAAGATCTAATGGTTCAACCACGATAATGTCTGCGAGGTCAAGATCTAATGGTTCAACCACGATAATGTCTGCGAGGTCAAGATCTAATGGTTCAACCACGATAATATCTGCGAGGTCAAGGTCTAATGCACCTGTCGAATGACTTCGGTTTTTTGTTTCTTGGAAATATTTCTTTGTATATGAACTATAGATAGCATTCTTGAGCTGAAAAAGAAATTGTAGGTGATAAAATCTAATTATCCATAAGTCGTTCATATATGAGGCTGTTCTAATAAAAGACTGGAGAACTGGATCTATTTAGTCTTACATAATAGCAGCTATATATAAAAACAGGATCATCATTGAATGATAATAAACAGCAGCAGAATGTACGTTGCAAGCAAACAACAAGCAGCTTGTGACTAATTATTACTAGAAATGCTGCAAGAATCTGTCTGTGCGAAGTCTAAACAAGAATCTGTCGGTGCGAAGTCTAAACAAGAATCTGTCGGTGCGAAGTCTAAACAAGAATCTGTCGGTGCGAAGTCTAAACAAGAATCTGTCGGTGCGAAGTCTAAACAAGAATCTGTCGGTGCGAAGTCTAAACAAGAATCTGTCGGTGCGAAGTCTAAACAGTTACAGATCTTAAAAGTTTACGAGTTCAGGTTTATTAAAAGTAAAGGTTGGTTGGAAGTGCAACTGCATGCATTTTAACAGTCTGAATTAAAGAGCTGAAAACTCTCCAAAAATTTCGCAGAGTTTCATTAAAATTGTGTGATCACGACACAATTCTAATGAAATTACATGATATATTAAAATTTGACTGTTATTTTTCGCGGCTAGCGTGCAAAATGTTATGTTTAAAGGATTAACATTCCTGCATTATGTGTGCTCTATCAGGGTATGAATATTTACACATTGTGTACATACTGCTGATAAGCCAAGTGCAATGTCAATACTGTACACAGAACATCAGATAGTACAAGTGAAGTTGCACAATTTATTTCCATGCCAAAGACAGATGGAACAGCAGTAATTTGCATAATCATCACAACACAGATTGCAAAAGAGGGAATATAAATTGCATATAGATCACAATCTTGCTGGAAACACACATATCAACAACCAGTATGTTGTACAGCACGGAAATGGTTGGTAATTATTGGGGTTTTGCTTAGATGAGCTTTTGTGGTTAACTGTTTTCTTGCTTGAATTTTAAAAAAAAATAGGCCACCCCATTCTTTTCCTTGTTAATTAAAATAACATTGAAATATGTAGTTTGAACACGTGTCCATGCGTTGCATCCGTGGTCCAGTGGAGGCATAGAGCGTCGGATTTGGAATCGAACTGTCCTGGGTTCGATACTCGGTCAGGTCACCTATGTAACGTCATTGAGCAAAGCACCTCACACACATTGCTTAGTACTGGTTAACCGCTTAGGTCGGCTAAACCTTCCCAGGAAAACATGTCTAGGTTTCCGCAAGGGGTTTGACATTACTGGAACATGCATACATACATTGAAATTTGTCCCAGATCAATGTCAGATCCTTAATGCAAGAATTTTATCGTATGCATAATAATAAATTGTATAACATGCATTAAAACATCAGCAGAGAGTCATTAGAATGTTGCAAATAAACCTGGTAGAGGTCTCTCTATTCGTTAGCTGCAGTTTCATTTTTTGCTCTTCTATAATATCTACCCTCACCAGCCAGGAAAACTATCAAATACTTCTAAAATGCAGAAGTTAAATGATTTAGCACATGTTACTTTCGTTTTTAGAGGGTATTTCCAGTAAATTTACACTGAAATATTTTGGCTGTCAATCAAACTGTTCTCTTGGAAAGCACTCATGAACAATTGCACTTCAGAAAATAATATAATATTCAATATGCTGAAGAAGCAGTTTATTTACCAGTTATCGTAAACAAACTTGAACAGTACTGACAACACACCAAATTGCTGCTAATCAATTTAATTACCAACAACAGCCACTCCCCCCCATTAAACTCCCCTTTCATTAACAGCCACTTTCCTCATTAAACTCATCCCAACAACAGCCACTCCCCACCCCATTAAACTCCCCTTTCACTAACAGCCACTTCTCATTAAACTCACCCCAACAACAGCAACTTCCCCCATTAAACTCCACTTTCATTAACAGCCACTTCTCATTAAACTCACCCCCAACAACAGCAACTTCCCACATTAAACTCTCCTTTCACTAACAGCAATTGCCCCCATTAAACCCCTCTCAACAACAGCAGTGTCTCCATTAAACCCCTCTCTCAACGGCCACTTCCCTCATTAAACTCTTGCCAACAGCCACTCCATCAGTAAACCCCTCTCACCAACAGCAACTCCCCCAGTAAGCTCCCCTCTAAACAATAACCTATTCCCCATTAAGCTCCCCTCTCAACAATAACCTATTCCCCATATAGGTCCCCTCTCAACAACAGCCACACCCCTGTAACAGTCTCCTCGCTCTTTTAGATATGTTGCCATACACAGAGGATATTATTCCTATATATGGGCGTTATTATTGTTAAGTAATTGACATTTGTGTCGAGTTGTGCCTGACATAGAGTTATACAATTGTCATGTACCTGCATTGGGTTATTTAATTGTCATGTGCCTGACAGTTATACAATTGTCATGTACCTGCATTGGGTTATTTAATTGTCATGTGCCTGACAGAGTTATACAATTGTCATGTGCCTGACAGAGTTATACAATTGTCATGTACCTGCATTGGGTTATTTAATTGTCATGTGCCTGACATAGAGTTATACAATTGTCATGTACCTGCATTGGGTTATTTAATTGTCATGTGCCTGACATTGGATTATATACTATTGTCATGTGACTAACATTTGGTTTAAACTTTATTTATTTTACGATTGCGAAGCAAGTTCTAACAACTTATATTAATCACTCTCGTTGGCGCGGATGAAAGCGTATATGTGGTCATTCGTGTGGGAGGAAACCGGAGTACCCAGAGAAAACCCACCTGTCCGATCTGGCGACCACTACCATCTCACATACTTCCCGGTCCGAGGATCGAACCCGGGGCGAGCGCGTTAACCACTGCGCTAATCAGACAGCCTGGCAATTGGTTATATTTTTGTGGAGAGGCAAATTTAGCTATTATAATTATAACTGGTATATCTCTGAAATGTGTATTCTTCTGTCTATTTCAGGTTAACAGTATATATAGAAACCACACCATACGACATTTCATCCATATCGTTATTGTAAAAATAGTCATCTTTCACTCAGAAAGGGTAAGTGAAATGTTTGTTATTTTGAGACTGTTGTGGTGCCCAACTTGTTTTGTCGATTGGTCCATGTTGCAAAGTATATTGCACAACAGTACAGTCCACATTAGCAGATTCAGGGGAGTGGGTAATGCGTGCAATCCATTAAAAATCCGTAAAAACGTACGGTGTTCAATGTTTATCACCCCATGAACTCTTGCCGTGGGCTTCAACATTTACCCCCCCATGAACTCTACTGTGTGCTTCAACGTTTATCCACCTGAACTCTTGCCATGTGCTTTAACGTTTATCCCCTCATGAACTCTTGCGTGCTTCAACGTTAATCCCCCCATGAAGTCTCATTTATATGAAAAAGTTGACAGTTTCTTAAGGAGGTTGGTGCACCCAAGTACTGGTTAATCGTTGGAGCCTGCCCAGGAAAGGTGTTGTTAGGTAAACTGCCCGCCGGCGATATAGCTCAAAATGGTGCTGATGCAGGCGTAAAACCCGAAATATAAAATAACATAATCCCCCCCATGAACACTGACCAGGCCATGCTAGAGCTGGGATTGTAGGACCTGTTCCGAGTTGAACTGTTAATTGTCCCGCACTAGAAAAGCCCTCCATGTTGGAACCCCTCCAAACCAAACTTTTTTTAACTTTAACAATTTATCTAACAATACCTTCCTGGGCAGGCTCCAGCAGTTAACCAATACTTGGGTGCACCAACCTCCACCTCATTGTGTCATTCCCCCCACCTCACAATGTCATTCCCCACCTCACAATGTCATTCCCCACCTCACTGTGTTATTCCCTACCTCATTGTCTCATTCTCCACCTCACTGTCATTACCCACATTGTGTCATTCCCCACATCACTATGTCATTCCCCAGCTCACTATGTCATTCCCTCACTCTCATTCCTCCACCTCATTGTGTCATTCCTCCACCTCATTGTGTCATTCCTCCACCTCATTGTGTCATTCCCCCACCTCAATGTGTCATTCCCCACCCAGTCATTCCCCACCTCAATGTGTCATTCCCCCACCAATGCATTCCCCCCTCATTGTGTCATTCCCCCACCTCAATGTGTATTCCCCCACCTCAATGTGTCACCCCCACCTCAATGTGTCATTCCCCCACCTCACAATGTCATTCCCCACCTCATTGTGTCATTCCTCCACCTCATTGTGTCATTCCCCACCCAATGTGTCTTCCCCCACCTCAGTGTGTCATTCCCCACCTCACGTGTTATTCCCCACCCCATTGTCTCTTCTCACCTCATTGTGTCATCCCCACATCACACTCATTCCCCACATTGTGTCATTCCCCACATTGTGTCATTCCCCACATTGTGTCATTCCCCTACCTCACGGTGTCATTCCCTACCTCATTGTGTCATTCCCCTACCTCACTGTGTCATTCCCCACCTCACGTGTCATTCCCCCACCTCATTGTGTCATTCCCCTACCTCATTGTGTCATTCCCCTACCTCACGGTGTCATTCCCCTACCTCATTGTGTCATTCCCCTACCTCATTGTGTCATTCCCCTACCTCACTGTGTCATTCCCCCACCTCACTGTGTCATTCCCCCACCTCACTGTGTCATTCCCCCACCTCACTGTGTCATTCCCCCACCTCACTGTGTCATTCCTCACCCCACTGTCATTCCCCCACCTCACTGTGTCATTCCTCCACCCCACTGTCATTCCCCCACCTCACTGTATCATTCCCCACCTCATTGTGTCATTCCTCCACCTCATTGTGTCATTCCTCCACCTCATTGTGTCATTCCTCACCTCATGTTAATCCCACCTCACTGTATCATTCCCCCACCTCACTGTGTCATTCCCCACCTCACTGTATCATTCCCCCACCTCACTGTGTCATTCTCCCCACCTCACTGTATCATTCCCCACCTCACTGTGTCATTCCCCCACCTCACTGTGTCATTCCCCCACCTCACAGTGTCATACCCCCATCTCACAAAGTTCTTCCTCCACCTCATAAAGTATTTGAAGTGGGCCAGCCTCCTTGGATGCTACTCAGAGCTCAAGCTGAGAACTATGGAAATGCATAAATCAAAAGTAGAACAGATTTTGAGATTTTTTTATTTATTTAGAGATATGATAATGTAAGCTGTGTGTGGCAATAAAAGCATCTAATGTGGGGTCTTATGACTGGATTAGACATCATCACTGGGATTATGTAAAATACAAGCATAAAGCAACAGGAATCCACCCAGTGATGATAGAGCTTATTTACCCTCGCCTCCGACGAACCATGTGGGCGAGCGAAAATCCACCCTGTGATATCCCCCCACCCTCTTATACTGCGCTCTCCCCAGGGAACTACTTGTCATCTGTTCTTATGATTATTACATTGGCGCACATTGTTGCTAAATCGTTTACTTACGTAAAAAAACATCTTCACAAGGAAAACTGACAATGACTAAAATAATTTTGTTCAATTTAAGCAATATGTCCATGGATGTTTGTTAGCTATAGTTTTCCGAGATATAAATTCAATTCGAAATATTTACATCGCTATTGCATTTCCGTCGACGAAAACGTATGTGCCCGGATTGTATACATTTTCGTACGAGGGTTTCCAACTAATGATATGCAGCTGACGTGCGCACTCGAAGTTACGGACATGCGCATTCGCTGTGTTGGGCAGCGTTCATCAAGTCGTAACAGTTTACACTGTTCCAAGGATGACTCTTCTCGGATATAAATTCAATTCGAACATGGCTCGGCATTTTGTCTGTATACGCAAAGAAGGAATTTACCGGTGTTAACCCATTCAACACCAAGTAAATAACATGGACTGGTCCATGATATTTTTAGACCAATAAATTAATAAGAAAATTACATTTGGACCAGTTCATTTTTCAAAATGGGTAATTTTGTCTAAAACTAGTAATATTACTAGCAAAAAGTGCAGATCCTGATGAGACGGCTCGTCACGAGCCGGCTCATCTGGATCTACACTTTTTGTAAGCCTATTGAGAGGTCTGTGGTG
The DNA here is from genome assembly GCA_014843695.1 of Archivesica marissinica. Classification (NCBI taxonomy): domain Eukaryota; kingdom Metazoa; phylum Mollusca; class Bivalvia; order Venerida; family Vesicomyidae; genus Archivesica; species Archivesica marissinica. Next base: position 17,569,366 of record CM026398.1, read on the forward strand.
TTGAAATGGTTAAACTGCAATAAAACATTTGGTCATGTTAGAATCGAAATAATATTTGTATTTCCGTTATTTAATGGTCAATATAGCATAGCTCGTCGTTCCTACGCGTCAGAACTCCAAACCATGTTTTATTCGCCAATAAATAGTACAAATACAAATATTATTTCTTAAATATACTTGATTATTAGAAATCTTAAGAATGTCATTGTTACCCAATGAAAATAGGACTGGTGTTGGCTTAATTATTAATTGATAAATACAACAACAACGTTTATTTAACCCTTTCAACACCACAGACCTCTAAATAGGCTTACAAAAAGTGTAGATCCAGATGAGCCGGCTCGTGACGAGCCGTCTCATCAGGATCTGCACTTTTTGCCAGTGATATGACTATTTTTAGACATAATTACCCATTTCGATAAATGAACTTGTCCAAATGTGATTTTCTGATTCATTTATTGGTTTATGAATATCATGGACCAGTCCATGTGAGTTACTTGGTGTTGAATGGGTTAACAAATCAACATAATACATGCCTTTTGGCTAATGAACAGCATAATCGTATATAAAATATATATACTGTTATTCATATTAATATGAACAGTAAAGCTGTATTTTCTTCTCCTGCTGTCTCTGAAGATAATTTAAGTTGGTTTAAGCATAGTCAAACCTGTGCTAGTGGTCACCTCTATTAAGCAGCCAACCTGCATTAAGCAGCGATTTTCCAGATTCCCAATATGTTGTTTTGCTATACATTTGACCTCTATTAGGCAGCCACCTGTACTAAGCAGCCACTTTCTGTGATTCCCTTGACTGGCTGCTTAAAACAGGTTTGACTATTTTATTTATCAAGATAAACATGACATATAACATCTGTACATATAACATCCATACAATACAACAACCATCAAGACAAGTGGATTGAATTGAATGCTACAGGAGCTTATAGTAATTATCTCCACAATAAGATAATTTAAGTTGAAAATAGAAGATAATTTAAGTTGAAAATATTTTGTGTCTCTGTATTAGCATATTTCCCACATATATTTGGTCCAGTTTCATAGCTGTGACCCTCTGTGGTACATTAGTATTCACCATTGTCGGATCTTTCTGATAACTTTATGTTTAAAGACAGTTGCAGATTGTATCTGAACGCAAGTATTCCATCTTCAAACATTTATCTTAAACATTATCGGCAGACCTATATAATGCCTAGCTAATTACTGGTTATCTATGAATAAATATGATCTATGAATAAATATGATCAATTGTTGAAGTGTTGTAGGCTGTTGTTTAATAGGGACAAGATAAAAACTTAATAAGTAGGGCCACGTTTGAGCTATGACTTTTTTTTTCCACATAAAACCTGGCTACAAATCTTCAGGCTTCAAATTGTCTTTAACCTTTTCAACACCACATACCTCTAAATAGGCTTACAAAAAGTGTATGTCCAGATGAACTCGTGACGAGTCGTCTCATCAGGATCTGCACTTTTTGCCAGTAATATTACATTTTTTGACAAAATTACCCATTTTGATAAATGAACTGGTCCAAATGTAATTTTCTTATTAATTTTATGCACCAGTTCATGTTAGTTACTTGATGTTGTTAAATGGGTTAAAAAAGAAAACGTACATTGACTAATACATTTTTTTCAATTTAAACAATAATTGTGTCCATGGCAGAAGATTGTTAGCTATAGGCCAGGCTTTTCTGAGATATAAATTCAATTCTAACAGGACTCCAGTTACAGTTGTGGCGACAGCTTATTTTATATGACGATTCTCGAGCTATCATTGAAAGGTGCCCCTTCGACCAGTATTTCAGGCACGATCGAACAGGCACCCGGACAGGCTCACTTTTTTAAGCTTTATTTATTTTACAACGGTTGCGAATCTCGTTGGCGCGGATGAAAGCGTAAATGTGGTCATTCATAAAGCTTGTTTCGCAAATGTTGTAAAAGAAATGAGTGTATGTATTACGACATCAGTTTTCTGTGTAAAGTGTCATTTAGGCTGTCCGATTAGCGCAGTGGTTAGCGTGCTCGCTTCTCACCAATGCAACCAGGGTATGATCCTCAGACCGGGAAGTATGCGAGATGGTACGGTGGTCGCCAGATCGGACAAGTGGGTTTTCTCTGTGTACTCCAGTTTCCTCCCACATGAATGACCCATTTACGCTGTCATCCGCGCCAATGAGAGTGATTAATATAAGTTGTTGGAACTTGCTTTGCAATTGTTGTAAAATAAATAAAGTTTAAACTATCTGACCTAGTGTAAACACACCCACGTTAATTATGTAAAGGACACTTTCCTACTGTCATTGACATACAAAACAAGTGCATTCTTTCCCATTGTTCTACATGTCAGTTTCTTCATAATTAATTCTCTTTAATTGTCTTTAAAATACATTTCTGTTTTGTTAATTTTTTATGGGCAATTTTTGTCAATTGTTTTGGGCAATTTTGCTCATAAATCCATAAAATAATGAGATGGAAGAAAATTATGCAAACTATGGGACTGTTATAACTTTGACTAGCTTTTGTTAAAGTTCTCGTATATATTTATTTACTATCAAGTCCATGAACAAGTTTCACGGAGACACGTTTATTGCTGAATAAATTGGAGGGAATGTGCAAACAATATGGATCCAGATCAGTGCCGTCTGATATGGCTCTATGTTGCGAATGGCAGGTTAACCCTTTCAACCCCACAGGCCTCTAAATAGGCTTATGAAAAGTGTAGATCCAGATGAGCCGGCTCGTGACGAGCCGTCTCATCAGGATCTGCACTTTTTTGCCAGTAATAATTATTACTATTTTTAGATAAAATTACCCATTTTGATAAATGAACTGGTCCAAAGGTAATTTTCTTATTAATTTATTGGTCTGAAAATATCACGCACCAGTCCAGTTACTTGGGGTTGAATGGGTTAAGGGTCAATAGTCAGTTTTTGCATTCCCAGCAGTGGATAGTATATTTAGCTAACCACCATGACACAAATCAAGTCTATTATCAGAAATGTAAGACTTTTGTGAAACCGACCACACACCTCTAAATACAGACTAATTGGTTTGCTAAATGTACATGTAGATAGATGTCTTGCAGATAAAAATCATCAAATTCTGTCATAAAAAGGTCTAAAGGTCCGTTAATTCAGATTAATATGTCTTTAAAAAAGTTAAAAGCATAAATTCTGCAATATTGAGTTGCATTTGATTACCGTATTTTGTTCCGTAAATTCCGTAAAAGAAAAAAGAGAATAGTAAATGCTCGCCAACTTAAATGATTTCCACGAATTAAATTGTCTTTGTAATTGACCAATTTGTTCAATTTAATTTACTTAAATAGACCACCCTGTATTGGAACATTACGATCATACAACTTAAAAGAAAAAATTACCGTAAATATTTTCGTTTGCATACATTTAATTTAGTATAGAGGTATGTTCTTTCAATAGAACTAATTTCGTTACAGGTGTTAAAATACCTTTCCATAGCGAGTGAATTATTTGGGGCTTTTAAAATGACTGAATATCAAATTAAGAAACGTAAGACATTGTTCCCGTGTAATGATTGAGATTAAATGTGATCTTAAATTGTGTTTTGCAAATATATTCGGTAACCTTTTTTAGTTTCTTATGACAGGAATGGTTTTCGCGTGAGTTGCCGGGAAGTTTAGTTTTACCTTCGGGTTATGTCCTCGTCAGTTGGCGTTTGATTTAAGCGCGTATCGCTTGTCAACATGGTAAAACTGATACCAGAATTACGTTTACATTGGTTTGAAAGTGTAGACCTAAATTAAAAACTATCGGAAGATTGTTGTACCTGTCAATCAATTTAAATGCACAGGTGGCTTTCGATCGCGACAGCAATTACAAGATACTTATCGACTGATCGTGATAAAACCTCAAATACTTATCAAATAAAACAGATTGAATAAAGTAGTTTTGTCATTCATTGTCTAAACACCATGCCGTGTCATGTAACTAGAGTATGAATACTGTTTAAATGTTCCCCTCTTCAATACCTTAATTGTTTTGGCCTTTGCTTTGTGGATGACACTCTTGGTTTTATGAGAAATTTATGATGTTTTGCATAGCTTTCTGGATGGTCGAGAACAATGTAAAGACTATTTCATTACAACGCATGAATGTTCAAAATGAAGTTTCAACATTTAAATACAAATTTGAATCGTAATTTAAACTAACTGTAATCAAATTTAGCTTATGTCTGTGGAGCGAGGGGGAGATGTATTGATTTGGTACTTTCTGTCGATCAGTCCATGAATTCGTCTGTCCATCTGTCGCAATGTTTGTCCAGATGAGATTGTTTAAATCTTTACAGATTTTCACGCAACTTCATGCTCAGTTCCAAGCTTAGTTTTGTAATTCATATTTGTGCTCCATTTTTCGCACAGTTCGTCTCGGCTAAAACCGTAGCCAGAAAGACTTCAGTGATACGTACACACAATGACCGATACCAAACCTAGTTCTGCATATTATCATCTTCACAGGTTCCTTGATTCATTTTTCACAGAGTAATGACCCTTCGAATGTTTAGTTCAATTGCTGAATCAGATTGCCACATTCAAGCTGAGCTGAAGAAACAAAATCGAATGTTTCATTGCCACAGTTGTGCTTGATTTTAAGTTTCTTAAAGCATTTGTTCATGTTTCAGAACAATTTGCTGAGATAGATTACATTTCTATATCAAAAATGTAACAACATACATTGTATACAAACATAATTTCTAATAATTATTTGCGTGAAAATCTGTCCAAAGGTTTAAACAATCTTGTCTGGACAAACTTAACGACAGACTTGAAAAAGAAATCGACCGTACTGACTCAACCAAGACATACTGACAGGTATAAGTGAGGGTAGAAAAATTGTGGTTAGACTGTCATAGTGTGGGTGACATCTTATAATTAGGAGACAGTTGGAGAAATATTAGCCTGGTATGAATGTCCAAATGGATACAGTATCCACCTATTGCCAAGTACTTGACCTGTGCTGATGTTTGCACCGGGACGGGAGAAGATGAATGACACTTATAATCTGGTCGCATGTTTGAAATAGAACACTGTCCAAACTAATCGCCACCAGATCTTTGATGGTTATTGTTGAAAACACATAGAGCAGAGATTGACGGCTGATATTTTTTTGAAGACAATCTTCCCATCATCAAAGATAAATATATGTTACTGATTTCATAGAGTCAATGACTTTTCACACCTTTTCTATTAAATCTGATGATTTTACCGAAAGCAGGAGTCATTTGATAATTAGGGGAAGTGTCAGGCTCTGGTAAAGGCTTGACAAATCATCCTGGCCAGTGGAAAGCATGTGGTATTCATCTGGATCTTGTAAATGCATGTATAATCAATCATCTTTAACATTCTGATCAGCAGATAATGATTTTGACTTTGTTAATCTGTTCCACTTTCTGCATTTTGACAACAAATATTAATGTACCTTGAGTTGATAGGGAGGGGAAATAGATTGCAGCAGCACTCATCTTTGACTTTTGAGAATAATTTGAGATGTGATAATTGCCGAAAAAAATCCAGTGTGGTCAAATTGTGGTAGGTTAATTATGTGGAAACCTCATTTTTCATCGACCAACCTTTCATCTGTCAATGTTCATGGTAATTTCAATAGTTTCTTCCCTGCATAAAGCACATGTATTTTTAAGGTTATGTCTCGAAAATTGCCCCCCCCCCCTCCCCAATGGAAGTGAGAAGAATACATAGGGTTATAATGTCTCTGTAAATCAGATGATCTTACCAACATTAAAGCAATAGAGAAGTCCCCATGCCCATTAAAGTACAATTATGGAAGAGTTTTATTAATTGACAACAATTAAAATAGCCATAAATGTTCATGTTTTGAAAAGAAGCACGCTGCATACCTGCCCTTTGATAATTGGTAGGTCGAGAGAATTGATTGGTCGAGAGAATATGAAGTTGTTACATGCTTCTAATTATAGGATTAAAATGAGAATGGATTTGTCTGGATTGCTTAAAGGGACGGAATAGAAATGCTGATGAAAATGTCAGATTTAACCAAGAATGAAGAATGACATCTTGTCCATTAATGTTATTATCTTTCAGTTGAAACTTATCACCGCCCAGTCTGATTTTTAAGGACACAAAAATAATGATAAATGTTACTACAATTGCATCTTTTTTGGCCTGTTTTCTACGGGATTAATAACAAGCTTACTAAATAGTGTATACAGAATTGTGTTCATATTTTATTAAAAAAATAAAAATAATAAACAGTCACTATTGAAAACACCTTCAATAATCCAATTAGCTTTCATTAGCACTTGGAAAGTTTAACATAGGACTGGTGCATGTTCAAATGGCTAAAGTATCTTCTTTCTTTTGTATCAAGGCTTATGTAGTCTTACTGGTCTCCTGTAGTGTCTGTGCCATTGGAGTTTTTGGTTGGTAGTGTAAGATGCCGAATCACTAGTTCAAGAATCTTCCCTTGTTCTTGTACATGCTTGGTGCATAGCACTGATATGTTGGACCCTGATTGATAGTCATCTTCCGGAAGATTGTTCACAGTTATTTTTTTTATTGCATATCTCTGAGTGCTATCCTCTAATTCAATATGTAACTCGAGTAGAGTTTAGGAAAGGTGGCAGGGGGGCCTGCAGCTATTAATTTACACAAGTACAAATTGTGTATGTACCAGATGGGGTAACAGTGCATCTGTTTAAATTGTTGATTAAAAAACAAGTTGTCGAAAATATATTTCCCATACATTTTGCCTGAGAAAAGTGGGAATGAAATGGAATCCTGTATTTTGTTGAAGCCGTTTTGTTGATGTATTTCTTCAAGGGTAATTCTCAATTACATTATTTATCTCAATTTTATAGAACACTGGGTGGGAACTAGGGAGAATATTTAGATGAAATAGTCTCAGTAAGGTGATGCCCATTTCTCCCTATTTTTAGCTCTGGGAGAAGTCTTTTCATATAGTTGACACTTGTCCGAGTGAAGAACTTCTCCCTTGTATTCCTTTCACTTCTCCATTGTATACCTTACACTTCTCCCTTGTATACCTTACACTTCTCCCTTGTATATCTTACACTTCTTCCTTGTATACCTTACACTTCTTCCTTGTATATCTTACACTTCTCCCGTGTATACCTTACACTTCTCCCATGTATACCTTACACTTCTCCCATGTATACCTTACACTTCTCCGATGTATACCTTACACTTCTCCCATGTATACCTTACACTTCTCCCTTGTATACCTTACACTTCTCCCTTGTATACCTTACACTTCTCCATTGTATACCTTACACTTCTTCCTTGTATACCTTACACTTCTTCCTTGTATACCTTACACTTCTCCCTTGTATACCTTACACTTCTCCCGTGTATACCTTACACTTCTCCCTTGTATACCTTACACTTCTCCCTTGTATACCTTACACTTCTCCCTTGTATACCTTACACTTCTCCCTTGTATACCTTACACTTCTCCCTTGTATGTCTTACTCTTCTGCCATGTTCTCGTTATGTATACCTCGCATTAGCTAAAGCCCTGGAACATAAAGGCATGCTGTTTTAAATTTATCTAGGGTAATAATGTTAGAACTTGCTAATAAAATTATCTATCTATTTTTAATATGATTTGATTGTTAAATACATGTATATAGGGCAATAAAATATTTTCAAATTGATCATAACTATATAGTTAAAAACATCTTTTTATTCGTTTTTTTTTCAGTCAGAAAAAGAATACTATAATTCATTGCAAATTTGTCATAGTGTACTTTAGTAAAACCACCATTTACAGAGTTATTGGCGATGTTGTTATAAAATACTCATAAAGGGAGGTAATTTGCAAATGGTAATTTCGCACAAGTAGGTTCGTTTGTAACCATATTTTCCAAATTTTATTATTTACCGTAATAATTTATTATTGAAAAATGAAAATATAAAACAATAATCACAATATCTAATCATGCGGTCCTTAATAATATCTTGGGTGTGCAGCACATTCTAAGTAGCCACACCGAGGCAGTTGCATCAGTTAAAATTTCCAAAGCAAAAAATAAATGAAATAAAATGCAAACAATATCCCTTTGCTGTATAAAATGCTAAAGAGCTGAATGGTCAGTACCATAATTATATGTCTAAAATCAGAAAGCGCAGGAAATCGCCTCTATACCCCAACAATTTTAAGGGGGAACATGCCCCCGAACCGCCCGCCCCCAGATTGCCTCGGTTGAAATTTACCTCTGGCTACGGTACTGAAAATGATTATTAATTGCTTTGCTTTAACAAGTACATCAATTTCAAATTAATAATGTCATTTTTGAATGACATTAAGAACAGTTAAAACACATGTGCATTCCTAGTTTATTACAAACTTACAATGATATATATATTTGTGAATTTTGAAACAGTTATTTAAAAATGACTTTGCTCTTAGTAACAGTGGTGTACTTCGTTCTTGCCCTCGACAATATTAATAAGCTGATTGTTATAATAGCTTTTTTTATGGCAAAATTAATATATATTTCATTACCACCGTAAAAATTGCAATTTCACAAATGTCGTCTTGATCTGATGACTAAGGCATGAACATTTTTACAGTTTGAATTACTTGATACTCAGAAGGGAAAGATGTCAAATAATGCAACTCGTTTGTATATAACCAACTAATTAGATAACAAGTGTACTGAATAAGGTTGCAATAAATGCACAATTAAAGCGACACTGATGTGAAAACGCAATTTTCCCACCAAATAATTGCCGTGAAAACTGAGTATTTCAACTAATAAAACTGAGTATTTCAACTAATAAAACAAACGTCGAATACGCGGTTTGTTGACATAACAAAATAATGTAAACAGGGTCGACATACATGTGTAATACAACATGTGTATCCAGAATAACGAGATTTATTGTACAGATTTACCGTTATATCTCACATTTGTAGACTTAATCTTAGTTAAATTTATTATCTCTAGTTATCTCGATAGTATCAATCGTTTAATATTGACTACAATGACAAAGAAATGTCAGAAACGTGGATGACCGGTATATGAAATCCTACTTTCACTTTTGAAAATGTGTAGACCACAAACACACTGTTTATCGATTCAATATTTGTGTTCGAATGTATTCAGAAGAATTTGTAGTAGCAATGCATTTATACGTGAACAATGCATTTTTCAGCTTGTTGCGATGTAATGTCGCTTTAATGTCTGAAGATAAATTATATAACAAATGTACTGAAAAATGTTGCAATAAATGCACAGTTAATGTTCGAAACCAGAGAAGCAAAAAACTAGAAAATGACATAAGCACACTTTTAAACCCATTCAACACCAAGTAACTACTTCTAAACTAATAAATTAATAAGAAAATTACATTTGGACCAGTGGTAGAGATTTCTCCTAAATTAATATTTCAACCCCATGGAAGTCGTGATAGCTCAGTGTTAGTGCGTTCGCTTCAGTTGCGAAACGCCCAGAGTTTGAGCCCCACTGGCGTTGCCTCCTCTCTCCCTCATGGTGATGGATTCCATCAGGAATGAGTTCTCGAGAGTGATTAATAGAAGTTGTAAGAAATTGTTTCGTAATTGAGCTAAAATAAATTTGGCCAGTAGTAAATATCAACATTAAGTAGCTGGAGAGGGATATAGGAATGGTCTCCGTATGTCTGTAGGTGGAGAGGGATGTAGGAATGGTCTCTGTATGTCTGTAGGTGTAGAGGGATATAGGAATGGTCTCCGTATGTCTGTAGCTGGAGAGGGATGTAGGAATGGTCTCCGTATGTCTGTAGGTGGAGAGGGATACAGGAATGGTCTCCGTATGTCTGTAGGTGGAGAGGGATACAGGAATGGTCTCCGTATGTCTGTAGGTGGAGAGGGATACAGGAATGGTCTCCGTATGTCTGTAGATGGAGAGGGATATAGGAATGGTCTCCGTATGTCTGTAGGTGGAGAGGGATACAGGAATGGTCTCCATATTACTGTAGCTGGAGAGGGATATAGGAATGGTCTCCGTATGTCTGTAGGTGGAGAGGGATACAGGAATGGTCTCCGTATGTCTGTAGCTGGAGAGGGATATAGGAATGGTCTCCGTATGTCTGTTCGTTCTTCCGTCCAAAGCCAATATGTGTGTGATTTTAAAATGACTTGACTGTGAAAATGTTAGCCATATTGAGAGAGGTCCCAAATGTTGGGAGGTTTCCCTTTATAGTATTAACACATTTGTGCCATATGGTTGCATTGTTAAGCAATTAGATACATTATCAGCCTGTCAGGTGGATTGCCCATCTCTCAATATTTACAGCTTATCTGATGCACCATATGATAGTAATTGCATTTCTGCCATGAGTGACACATAGTATTATGTAATGAGTTGTGATGTGCACACTTGTTTCACACTTGTTACAGGTAGAAGAGCAAATCAAACATCGCCATCATTAATTCTGAGTGTTACTCGGAGCCATTTAATGGATCTGTAGTCCAGTGGTAACACGCTGGACTTGTAATCCAGGGATCGCTCGTTCGATCCCCCACCTGACCTTAATAAAATTAACAGTCTTTCAGATGGAACTTTAAACTGAGGTCTCGTGTCGGTGCTTTACACCGTGCACCTAAAAGAACCAGAGAAAAGAATCGGAGCAAAACTAATAATAACCAAATAATATTAATATTCATATATAATCTTATTAATGCATTTATTATGCTGAATTGCGTATAATAATTAATCTGGAATAAATATCATTAAATACCAATATACATGAGAATACATATATTTATATTGTATGATTATTAGTTGGCTCCAAATATAAAACACCAGGGCCCGAGGTTATAAAACTTTTCTCAGATCTCAAACACGAGCTCAAGAAATTTGATTGGTTATTTGCTCTTGGCTCAACCAATCAGAAGCTCAAGACTGAGTTTGAGATTGGAGAAAAGTTTTATAACCTCCAGGCCTGGTCACCGATTACGAGTTTTGTTGAGTGTATAGTAAATTTGAACGTTATTTATTTTTGTCTTTGTAAGTAATTACGACACAATTCTAACGTTATTGCACAATAATTCACTGTTATTTTCACTTAAAGTTTAAACTTTTATTTATTTTTACAACGATTGCGAAGCAAGTTTTAACAACTTATATTAATCACTCTCGTTGGCGCAGATGAAAGCGTAATTGTGGTCTTTCGTGTGGGAGGAAACCGGAGTACCCGGAGAAAACCAACCTGTCCGATCTGGCGACCACCGTACCATCTCACATGCTTCCCAGTCTGGGGATCGTACCCAGGGTGCATTGGTGAGAAGCGAGCACGCTAACCACTGCGCTAATCGGACAGTCATATGTCAGAGTGTAAAGTAAAGCAAACATACTGCCCCTGAATAGTGCCGAATATATTCTGACAAGTGGTAACCACTGCGCTAAATAGTGCCGAATATATTCAGGCAAATGGTGATCATAGCAGTATTTGTTTTGATGTTCAGCTATGATAAAATAACCTGCCAAGTTTCAACATAATGAATAAATCATACAAAAAAAATATTGTCCATCCGCATCAAAGTTAATATAGTCGTGTGAAACTAAGTGGAAACACATTAAATAAAGTCGACTTTCATCAATTATGCTTATCAAATGAGACGTAAGGTAAAAAAGACTTTATTTTGTCATAATCTGGTAATGAGTAACTCAAATGATATTTGAATCAAAGAGCGAATGAATATAAAACATTCAGAAATGAAACCTTAACCACCTGTTGATGTTAGGACCAACGATATATTACTATGTAGGCAATATTGAATGTCAGGAGGGTACTAACTTGGTTACATCTTTGACATCTCAGCAAAATTGTAGAAACTGAATATGTAATATCAGTATCGGGTCATGGTTAGCCATGAAATACATGATCTACCACATAATGATTCTACAAAAAAAAACCCCGGTATATTGGTAACCTAAGTGCAGAAGTCCTGTCGAGCTTCTGTTTTGTTTTCAATAGTTTTAAAAGTGTCCACCCCCACCACCCCCTCAACCAGTATATCACACTCACTAGTTCCTGTAACTTCTCAAGCAAATAAAATCACCATAGTCATCACCTGTAGTTTGTCAAAAAAAAACCCGACAAACCATTTTTGTTGTTGTTGGATGAAACAGTAAACACATGTACATGTACAATGTATTTCTTTTTGTCCTTACTAAACCTGAATGTTCTAATCATTCACTGTATTTCATTAAATTTTCAATATTGCTTATGGTGAACATATTTTCTTTCTAATTCACAGGAAGGACCTAAAATTACCCCAAATGCCGGTGAAACACTGAAAAGATTTTGCAAATGGCAGTCTGTAAACAATGGAGATGAACACAGCAAATCCCACTATGATACAGCCATTCTGTTAACAAGGTAGGTCTACGGTGATGTCATCATCACCAGTGGATTCAGTGGTGGTACACCTACCATGTGTGGAAGACTCCACTACCTGTAAATATAGGGCAGCTCCGCCCTTCTGAAAATGCACCTGAATGCACTAAATGCAATCCCCTAAAATTTTCAGAAGGAAGAAGGGCTCAACACTAGAAACTCCCCGTCCCATACCTATACATCCTGTTCTTGGGGTAATAGTCCCTTCAGCTTACTGTTGGTTTGACCAGACCATGCAGGCAATAATTAATAAACTTTCATTTTGACAACTATTTTACATTCTTCAGGAATCCTGAATGAGGAGGCATTGCAATCATTCCTGAAATGCACATACTATTAGACATGTTCCCTAGATTGAAAATTCCTAGTGATTCTCAAATGTGTGATATTTGACACTTGGAAATGTGCAATTTGTTTACATAAATTGACGGGAATTGAAAAGAACAACTTGATAACGTTGGATGAAAGAGAAATATTAATCTTCTGATACAAAAGCAAACATTACCCGACTCATAGTTTTTGCCCCCACAGGACAGCAATAATTTTAATTAGTTTATGCAAATTTATTTGAGCTCATTTGCGAAAAATAAGTTCCTACAACTTATATTAATCACTCTCTAGACCTCATTCCTGATAGAATCCATTGCCATGAGGGAGAGAGAAGAGGCATGTGGAAATTAAATGCCTTACCTAAGGTCACAATCGTAATGGCTCCAGTAGGGCTCGAAATCTGGGCCTTTAGTACCTGAAGCTAACATGCTACCACTTCGCTATCACGACTTCCACGTCATTGTAATTAATGTATGTCCATGGCACATATTTGGTATTAAAGGGGTACAAAAACATTAATGCTCGTCAATTAGCCATTACTTAACACATTGGACTGCAAATTTGCACTATCCTCTAAAAAATATAAATATAATGATTACTATACTTCATGGGGCAGTCCGCCTCCTCCGTGGTCGAGTGGTTAAGGTCGCTGACTTGTATACCACTGTAACCTATCATCACTGATGGTCACAGGTTCGAGCCCCGCTCAGACCGTGTCTCATTTATATGAAAAAGTTGGCAGTTTTTTTACGGAGGTTGGTGCACAAGTACTGGTTAACCGCTGGAGCCTGCCCAGGAAAGGTGTGTTGTTAGGTAAACTGCCCGCTGGCGATATAGCCCAAAATGGTGCTGGTGCAGGCGTAAAACCCGAAATGTAACATATACTTCAGGGGGCATCACCCCGATTAACCAGGGGCTACGATAAATAAACTTATTTGCGCTGACACTTGTCGCCAAAATTGAAAGTAGCAACGTTATTTATTAAAACGAGAGCGCTCTGCTAATGTGAGCAAAATGTTCTTACACTCGTGGTGATTTCAGACCATATTTTATGAAACTCGTTTTGGAATTTTGCTATTAAGTTCGCCAAAAGGCCCGCCGCTTAATAGCAAAATTCCAAAACTCATTTCATAAAATATGATATGAAACCACTCTTATGTGAGATCCTATATGTCCCGTCCCTACCACCAATACTGCAGCACATGTGCACTTGCCATTCTGGATGTCTGTTGTTGGTGCATGTAACTTGGAAACACATGCGAGATACATAATAACAAGTCGTATAATTCTGCATGTAATTAGCAGTACCGAAATCCGACAGATAATAAGCAGATATATCGTGTTCTTGTATACCATCAGCCACTTGTTGTCATTTAGGTGGTTGGTGCAAGACAACGCTAGCTGTTGTATAATATGTATCTGATGTGCGTTCTTCTTGCTTATTCTGTCTCTGTCTGGTTAGTTTGTCATTGTCTGTAAGCTTCATTATTTCATTAGGATCATTCAAAACACCTGTTCGTTTTTTTGAATGAACAAAATTAGTGTGCTCAAGGGGGATGAACATGACTTATACACTGGGAACCAGCATGGCAGTGAACGTCTGAGCCAACTGGCAGATTTCTGGAATAGGAACCAGCTAATAGCGAAATGGTAGCCAACATTGTGAAGGTGGAAGCAGTACCAGGAGCCAGTAAATAGTGAAATAGTAGGCAACATAGTGATGGTGCTGGGTGCCAGGAAATAGTGAATGAGGAGCCAAAGTAGTCTGGCAGAGATGAGAAGTTTCATTGAGGAGGGATACTGTGCATCTAGTTCACTAATTGCATAAGACAATGTACACCAGTGGGTGGGGTTCATGTAGGTGATTAAGAGTAATGAGGGAAGTTATCATCCAATGCCAAATTATGGAGTTTATCTGTCAACTTTCATCTGGATACTGGAGACCTTAGATGCCATCACTAATAACATCATTCATTATTCTTTTATTGTTCACTTTGATGGCCTTGACTCTTAATACGAAGAAAATAAACGAACCTTAAACATGGCTCACAAAAAATGTCATCATTATTAACTAATTGCTGCAATTTTACCCCCACCCCCACACCACCATAGTTAGCTCTCTTTCTTATGTTGCCTTCTCAACTCTAGTGATTTGAAGTTTGAAAAGGGAAAATCAAATGCTATCTAAATTATAACATGCAAGTCCCCAATTTTCAACAACATTTCTATGAAAATCTAGCAATTCATTTTGAATGGTCTGATCACTGATTTTGGAAGGTCTGGAGCAGTGGTATTTGAAGATCTGGAGTTCTGTAGCAGTGGTATTTGGAGTTCTGGAGTAGTGGTATTTGGAGATCTGGAGCAGTGGTATTTGGAGATCTGGAGCAGTGGTATTTGGAGATCTGGAGCAGTGGTATTTGGAGTTCTGGTGTAGTGGTATTTGGAGATCTAGAGCAGTGGTATTTGGAGATCTGGAGTAGTGGTATTTGGAGATCTGGAGTAGTGGTATTTGGAGATCTGGAGCAGTGGTATTTGGAGACTATTTGGAGCTCTGGAGTAGTGGTATTTGGAGATCTGGAGCAGTGGTATTTGGAGATCTGGAGTAGTGGTATTTGGAGATCTGGAGCAGTGGTATTTGGAGGCTATTTGGAGATCTGGAGCAGTGGTATTTGGAGATTATTTGGAGTTCTGGAGCAGTGGTATTTGGAGATCTGGAGCAGTGGCTCAAGGAGACAGCTTGTTAGAAAAGCATTTATGTTTTGTGAAATCTAGAACTGTGCCAAAGTAGATAATTAAGATTAAAAACCAATACTTTTGCATTATTCAGTTGTTATCAGAGAAAACCCGGTAGATTTAAATGTGTGTTCTGCAGCTGGTACACGTACAGGAGGTCTGTGTCAATGTATGTCTGCATGATCTTGCATCAGGATTCAGCTACTAATCAAATTCAGTTTCATTGTCAGCATCTGCAAGAAAACCACAGCAGCAACAGGTGATATGTTATAGCTGATATATGGATGATTTGATGATATCTTATGGCAGGATTCACAGTATTATAAGCAATAGAAACAACATACCCCCCTAACTACTGTAGCAACAGAATAATGCAGTAGCAACAGTAACAGTCAATAACAATAGCAACTACATCATTAATAGCATCACATATTAACCAGAGTCACTATAAGCAGCAACATCATCATCTTGATTATCACCAGAAGCAGCAACATCATCATCTTGATTATCACCAGAAGCAGCAACATCATCATCTTGATTATCACCAGAAGCAGCAACAACATCATCTTCAGTGATCATCATACTCATCATCATTATCATCATCAGCAGCTGCAGCAACAGCATCTGCTGAAGTATCCCACCTAATAGTTGATTGAGTGATATGTCCAAAATTATACCCTACTTTGCATGTGATTAGTTTGACCAGTAATTCCACCAATGGTTGATTCAAAGTCAAGCATTTAGAAACAAAGACGATTAATGCAGGGGTCATTTGTCACTGGGGATTGATCTTTGATTTCTGGATGCTCCCTAATCACAGTCATATTATAGTTTGGCCTTTAGGGGACCATACATTTTAGGATATTAGACAGCTTACAGGAGTAGTTGTAGCTTGGGTCACATTGGCCCCTTTGTTAATACTCCTTGAATGTCCCCTGAAGCCACTAAATTACTCAAATCACTGATGTCATTTAAAGTGATCATCAATATTAAGAAGCTGGTAATTATCAATTTTGGATTACAGTATTTACAGATCTGGCTTTTCAGCTGTCAAATCTTGTAAATGACAATCTTGAGTTTGTTGCAAAACTCGTTCTATTTCATTTTAGTGTTAACCCATTTGATTCTGGATATCGTTCAAACGATATTTGCAAAGAACATAGAGCCAGATCAGCCACCATGGAAAGTACCGTCTGATCAGGCTCTATGCTATTTGCTATTCAGATGATCTTGCTAAAACACTTGGCTATGTAGCAAACAACATAGATTCTAGAATGATCAGCACACATCGTCACGCTGTGGCTGATCTGGATCTAATAAAATAATTTTGCTTTCAAGAACTTTTCTGTAGGGTGACAGAAAAAGGTCATCACTGATTCAACCTACTGGCTATTACTTTCAACTTTCATTGAATTTATTAAAACAGTTTTTTGATATCATTTAATGGTCACATTCCATTCATTATTTGCTCTCCTAACACAGACAATTTGTTGTACCATGATATAGTGTATACTGTGTGTATTTTATGACTGAAAACAGACGGATCTGTAGACCAGTGGTAACACGCTAAACTTGTAATCCAGGGATCGCAGGTTCGATCCCCCGTCTGACCATAATAAATTAACAGTCTATAGATGAAGACTTTAAACCAAGGTCTTGTGATGTGCTGTACACTGTGCACGTAAAAGAACAAGAGAAGACTCTGGAATGGGTCTCTGTCTGTCTCATTGCACTATCCTCCAAAACTCTAAAATGGCGTAATCTCTTCAGGAGGCGTCGCTCATCTGGGCAACCGGTAGCGACGATAAATAAACGTAAAACACACACATATTATGACTGAAAAAAATCTTCAAGTTCCATAGTTAATATCATACTACCATAATTTAATGCAAATAGGTTGATTTTTGTCAAATCATTCAGTACATACATCACATTGCCAATAAGGGAATTAGGAAGTAGACCTTGACCGTTGAATTCCAATAATATTGACAAGTATTCTGGGGCTCCAAAAATAGTGATCAGATTGTCGCGTTTTGCATATAACTAAAAAAGATGTCGAATATAATGCCTTGATAAGTTGCACTGTTTCTAGGGATTGTTCCCGGGCCCCTTGCAAATCTCACCATGAAGAGTGACCTTGAACTTGAATTTTGGGAAATAATGGTGTTGTTTTCAGAAATATTTGACAGGTTAAAATAATATCAAACCCATTCATTTATCAAATGTCAATGATAATGTTTTCAAACTGCATCAGGAGACTAATTGTTTACGCAGACAGTAATTTCCCACCCATACCAGTGACTTGAGGTTTGTTCTCACAAATGCAACCTGGGTTCGATCCTCGGACCAAAAACTATGTGAGAGGGTACGGTGGTCGCCAGGTCGGACAGGTGTACTTGTTATAAAATAATATAAAACTGGAACATGAAATTTTGTTATATCGGTGAATCATCAGCTTATACAGTCAACCACCCTTGGCGAGACGACACCCTTGGGACGTTGGCCTTGTTATAAAAAAGAGATATATAATCAAACTCCACATCTCTAAAGCCATTTCTTTAATTATTGTGTGTAAATCATCAAAGGTGTATAGATTATTCATGCTGATGACTTTTATTGGTGAAAAACTGATTAATAGACATAAAAGGCTATTAATGTCAAAACAGTAGACTAGAGCCAAAAAATAACATACCCATCCTACTAATAGACTGTGACACCGATTCTGATAATAGTCTGGAAAATGGTGAAGAGTTAATTTGACCCAGTCTAGAAAGGTAATTTTGCAGACAGAAAGAGCCATATGAAAACATTGACAAGGTGAATATTTTTTTGTGACTAACTTGTTAAAGCAAAAATTACTATCACATTGCTAATTTATTATGTATAAGCAGTGTTCATTGGTTACTCCCCTTTATAATCTGAACACCATTTGCAAATTTCTAATATATTAAATCTATTTTGAGTTGCGGCCCTTCATAATCATGCCACATTGGTAGTATGAGATTTTCTGCATAATTGCGTGTAAGATGATTGAAATTTAACAAACGATTGCAGAATATTTTGTGCTGCACAATGCTTCTTGAGATACCATATATAAAAATGTAGTAGAACACAATGATGTAATTTTGAAATGGAGTAAAGAGTAAGACCAATTCTCAGGCTGTTGATTAGTTACTGTATGTGTGAAAAGTGTGTTTACCACTTCATGTTTCTTTTTGGAATAGGGTATGTTATGATCAGACATGTAATCCAGGGATCGCAGGTTCGATCCCCCGTCTGTCCCTAATAAAATTAACAGTCTTTCAGTTGGGACTTTAAACCGAGGTCTTGTGTCGGTGCTTTACACCGTGTACGTAAAAGAACCAGAGGAGACTCTGGAATGGGTCTCTGTCTGTATCATTGCACTATCCTCCAAAATCTAAAATGACTAATCTCTTCAGGAGGCGTCGCTCATACGGGCAACCGGTAGCGACGATAAATAAACGTAAAACACACTCGTGATCAGACAGGAGCTGGAGTGCAGACAGTTTTATGGGTTACTGTTTTATCATGGAAGAGGGAGATATTTAATGGAAGGAATTTTATAAAACTTAAGATAAATATCTAACACCGTTGTGTTGTGATGCATATGTGCACTTTTAGTCGGGAACTTGTCAATAATACAAGAGTTATTAGCCTATAATTGACTAAAATTCCATATAATTATCCATCTGGAGCCTTTTCTTAGTAAGCGTAATGTCACGACCATAGTGCAGCGGTGCACACCTCATTTTCGTCATAATCTGGCCAGTGACACCTGATTTTATTTCCCTTTAATTGATGAGTAATTCACATTATATAGAGATATGAATTCATGGAATTTGCTTGTACATGTTAAAATATTAAAAGAATTTAAAATGGATTTTGTTATTGATCCATTTTAAAGTGATTTGTCTCCCAGCTAAGTAACAAGTGAAGAAAGGGGGCCTCCGTGGTCGATTGGTTACGGTCGCTGACTTGTATACCACTGTAACCTATCATCACTGATGGTCACGGGTTTGAGCCCCGCTCAGGCCGTGTCTATGTCTCATTTATATGAAAACGTTGGCAGTTTTTTGCGGCGGTTAGTGCACCAAGTACTGGTTAACTGCTGATACCTGCCCAGGTAAACTACCTGCCAGAGATATAGCCCAAAATGATGCTGATGCAGGTGTAAAAAACAAACAAACCAACAAACAACAAACCATCCGGTACACCATGCACCAACTATATGAGATTTACATGTATGAGACATTGCTGAGACTTGTAGTTTCATCCAACAATGAAATATAAAATGACCACACACATGCACAAAAAATAAAATTAGGTAGTGCTTGTAAATAAATTACAACAGTTGTAAACATTGCATGATTCACTATCAGCAAACATAGGCCACACGAAAGTTCACACGTTTTCACAGCGAGCAAATGAATGTTTGACAATTTCATTACCATTTGCAGACAAATTGACCACACCATGGAGCGTGCCCATTGAAAGATGACCACATTTAAATAACATCTTCTTGTAAATCGTAGCAAAGGACAAAGCAGACCTGATCTCCGGAATGAAAGCAGCAAGAATGAGTACATAAAAGCAGTTAAATTGATCAAAACTGTACGTGTTCCATGCTGGTTAATCAGACCAAAACAGCCTCGATCTGCAATAATAATGAAATAAAAAGAGTAGAATAAGATTAGTTACACAGAGCATGAAAGGTGAGAATGCAATCAAAATGCAAAGACATATTCAGATTTTGTGGTTTTTATAGGCAGTTGATAAATCAAGATCTATATTTCCAATTATTTGACATGTTTGCTCTCTAAACTAATTTATCAAAATGAATAATGATAATATCATGCTGGTGATAGGGTTTACATGTGTTGTGAATAAAATCAAATAAAAAGTTCTTTGAACTGTAAGAGTTTTTACCAGGGCACACGCTTCACTGAAACACCGAATGTCACGTAGCACACAAACAGATATCAAAGTTTACAATACAAACTGTAAGAATGAGTTTTTACCCGGGCAGACGCTTCACTGAAACACTGAATGTCACGTAGCACACAAACAGATATCAAAGTTTACAATACAACAATCAGTGTAGTGCAACTTGCGTGAAAATATGTGTAGTCTGTAGTATGACTGTGTGGAGGGGAGTCAGTTTATTAACCCATTGTCTGCTGAGTAAATAATATCACATTTGCAAACACCATAGATCTAGATCAGCCGCAACCGTGTCTGATCAGGATCTATGTTGTTTGCTTTTCAGCCAAGTGTTTTAGTTCCACTAGCCGAATAGCAATAAACTAAAACACTTGGCTGAATAGCAAACAACAGAACTCCTGATCAGACGCTGCTGATCTGGATCTATGTTGTTAGCACATTCCTTCCAAATTTTAAGGGTTAATGGGGAAATTTTGCATTTAAGCGAAACACTGCTCATTTTAAAGAAGTGTGTACACTCTTAACATAGCCACCCCTCCCCACCTGAAGGGAAATCGTGGAAAACATGATAGCGCAGTGGATGTGCGTTCGCTTCAGGTGCTAAAGGTCCGGAATTCGAGCCCCGCTGGAGCCATTACGATTGTGCCCTTAGGCAAGGCATTTAAATTCCACGTTGCCTCTTCTCTCTCCCTCGTGGCGATCGAAGGAATGAGGTCTCGAGAGTGATTAAATATGATTAAAGTCGTAAGAACTTGTTTCGCAATCGAGCTAAAATAAATTTGTGTAAACTAAGGGAAATGCTTCACATGACTGCATGCAGTTACAACATTCGTGCACCAATCACAACCGACAGATACACCCACTGACAGCTGGTAATAGTGTACGTGAATAGCTCCTACCATTGTTTCCCAAAAATACTCGAGATCCTTGATATAATTTGCTAGCCCCTATGAATGCAGCATCCTGAACTCCTAGTCCAACACGGTCTTCACATGTGACCCCCAAGGTTGTGGTTTTTGACCTAAGTTCATGTTGTTTCACATTCAATGAGGCTTCATCAATCTTTTTATGTAAATATTTAAACCAGCCACATGCACATGAAGAATACAAATTGTACATTATGAGCTTGGCTGCTCTATCGAGTGTCCATTTTCCCTTCGGTTTTCACCGTATTTCATGGCTGACCTATTTCACAGATATGATGTTAATTTTATCATTTATCTATTGAGAGAATCTTCTGTTTTGGAAATTACTTACAACAATAGGAGGTATCTACCATCCGGAATTAGCTATGCATTGTTTATAATACATCAACCTAATTTATGATTTGCTTTTCGTGAACATGTGGTGATCAGCAGCGGGTTCGTCTTAGCCAGAAGTGGCACAGAATAAAATCTCAATAAACACCAGTAGTGTAAATGCCCTTCACTGACCACCCATCATCTTCTTCTAGTGAGAGATTATTTATATATTCAAACCTCTCACAAGTTTTATAATCTTATGCTCTCGTGATATATAATACAATGAGGAGAAAATTTCACATACTATTGAGATCAGATTCATGATTTTCATAATGTAAGCTCGGAAAAACCACTAGTAACTTAAAAAGTCGTAAATGGGAATCAAATGCATTTCTGAGGAATCAACAAAACTAGTAATGCATATTATATAGATACCAGATTCATATTTTCCATGATGTAAGCTTCAGATGATGGAAGTTTTGAAACCTCTATGATGTCTGTAAAAAAACATATTGATATTGTTTTGGTGATTATCATATTTTACAAGGCTATCATTTGGAGAAAAAAAGGGAGGTAAAATCATAATTACCAGTAAGCTTTTGCTGTATGTAATGAACAGGTGGCCCAACTTAGAGAAGAATTTATAATGAAACTAATGACGCTCAATATATCATAAATTCTTATGGAAATGGATTGTTTGAAAATCATGTTGACCGCATTTGAAATAATTGTTGCCCAAGAAACCAGAACAGAACATTTAAACTAATGACAATGGTATGTGTAATGCTTGCCATGTCAAATGTTTGATTACTTTTCAGGTCAATATGACATTAATTTTTCTTATTCTCCAAATTTATTGAGTTCCCATATAAATAATTTCAGTTAGCCATGTTCGCTTCAAATTGATTCATATTCTCCACTAAGTACCCATATCTCCACTATGTACCAAGGTATGCATGATTTACATTGATGTACTTGTCAATCACCAATTATAATATATTTTATGTACCTTGATTTAGGTAAATGTATACTAATAGATGCCTGTGAAGATATTGCAGGTAAGGGGTTCATTAGTCCAGAGACATATAAACCCGGTCAAATTAATATTTGGCATGGATTAGCTGGTCATACGAGGACACGGGCTGGCTTGTAACCTGGCAATCACTGGCTTGTAACCTGGCAATGACCAGCTCAAATGTTATTTCTGTAACCAAAGATACAGAGACAGGTGTGTGTACAGATAGGTGGGCACTATAGGAGCAGATCATTCTCAGGTTATATATTTGGTAATCGTTGAGCATAACTAACTTTATGTGTCAAGACGACTTTTAACGACAATGAGAAAGTACAGAATATTCTTTAAACACAAAAATGATTTATTCTGTGAACATTTTCAAATAAAGCAATTTGTTTTGTTTAAAAAAGCTGCCAACATTTTGAGTTGATACCTAATAGATAATATCTAATATCATAGAGCATGTTGCACAGTTGTTGAAAAATTAGAGAATTTGATTTCCAGTTACCTTCGTTGTGTATATTATGCAATATTCATCTTTAAAAATATACGATATGGTGACAAATTAGGGTTCATTTGGCGGGGTATGGCGCTGTGTGTGTGTGGAGTGCAATATACACAGAGAGAAACGTGCATTCCTGAGGCTACTCTTGTTCCTTTACATGACAAGTGTAAGTGGTTACTAGGGAAGTTTGAAGATCCATCCGAAACACTATAATTATTGTCATGTTCGTTGTATTGAAGTGCGGGATTGAATCCCTGGATTATGAATCCGATTGCAAGTCAAGTATTTTTCCCACTGAACCACTGACTCGTGTACCAGCGAAATAACTTGCTGGCTGAAATAGTCACTGGCTAAGCTCTAGTAACCGTAATGAAATAGCATTGTTGTCATTGGCAACTGTCCATTATTCAGAATGGTTTGATGGCAGTTTCATGTTGCAATAAAGATCTGTGTTCGGAAATACTAACTTGTAATTATTGCAACTTTTTTTGATTATATTCAATTTACTGTTAATTTGTTCGAGGCATTGACCTATAGGTTGTAAGCCTCTTCGACTAAGTTTTCACAATAAATACCGTGTTTTTATATATATATATCTTGTATAGGTAGAGGTCGGTATGAGCAATGGTGATCATAGACAAGTTGTTTACCGCCAGACTCGTTGGTTGTAGATGCTTTATCCAGTCATTGTAGCAATGCCGTAGTACCGTCTCTACTTCCTGACCCAGTATCTATCCTGTAGTATCTTTCTTGATTGCATTTTAATCAATTAGTTAGTTTTAAACTTTATTTATTTTACAACAATTGCGAAGCAAGTTTTAACAACTTATATTAATCACTCGCGTTGGCGCGGATGAAAGCGTAAATGTCGTCATTCGTGTGGGAGGAAACAGGAGTACCTGGAGAAAACCTACCTGTCCGATCTGGCGACCACTGTACCATCTCACATCCTTCCCGGTCCGAGGATCGAACCCAGGTTGCGCTAATCGGACAGCCAACCTCATTTAGTTGAGTTTCATTGACTATTATTACATGCTTCCATCATTCATTCATTACACCTACCTGTACTGTTTGTGATAGTACTGTGTCTGGCTTGGCTTATATGAAAGCTAAACAATTTTACTAGATACATGTATTATAATTAAGCAGTGTTCTATATAAAGAGTTTCTTTCATTTACAGTAGTTTATACAAATTTATTTTAGCTCGATTGCAAAACAAGTTTTTGCAACTTATATTAATCACTCTCGAGATCTCATTCCTGATGTAATCCATTGCCATGAGGGAGAGAGAAGAGGCAACATGGAATTTAAATGCCTTGCCCTAAGGGCACAATTGTATCGGCTCCAGCAGGGCTCTAACTCGGGACCATTTGCACCAGAAGCGTACGCGCATCCACTGCGCTATCACAACTTCCAGTTACAGTATTCTTTATGCCTTCACCAATGACTTGTATGTAACCACTATGAATTTGTTCCAATTATTTATGTCTTCTTTGTGAGCTGGTTGTTTCAGTTATTTATGTCTTCTGTATGAGTTTTGTTCCAGTTTTTTTAATTATGTCTACTGATAAGCATGGCTTCTATGTGACCTTCAGTTTGTTTGTTCCAGTTATTTTTTATCTTCTATGTGAGTTTCCTTCAGCCATGTATGTCTTTACCCATCTGACCTTCTGTTAATTTGTGTCAGTTATTGATTGTATTCTATTTGAGCTCCTGTGAGTTTCAGTGATTGATTGTCTTCTATTTAAGCTCTATGAGTCAGTTATTGATTGTCTTCTATTTGAGCTCTTATGAGTTTTAGGTATTGATTGTCCTCTATTTGAGCTCCTGTGAGTTTCAGTTATTGATTGTCTATTTGAGCTCTTATGAGTTTCAGTTATTGATGTCTTCTATTTGAGCTCCTGTGAGTTTCAGTTATTGATGTCTTCTATTTGAGCTCTTATGAGTTTCAGTGATTGATTGTCTTCTATTTGAGCTCTTATGAGTTTCAGTTATTGATTGTCTTCTATTTGAGCTCCTGTGAGTTTCAGTTATTGATTGTCTTCTATTTGAGATCTTATGAGTTTCAGTGATTGATTGTCTTCTATTTGAGCTCTTATGAGTTTCAGGTATTGATGTCTTCTATTTGAGCTCTTATGAGTTTCAGGTATTGATGTCTTCTATTTGAGCTCTTATGAGTTTCAGTTATTGATGTCTTCTATTTGAGCTCTTATGAGTTTCAGGTATTGATGTCTTCTATTTGAGCTCTTATGAGTTTCAGTTATTGATGTCTTCTATTTGAGCTCCTGTGAGTTTCAGTTACTGATTGTTTTCTATTTGAGCTCCTATGAGTTTCAGTGATTGATTGTCTTCTATTTGAGTTTGTTCCAGTTATTGATGTCTATTTATGGCTTCTATATGACCTTTGTTCCAATTCTTTTATATCTTCACCTGTGACTTATGTGTGATCCCCTGTGATTTGTTCCAGCTATCTATTATCTTCTTTGTGAGTTTGTTCCAGTTTTTTGTATTTATCCATGGCTTCTATCTGACCTCCTGTGAGTTTATTACATATTATGTCATCATTTTTTTTTTACTTCTTTGTAGTACTGTTCCATAATATATCAGGCATGAATGAGCATATTGACACTGCACTATCATGTCAAATTAAATCATACCTTTATGAGCAGTAATGACAATTTCATCTGTAATTTTAGGCTCTATATTAACCCTTTCAACACCAAGTAACTGCCATGGACTAGTCCATGATATTTTTAGACCAATTAAATTAATAAGAAAATTACATTTGGATCAGTTCATTTATCAAAATGGGTAAAAAAAAAATTTAATTGTAATATTACTGGCAAAAAGTGCAGATCCTGATGAGACGGCTCATTATGAGCCGGCTCATCTGGATCTACACTTTTTGTAAGCCTATTGAGAGGTCTGTGGTGTTGAAAGGGTTAATTACGAAAAGTAACAGATTAATGGGGAGAAATACCTTTCTTTTTGATGTTTATTATTATGGGGTGGTTCATCATATTCTGTGTTTCGTGAAATTGTTTGCAAGATGCCTGCTACTGGGCATCGAGGAATTAAGATGTTAGTGGGGTGTTGCTGTGCATTATTCAAAGTATTTTTTGGAAGAAATTAATTGACTCCGAAATGATATCTAACTAAATATATGCTGTTTTGAAAATTGTAAATTCCAATAACGTCTACAATTATTATAACCAGGTTGTATATTTTAAGATAGCTAAGAAAGTTGCTGTGTCAAAGGTCATGAATGCTCTCAATGAATTGTTTTTATTCAAGAAGAGTAGCTATACAATTGAAAAGGGGTAAAAGAATTAGTAATTGACACATAAAGTCTACAATTATTATAACCAGGTTGTATATTTTAAGATAGCTAAGAAAGTTGCTGTGTCAAAGGTCATGAATGCTCTCAATGAATTGTTTTTATTCAAGAAGAGTAGCTATACAATTGAAAAGGGGTAAAAGAATTAGTAATTGACACATAAAGATGTTTGGGAAATAATGTTGGTTCATATTATATTTATTGCTACATGTCATTAGTCACACAATATTATTGATGGTATGTTTTGTGACTAACTCTGACAAGTGTTACTAATGCATACTAATGTGTTTTGTGATACATATCTGCTTTCTGCATACTTATTTCCAACTTCGGATCAAATAAATAAGAGTTTATTGCATAACTATTTGATGTGTCAAGAGATCCTATTACCCTTAGAGCACTTTTCAATTATTTTCTTTTGACTGGTGATGGATTATGTTGCTGATATACAAATGTTTTTTCTGCAATGAACAGATATACTTATTTCATTCTCTCATTTGTTTTATTTGGTAACTTCCGTATAATGATGTTTTGTTTAATAAAGTAGTATTTATTTATCCCCTAATATTGCGCAACACATGGCAACCTTGCACCAGACGTTCAGTGTGTCTAAGAGGATTCTTGTATTTAACAGTACAGGGTTGTATATGACAACCTTTAAGTAATAAAGAAGTTTAGTAAGTTTATTACAGTACACATCGCTACCGTCACGCTAAAATAAAACAGTTATTACAGTACACATCGCTACCGTCACGCTAAAATAAAACAGTTATTACAGTACACATCGCTACCGTCACGCTAAAATAAAACAGTTATTACAGTACACATCCTTACCGTCACGCTAAAATAAAACCGTTATTACAGTACACATCGTTACCGTCACGCTAAAATAAAACAGTTATTACAGTACACATCGTTACTGTCACGCTAAAATAAAACAGTTATTACAGTACACATCGCTACCATCACGCTAAAATAAAACCGTTATTACAGTACACATCGTTACCGTCACACTAAAATAAAACAGTTATTACAGTACACATCGTTACCGTCACGCTAAAATAAAACAGTTATTACAGTACACATCGTTACCGTCACACTAAAATAAAACCGTTATTACAGTACACATCGTTACCGTCACACTAAAATAAAACAGTTATTACAGTACACATCCTTACCGTCACGCTAAAATAAAACAGTTATTACAGTACACATCGTTACCGTCACACTAAAATAAAACCGTTATTACAGTACACATCGTTACCGTCACACTAAAATAAAACCGTTATTACAGTACACATCGTTACCGTCACGCTAAAATAAAACAGTTATTACAGTACACATCGCTACTGTCATTTTGTTAACATTAATCTGGTTTATTGGGGAGGGCACTCGCTAATGTTGGTATAACTTGTTGCCCAACCCATTTGCTTCTAGATTGTATTCGTGCACTGTGCAAGTATAAGCGTAGCATTGCAGTTGTATCAGTTTGCTTATATATTTACCATGTTTATATTTGTAATTGTATTGTATATAAATAAGCAATAAAATATGATTAAATTCAAAAAACCTTTTAAGTGTATTTATGAGAAATTTCGACAGACTCTATTCTGTCCTAATATGTTACTGCAAATGGTTAAATGATGAATGTAAAGAATGTACTACAATATTAAATGTAATAATTGTCTGTATTTGAAGAGAATCAATCAACTTTAGAAACTAGAAAAGCAACTAGAAATAGTATTAAAATATTTTACCTTTTAAACCTGTGCAACTGGCTACAATAACTTGTGTTTGTGTTCACTGTGAAAAGTTGATTCAACGGAACATGAAAATTGATTTTAAACAACTGCAGAACTTATTAATTGTTTTAACTCCATTTGATTGTTTCAGTGTAGCAGCTCGTCTGTCACAGTTAAAACCCATTGTTGTATCTGGTTGCAGGATGTTGCCATGCTAAATAATATTTTTCAATGAAAAGCAGAAAATCCTGAACTATTGAGTTTACCAGTACTTTCAGAACCAAAACAGTACCCAAAATTGTTCATATATCCATTGATTGGGTTATTACATATAGATTAGTGTAAGCTGATTTGTGTTCCAACAAAATAGATTAGTGTAAGCTGATTTGTGTTCCAACAAAACAGTAAGTGTTGTAGAAGGTTGGAATTATAAGGATCAATGATTCGAGAAAACAGTCCACATTTCCGGCCATGTGGTTATAAAACTGTTCTCAGATCTCAAACTCAAGTACGATTGGTTCAGTTTGAGACATGCTTTTGGTTCAACTAATCAGAAGCTTGAGATTTGGGTTTGAGATTGGAGAAAAGTTTGAATAACTTGGACTCTGTGCTTTCTTGTTATGTGGGATGGTGCATGGTGTCAAATGTGACTGGTAGCAAGATTTAAGTCATCTGTGACCATGCATGCATACTAGATGTTTATTTGAATGTTCGCTCTTTGATTCCTGAAAAATGTAGCACCATCGAGTGTGCCAGATCTCGTAGAGCATCAGCTGGATAAGAACATTTACTATCTATGTCTACCATGGACTTTCATGATATGTTTGATGGTAAAGTTATTACCGTAGGATAATAAATGTGATCATAGCTCTGATTTACGAACACACACACACACCCACCCACCCTAAACCAACAACATTACCAAACAGCACTCCTAGTGAGAAAATAACATTGAAAACTTCTTGTGATATTGAATTTATTTCCATATTATTAGAATAATCATTTAAACACCTTGTGACCACCTGGTAATATAAATTAATTTTGTAAGAAGTTGAACAAATCTGAAGAAATTTTAATTAAAAGTATCAAATATGGGAAGAATTGGTTTCGGAATCCATGTTTAGGATGATGGGTAGTCAGTCCGGTGACTGACTTGTCAGTCACTCACTTGTCAAATGATTCATGATTTCAAAATAAAACTAAATGGTCAGTGACTTTTCAAATAAATTAGCTGTGGTCAGAAGTGATAAGATCTTTTAAACCCGATAATGAATTCACGGACAGTGTTTCAATTGAATTAGACGTTGATAGATGAAATCTGACGAATGACATATGTAATTGTATAAGATGACTCTTTGATAAATTCATGCAAATTGGATCTGTGAGGCTTGTATGTAAGTGTAGACATTACCTGTCATATAAGAGAAAAGATGCTGAACTTTTCACCTTTTTTCTGGCAAATTCAGATATTATTGTAATTTTTTATAAGGGTAGATAAATATTATGATAATTAATAAATTAAGTCAATTTTGTGATACTGATTACAAGTTTATTGAAAAGTTCAGTTGCACGATTGACATGGAGTGAGGGTTTTTTATATCCCTCTCATAGGCATAGAAGAATCAATCCCAAAGCACTGGTGGGTTAGCTCTTTACTCTCACAGATGCACCTTTCTTGTAGCCTATCCATATCTCCACAGATCTTTTGTGTACCCCACGCTTCTCTCCATAACTACGCTTTTCTATGCATATACATGATTTTGATACATACACCTTTCTTGGCCTGCAGTTTTTGAGTTAAATATTGCAAATTTGATCTTTATCTATTGGCTATTGATTATCATTGCACTGATAATCTACATACATTAGTACCTGATTCTGGCAATATTCTGTGGAGGAAAGAGTTGTACCACTTCGTCCACCTCCATGGTCGAGTGGTTAAGGTCGCTGACTTGTATACCACTGTAACCTATAATCACTGATGGTCACGGGTTCGAGCCCCACTCAGGCCGTGTCTCATTTATATGAAAAAGTTGGCATTTCTTACGGAGGTTGGTGCACCCAAGTATTGGTTAACCGCTGGAGCCTGCCCAGGAAAGGTGTTGTTAGGTAAACTGCCCGCCGGCGATATAGCCCGAAATGGTGCTGATGCAGGCGTAAAACCCGAAATATAGCATAACATAACTTCTTGTACCACAATGATAGCTGCCAGTGCAAATGTGGGAGGCTTATGTTTTTTACAAAAACAACCTTCTAGTATAAGATTATATATATAGGCTTTTCTTTATTGTTTTTACTGCCAGTTTCAAAAGTGTTTTAAATTATATCCATTTGCTCTACATCATAAATATAAGAGGGGCATAAGTTTGAAATCTAAAAAAATAACTACAAAAGTATTTGAAAACAATATAAACATTCATTATTAGCCTTGTAGTTTGAATCGAATCCAGAATTGAGAAATTCAAATTTACTAAATATACTAAAACTTATCTCTCATCTGAAACCAGACTCTATTGGTAAAAACTAACCATTTCACAATCAGAACCAGAACAGAGAGTTAAATACTAGAATGTCTGAGCCAGGGTTGAACCAATGACATTTGGATAGATAGCTGAGGGTGTTACTCCATTTGAAATGCTGATGAAAGTGCATGATAGATAGAGACTGCACATTTTTATGTCCTAATATATTTTGCTATCTTAATTTACACGTAATGAAATAGCTATAAAGATTATAAAAAGGTGATTAAAGAAAAATAAAAGCCACCAAATTCTACCAAGGCTATTAGATCAAGTAGATGTTAGGGTGGAACGTGACAACATTAGTAACTTGCAGTGCATCAAACAGACAAGATGAACAGATCTGAATTAAAACAGCTTAATCTGTCTTTCGTTGACCTTCCTCAGGTCTAGTGTACATTATGACTTTCTATGTGTTTGTGTCGTGTCAGAATGGCAGGGTCCGCGAGTTGTGACTACCAATCTAACCTCTGTGGTATCAATCCCCGGCCGGATGGACTACCAATCTAACCTCTGTTGTATCAATCCCCGGCTGGATGGACTACCAATCTAACCTCTGTGGTATCAATCCCCCGGCCGGATGGACTACCAATCTAACCTCTGTGGTATCAATCCCCGGCCGGATGGACTACCAATCTAACCTCTGTGGTATCAATCCCCGGCCGGATGGACTACCAATCTAACCTCTGTGGTATCAATCCCCGGCCGGATGGACTACCAATCTAACCTCTGTGGTATCAATCCCCGCCGGATGGACTACCAATCTAACCTCTGTGGTATCAATCCCCGGCCGGATGGACTACCAATCTAACCTCTGTTATATCAATCCCCGGCCGGATGGACTACCAATCTAACCTCTGGTATCAATCCCCGGCCGGATGGACTACCAATCTAACCTCTGTTGTATCAATCCCCGGCCGGATGGACTACCAATCTAACCTCTGGTATCAATCCCCGGCCGGATGGACTACCAATCTAACCTCTGTGCCCCCCTCAACTAACCTCTGTTGTATCAATCCCCGGATGGACTACCCAATCTAACCTCTGTGGTATCAATCCCCGGCCGGATGGACTACCAATCTAACCTCTGTGGTATCAATCCCCCGGCCTGGTGGACTACCAATCTAACCTCTGTGGTATCAATCCCCGGCCGGATGGACTACCAATCTAACCTCTGTGGTATCAATCCCCGGCCGGATGGACTACCAATCTAAAGATCTCTGGGTACTAATCATTCCCGGCTGGATGGACTACCAATCTAACCTCTGTGGTATCAATCCCCCGGCCGGATGGACTACCAATCTAACCTCTGTGGTATCAATTCCCGGCCGGATGGACTACCAATCTAACCTCTGTGGTATCAATCCCCGGCCGGATGGACTACCAATCTAACCTCTGTTATATCAATCCCCGGCCGGATGGACTACCAATCTAACCTCTGGTATCAATCCCCGGCCGGATGGACTACCAATCTAACCTCTGTTGTATCAATCCCCG
>CM026398.1:17602684-17748771 GCA_014843695.1 Archivesica marissinica
CGGCCGGATGGACTACCAATCTAACCTCTGTGGTATCAATTCCCGGCCGGATGGACTACCAATCTAACCTCTGTGGTATCAATCCCCGGCCGGATGGACTACCAATCTAACCTCTGTTATATCAATCCCCGGCCGGATGGACTACCAATCTAACCTCTGGTATCAATCCCCGGCCGGATGGACTACCAATCTAACCTCTGTTGTATCAATCCCCGGCTGGATGGACTACCAATCTAACCTCTGTGGTATCAATCCCCCGGCCGGATGGACTACCAATCTAACCTCTGTGGTATCAATCCCCGGCCGGATGGACTACCAATCTAACCTCTGTGGTATCAATCCCCGGCCGGATGGACTACCAATCTAACCTCTGTGGTATCAATTCCCGGCCGGATGGACTACCAATCTAACCTCTGTGGTATCAATCCCCGGCCGGATGGACTACCAATCTAACCTCTGTTGTATCAATCCCCGGCCGGATGGACTACCAATCTAACCTCTGGTATCAATCCCCGGCCGGATGGACTACCAATCTAACCTCTGTTGTATCAATCCCCGGCCAGAGGTTTATCACACAGGATAAGCATGGCTATAATATACAAATGAAATGAGAGGAAAACAATTATTCGCTTATCAATCTTGTAGATACAATATGGAAGCAGTCATTGAAAAAGGCTAACGAGACTGTGACATATATAGTCAAACTTGCTCAAAAGACCACGTCTATTAAAAGACCACTTGGATTAAGAGACCACTTTTTCAGTTCCCGTTTGTATTGTTAAAGAACAAATTAGTTTGTATTAAGAGACCATTCCTGCTTAGCGACAAGTTTTTTGCCCTTCCCTTAGGTGGTCTCTTAATACAATTTTGACTGTACTCCAAACAGAATGGACAAACATTTTAAACCCCAGCCATAGGAACTCTGACCACTACTTGAGTGATGTCTCCCAAAATCCTACCACATCCACTTAGACCAACCCTCTTATATATATCCACAATGTTTCATCAAAATCCTACCACATCCTCTTAGACCAACCCTCTTATATATATATCCACAAAGTTTCATCAAAATCGTACCACATCCTCCTAGACCAACCCTCTTATATATCCACAATGTTTCATCAAAATCCTACCACATCCTAGACCAACCCTCTTATATATATCCACAAAGTTTCATCAAAATCCTACCACATCCTCTTAGACCAACCCTCTTATATATATCCACAAAGTTTCATCAAAATCGTACCACATCCTCCTAGACCAACCCTCTTATATATCCACAATGTTTCATCAAAATCCTACCACATCCTAGACCAACCCTCTTATATATATCCACAACGTTTCATCAAAATCCTACCACATCCTCTTAGACCAACCCTCTTATATATATCCACAAAGTTTCATCAAAATCCTACCACATCCTCCTAGACCAACCCTCTTATATATCCACAACGTTTCATCAAAATCCTACCACATCCTAGACCAACCAACCCTCTTATATATCCACGTTGTTTCATCAAAATCCTACCACTTCTTCGTAGACCAACCCTCTTATATATCCACAGCGTTTCATCAAAATCCTACCACTTCTTCGTAGACCAACTATATAGCCACAACGTTTCATCAAAATCCTACCACATCTTCCTAGACCAACCCTCTTATATATCCACGTTGTTTCATCAAAATCCTACCACTTCCTCGTAGACCAACCCTCTTATATATCATATCCACAACGTTTCATCAAAATCCATCAACATTTTCAGTTACAAACAGTGTCAGATACCAGCGCGGCGCGGGGGGGGGGGGGGTTGCATCATTCCGTGAGACCTTCTCTAGTTTCATATTGTATCTACAAGATTGATAAGTGAACATTTTGGTCTCTCATTTCTTTTGTATATTAGCCACGTTTGATCAATGTGGCATGGCATATCACACATATGATTACAGACTACAAACAAAATCCACTGCTTTAACAGCTTCTTTACTCTGTTAAAACGAGTGTATTATGGGGCCATTAATGTTTAACCTGATGATCTAACAATGCTGTAATTTTGTCTGTGTGTCATGGCCGTTCAATTTAAACCCTATCATATCGCTGTAGAAGGTATAGGGAAGAAGATTCATCACAAATTCCAGCTGATTTATGAGACTGTTTGGTTGGTATGTTTCTTGTGAAGTGAAGGCATAAAAATGAAAACATTCTGTGGTGTTGTATTAAAAATCTATCTATGCCACACCATTGGTTATGATTACTTCCACTGGTTGACTATCGAAACAATATATAAATATTATATTAATACAAATTTATTTTAGCTCGATTGCAAAACAAGTTATTACAACTTATATTAATCACTCTCGAGACCTCATTCCTGATGGAATCCATCGCCACGATGGAGAGAGAAGAGGCACCATGGAATTTAAATGCCTGGCTTGCCTAAGGGCACAATCGTAACGGTTCCAGCGGGACTCGTTATAAATAAATATTATATGCATTGGAGAAATAGTTTTTACTGCTTTTTGGATTTCCTAGGTTCACAAAGTTATCAATTTTTGTGGCATCTGTGGTCTAGTGGTAGAGCGTCAGATCTGGAATCGATCGTCCCGGGTTCGATACTCGATGAGGCCACGTATGTAGTGTTTAGTGTACTGGTTAACCACTTAGGTCGGCTAAGCTTGCCCAGGAAAACATGTCTCAGTCCCTGCAAGGGGTTTGACATTAATGGAACATACATACAATTTAAATTTCCAAATCGCCAAGGATCTGAAGGAAGAACAGGAGCAAAGTTTTAAAGAGTTTGATAATTATCACAACAACAAGAATGTTCTGCTTGCTAATTTATCAACTAATTTATGGAGTATACCGTAATTATCGATGTATAACGCGCTATCATGTACTAGACAAATTCCTCAAGGATTTCAGTAATAAAAGTGCAGCAAATGATGGTAGTCAATCGCGATACTCCCATGTAAAATGCATATTTTTACATGTGGTGTTTTTGCAGTTTGATAATAGTTTATTACATTTATGCATGGTATATACATATACAACAGTGGTATAATAATACAAGTGGTGTGGGCCACATGCTTTACCAACATTAGAAAACCTACCAATCTAAAGTGACTTGTTTATTGTATCAACTTAGGACAGTGAGTTACCAAGTTGAAACCGAATTCAATTCCAGCTAGTTTGCTTTTCAATGTTGTTTGTCTTGCATTAACCCTTTGAACACCACATTCCTCTAAGTAGGCTTACAAAACATGTAGATCCAGATGAGCCGACTCGTGACGAACTGTCCCATCATGATCTGCACTTTTTGCCAGTAATATTACTATTTTTAGACAAAATTACCCATTTTAATAAATGAACTGACACAGTCCAAATGTAATTTTCTTATTAATTTATTGATCTAAAAATATCGTGCACCAGTCCAGGTCAGTTACCTGGTGTTGAATCGGTTTGGTTAACTTTGCTGTTCTGTATCAAAACAAAACCAATCTGGAACATGTCTTGTGCTTCTTTCAATTCAATGATAAACTGTGGCTTTCTTCATGCAGTAATAATGTCAAATCAAAGTTGAATTGTAACCATGATTTGCTGTGGAAGTTCGCTTTGATCTTTTTAGCACATTTATGATCTTGTCTGTTGTTGGAATTACAAAACAATATACTATCTAACAGAACAAAGCAAAAAGCATACCTGGATTCTACTAACATGGGGATGGAGATGTGTAATGCTCATTGATTTCCAAAAAACAATCTTAGATAACCTGCCAAGACTTATGCAACAAGCACGCGACTGTGTATGATTATCTTGGATAGCAATGTCCGGGAACGATGAATTTGCTGATTAAAAAAAATCACAGACCTAGATAAAGGTAGATAATATTAGCTTTATTCTTGTGGCTTTTTTGTATATTTTCAAAGCTACATGCAGTGTTTGTTTCATTTGTTAATTATCTTTGTTTAGGTTACTAATATTACTGGT
The DNA here is from genome assembly GCA_014843695.1 of Archivesica marissinica. Taxonomy (NCBI): domain Eukaryota; kingdom Metazoa; phylum Mollusca; class Bivalvia; order Venerida; family Vesicomyidae; genus Archivesica; species Archivesica marissinica. Next base: position 17,606,670 of record CM026398.1, read on the forward strand.
GCTATGTCATTTAAGAGTGTTCCTGTTCTGTATATTGCTTGTGTTTATGTGTCATTTGCTCGGTATCTTCGTTTAGGTATATTACTCATGTTGTCATTTAACTCTTAGCCTGCCGAGTAAATTGAATGTGCAAACAACATAGATCCAGATCAGCTGCGTCTGATCTGAATCTAGGTTGTTTGCTCTATTCAGCCAAGTGATTTAGTTCCACTATCCAAATAGCAAACAGCACAAAGCCTGATCAGATGGAACATTCTGTGCACGTTCTGTGCTGTCTGATCTGGCTCTATGATGTTTGCAAAGGTGACTTTGTGCTGTCTGATATGGCTCTATGCTATTTGCAAAGGTGACTTTGTGCTGTCTGATCTGGCTCTATGCTGTTTGCAAAGGTGACTTTGTGCTGTCTGATCTGACTCTATGCTGTTTGCAAAGGTGACTTTGTGCTGTCTGATCTGGCTCTATGCTGTTTGCAAAGGTGACTGTGCTGTCTGATCTGGCTCTATGCTGTTTGCAAAGGTGACTTTGTGCTGTCTGATCTGGCTCTATGCTGTTTGCAAAGGTGACTGTGCTGTCTGATCTGGCTCTATGCTGTTTGCAAAGGTGACTGTGCTGTCTGATCTGGCTTTATGCTGTTTGCAAAGGTGACTTTGTGCTGTCTGATCTGGCTCTATGCTGTTTGCAAAGGTGACTTTGTGCTGTCTGATCTGGCTCTATGCTGTTTGCAAAGGTGACTGTGCTGTCTGATCTGGCTCTATGCTGTTTGCAAAGGTGACTTTGTGCTGTCTGATCTGGCTCTATGCTGTTTGCAAAGGTGATTGCTGTCTGATCTGGCTCTATGCTGTTTGCAAAGGTGACTGTGCTGTCTGATCTGGCGTTATGCTGTTTGCAAAGGTGACTGTGCTGTCTGATCTGGCTCTATGCTGTTTGCAAAGGTGACTTTAGATGTGATTGGTAGGGTTTAAGAATCTTCCTCTGCTGTATATTGATTGCTGTTATGTCTAAGCGAGAATTCCTAAGTTGTTCTAGTTATTGTATTGTAAGTACGTTTGTCGAAAATAGCCTATTAGCAATCCAGCGATAAACACCGTTTCTTGTATTATTTTTTATTATTATTGAAAAAAGTTGATTTTCCATAAGTCGAGTTACTTTGTGGACTTATGACATTCGTTACGACAATGTTTGTTTTTAGTCTCATTTTTGAATGAAGCTTGGCTAAGTTTGAGATATAAAAAAATGCACTGATTCACAAACAATAGTTTATGAAGTTTGTACACATATCCATTTTTGTAATGTAAATAATTTTAACCAATTGTTATATTAAAACAAATAAAATAGACAAAGTTCCAACAACAACAAAAATGGATGGGGAAACGGTCAACTTACGACTTGGAATATATAAGGTAACAAGATATGGATAAAATCACAATTATCATATCGCAACATCTGGTTAGGAACTACGGTAAAAACAAAGATTTCCAACTAAATGGACCAATTCACATTTCAGAATAAATCGGACTTTATCTGTCAAGGGAGGTAACGGAAACACAAGCGTTGTCTCTCATTAAGGAGCTGTTGTGTTGTACTTTATGATTTCCACAAAGAGGAAAGCTCAGGCCAAAAATCATTTTAGTCAGTTATTTCAAACACAAATGGTGGCTTTATTCATGGTTATATTGCTGTTTGTGTAGATCTACTAGAATTTATTTATTTTCTGATATTCTAAGAGTTTGGTGGTTGGTCTATTTGGAAAGTTTTCAAGTCTGAAAATTGTAACTACCCTGAAAATTCTTTGTAGTAAAACTTGACTGGGGAACCAGGAAAATGCTATCACCAGATAGTAGTAGTAAAACTTGACTGGGGAACCAGGAAAATGCTATCACCAGATAGTAGTAGTAAAACTTGACTGGGAAACCAGGAAAATGCTATCGCCAGATAGTAGTAGCAAAACTTGACTGGGGAACCAGGAAAATGCTATCACTGGTGTGGGGTGTTCAGATAGTAGTAGAACTTGACTGGGAAACCAGGAAATGCTATCGCCAGTGTAGTAGCAAAACTTGACTGGGGAACCAGGAAAATGCTATCACCAGATAGTAGTAGCAAAACTTGACTGGGGAACCAGGAAAATGCTATCACCAGATAGTAGTAGCAAAACTTGACTGGGGAACCAGGAAAATGCTATCACCAGATAGTAGTAGTAAAACTTGACTGGGGAACCAGGAAAATGCTATCACCAGATAGTGTGTTGTAATTGTATTTTTGTGACTTCCTTAAGTTATTTCGAGATGTTGGTGAAAGGGAAATAGATAGTAAAAGAGCTGACTGCAGTTGAGATGTTGGTGAAAGGGAAATAGATAGTAATAGAGCTGACTGCAGTTGAGATGTTGGTGAAAGGGAAATAGATAGTAAAAGAGCTGACTGCATCTGTTAATACTGTTACTGTGGATTTAACTGGGAAATGAGCAAGATCAACAGAGAAAAGAGATAAAAGGCATTGTGATGGAGACATTATCTGATGAGTTTCCAGAGTGGGTAATTATGTGTAACTGAAATCATGTTAGCCTCAAATGGTCAACTTTCTGGACTACCAATCAAAATGTATGTTCGATTAACAGCTTGGACTGAGTGAAATTGTATTTCCCACCCTTCGAAGTCTTTCAACTGAGGTTTCATGTTCCACACAAGGCCCACATAAGAACTGGAGGACCTAATCCTTAAATGATTTTTGTGTTACATTTTCCCCTCATTCTGTTTGATCTGTGTCACAAGTTGAGTTCTAGTTCTTGGTTGGGTGAGGTATAATAGGCCAGCAACGAACCACTGTGGATTCTTCATATCACGGGTTGATTGTATTGTTAACAGCATATTTATCTATACCATCAAGAACACTTCTAAAGTCTTAATTAAAGTGGGATGTATCAACAACATTGTGCTTGTCAAATTCCCATTTCATGCTTTGATTGATTAGGTATACTGAGCCAATACAAAATGAATACTTATCTTGTGCAGTTCAGTCTCTAGGTGTTTTGGTACTTTCTCTGTGAATTCGACAGCAACGTAAAGAACTGGTAATAATATTTGGCAGGGTTAGCAAGATAGTTGTTAATTTACTTCCTCTTATTACATCATTTTTTTTTTTTCCCCCTCATTTTGACAGAGTTAGATTGATGACAAAGGGTGTTTATGTTTTCCTAGCTTTCTTGTTCAAAACAAATAACAGGTTCTATAGTGAACTCGTGTAGTGCATAATTATATCTAGGTTGTTATTTGTCCGCCTCCGTGGTCGAGTGGTTAAGGTCGCTGACTTGTATACCACTGTAACCTATCATCACTGATGGTCACAGGTTCGAGCCCCGCTCAGGCCGTGTCTCATTTATATTAAAAAGTTGGCAGTTTCTTACGGAGGTTGGTGCACCCAAGTACTGGTTAACCGCTGGAGCCTGCCCAGGAAAGGTGTTGTTAAGTAAACTGCCCACTGCCGATATAGCCTGAAATGGTGTTGATGCAAGGGTAAAACCCGAAATATAACATAACATAGGTTGTTATGGTAATTCTTGTGGTCCTTCATTGTCCAGTAAACTATTGAAAATCACCATAATACCTGTAGTATATTGCTGCAACTTTTAAACTAACAAACAAACAGTCTTAAGTAATAGATCTGCATTCCAAGCAGATTGCACCATTTGGATACAAGTTCTTTATCAAACAATTTAGCTTTTATGTCCAAATAATTAGATAATTAATAATTGAACGAAATTGAACAGAAACGATTATATGAATGATATAATATAGATATGTATGTGTTACGATAAGTATCGTTTACTTGTTGCGACTTTGAACTGTATTGTTGATACTTGAAGAATGCAACTGTACACCCCGAAGTGCCAAGACTTCAAATATACACTTTGTTTGATCTGTCAGTCTTTGATGAAATGATAATGGCACCAATTGACAGCCATATTGTTTTTGTCTGGACTCCGGGTGTCACCACGAACATTGGGTGATTGTTGGATAACGGATGTGCCAGATATTGCAGATGGAACACAATACCGTCTCACCTGCGTATGTTTGTATGGTAGTCAATGGGCAGGTGATAGAGTTATTTGAAATTAGTTCAAACTGCTGAATAGCTAATTAGGGGGTACTGAATAGTTAACTTAAATTGGGAAACACCTTTAATAATGTAATTAGGGGGTAGTGGATAGTTGTGTATTAATAATAGGTATCTAAGTGGAACGTTGCCATTTTGATGATTTAAGACTTGCCAATCCAATTAGTCTCGTGGCTCGTTGACGTATCGTGCAGGTATTAATAGGTAAATAGCTCTGAGTAGGTTTTGGAAGTAATAAATTAGTAAACATTTGTTTTAATCATATACCATCTAAGACCCATGGACACTCAGTAAATTTTAGAAATAGCTTTGATTATTTATTAAGAGTTCAAATTTTGACAAATCAAGCAATTTTAATCTGATTTTCCTAATTAACTCTTTTGAAATGATTGTCTAAAGCTTCGTTGATTGTGTGTTAAATATAAACCACTGGAATTGTGTTTACCATAACACCCCATACCCCCCCCCCCATCCATCCCAATCGATACATGCGTTCATTGCACTATCATGATGAACTATTTTATTACACTACTGTTAATCCAACTGCTTTATGTATATGACGTAAAACTCAAATATTCTTCAAGGGAATTACTGGGGGGAAAACTATTGAAAATAAAATGAAGAAACAATGCACAGTCCAAAATCCAAAAAAAAGTTCTTGAAAATACTGGTAAATGAAGAAACAATGAAAACAGTCAAAAAGCTTTTGAAAATTAAAGAGAAATATGAAACCAGTCACGGGTATTGAAAATTAATGACGAAACAATGAATCCAGTCAAAAACGTTTGAAAATTAAAAGAAGACATATGAAACCAGTTTAATCAAACATCTGTTAAAACAATTATCATTTTCTGGGCTAGACATCAGATGTTGTATTTATCTAATACATGAAAACAAGTTACAAATTTCTTCATACATTTCCCCCATTGACACAGCAACTTTTACTATGATCTGGAACATTGTAGCCTAGTGCCAAAATCTATCTGCAGACACACAACACATGTAGCTAGCATCAATATATCATATAAAAACTGGATCTCTTTTCATTTTTTATCAGTATTTTCTCTCCAGCCCCAAACAGTCTGTAGTTTGATACAACGAATTGTCTTTACTGTTAAAAGTCGATACAACACAACAGTACACTAAAATCCATTGAAATTACTGAATTCGTTTCCGGTGCGAATGGCCAGGAGTTAGAGCCCCGCTGGAGCCGTTACAATTGTACCCTTAGGCAAGGCATTTAAATTCCACGTTGCCAACAACAATTTTTAATGATTTTTTTAGGGAGAAGTGAAAGTTTAATTAAACCTACAGTATATTTATTTTACAACGATTGCGAAGCAAATTCTAACAACTTATATTAATCACAATCGTTGGCGCAGATGAAAGCGTATATGTGGTCATTCGTTTGGGAGGAAACCGGAGTACCCAGAGAAAACCCACCTGTCCGATCTGGTGACCACCGCACCATCTCACATGCTTCCCGGTCTGAGGATCGAACCCAGGTTGCATTGGTGAGAAGCAAGCACACTAACCACTGCGCTAATCAGACAGCCATGAGAAGTGAGGCCCAAAGTGGGCGAAGTCGACCGCTAGAATGAGCCCTAGTTGATGTCCTTGAATGTTGAAAAATGTGTGTGTTATATATTGTCATGTTCATATATATAATTCTCTGATTTAAGTTGTGATTTTTCTTCTCATTTCAGGCAAGACATTTGCAGGGCACCTAAAAAATGTGATACTCTAGGTAAGTTGGTTGTCAGTTGGTCGGTCGGTCGGTCGGTAAATCAATTAATCAAACAATCAATCAATATGTGTTGTTTGTCTTGTGGCAGAGCCCAAAGGGTGAAGTGATGTATGAATTGGGAGTCGAGTGTAGCACTTAGTGGCAGGGCCCAAAGGGTGAAGTGATATATGTATTGGGAGTCGAGTGTAACACTTAGTGGCAGGGCCCAAAGGGTGAAGTGATATATGTATTGGGAGTCGAGTGTAACACATGGTTTGATGGCATCTCTCTTATTGGTTGCATATCTTATAATTAATTGCAATGTAAGTGAGATGTGAAACCAAAATGTTCAGTTCTGTTTGGCATAATATAATAACTGTGTTGATGTGCTGTAAAACCAACCTTACATCAAACTGTTGTGTTTCTTCGAGTGTTTTTGTTTATATCTGTACTTTTGTAGAAAAATGCTACAGCATGCTTTAGATCATAATTTGGCATACGCGAGATGTTTATACCATCTCTGTGATATAATTTATTTCCGCTGGTATGCGTGCGTGTACTTGTGAGGTAAAGTCTTGGTTTGTGTGTGTGTGTGGGGGGGGGGGGGCTGAAGGGTGGAAAAGGAAGCTGAAGAATTTCTTGTGCACGAATATGGCTGAATTATGTCTGCTTAGGAATAGAACATGTTCATCAATACACATTGGTCCAAGGAATAGAACGTGTTCATCAATGCACATTGGTAGCTCTTCCTCCAAGGAATAGAATGTGTTCATTAATACACATTGGTCCAAGGAATAGAACGTGTTCATCAATGCACATTGGTCCAAGGAATAGAACATGTTCATCAATGCACATTCCTCCAAGGAATAGAACATGTTCATCAATGCACATTCCTCCAATGAATAGAACATGTTCATCAATGCACATTCCTCCACGGAATATAACATGTTCATCAATGCACATTCCTCCAAGGAATAAAACATGTTCATTAATACACATTGATTTATCTTCCTCCAAGGAATAGAACATGTTCATCAATACACATTGGAAATCAATTGTTAAGAGTGTTGTCGTTCACTTTGCATTTGGTGGAACTGATATTAATTATAAAAATGTTGATGAAATTCAGAGTTTTCTGTTATAAATAAGAAAAAACATATTAATGAATTGTCGGCTGCTACAATTATTTGAACTATTTATAGCCTTTATTTAACCCAGAATGCAAAGAGTTAATATGTGGCCTGTGTTTGGAGAGGTTCTTGCACAGGTTTCCAGTACCAGCATGCCTATTGAGGTTACTGTAGCAAGGTGATATACAGTCCAACCTGTGTTAGTGGCCACCTCTATTAAGCAGCCAACCGGTATTAAGCAGCCAGATTACCAATATGCCATTTTATTATACATTTGACCTCTATTAAGCAGCCACCTGTGTGCTAAGCAGCCACTTTTGTGATTCCCTTCGCTGGCTGCTTAACCCATTTCATTCTGGATACCATTCAAACAGTATTTGCAAAGAACATAGAGCCAGATCAACCGCCACGGAATGTGCCATCTGATCAGGCTCTATGCTGTTTGCTATTCAGATGATCTTGCTAAGATACTTGGCTATGTAGCAAACAACATAGATCCTGATCAGCACGCAGCGTCACGCTGTGGCTGATCTGGATCTATGTTGTTTTCATTCTGGATACATTTAAAGACTTTTGCAAACAACATGGATCCAGATGGGTTAAGCCAGGTTTGATTGTACTGCCTTATCTGGAGATTAAATCTAGAGTAAGGAATTGATATTTGGAGGTATTGTGTATGTAAGATATGGAAGAGAATTAAGTACTTGGTGAAACCCAAGGTTTATCAGCATTCATTCCGATTGGATATTTTGCCACGTTATTTATCATGGTAGTTTTATCAAAAAGTGTACCAATTATCTAATTATAATGTAATAAACATATATCTGTCAATGGAGGTTAAATGAAAATACCCAGCGACTTATCTTACAGTTCTGTCCGCCTCCGTGGTCGAGTGGTTAAGGTCGCTGACTTGTATACCACTGTAACCTATCATCACTGATGGTCACAGGTTCGAGCCCCGCTCAGGCCGTGTTTCATTTATATGAAAAAGTTGGCAGTTTCTTGCGGAGGTTGGTGCACCCAAGTACTGGTTAACCGCTGGAGCCTGCCCAGGAAAGGTGTTGTTAAGTAAACTGCCCGCTGGCGATATAGCCCGAAATGGTGCTGATGCGGGCGTAAAACCCGAAATATAACATATAACATAACCTTACAGTTCTGCCTGTTCTTTAAGCTGATTTATTTGAATATTAAACTTGAGTGGTTTATACAAACTCGTGTTTGGGGGGAAAACCAGAATGGTGATGTATTTCATTGTTTTGGGTGATTTACGATGCTTTCTTTATTGTATTGTGTATCTTTTGTATATTCACCAAGCTTAAGATGCATATATTATAGTATAGGTGGGAATCATCCGGGGCTCCTGTTTAGAATGTTTTCTGACGTGTGTGTGTGTGTTTTACGTTTATTTATCGTCTCTACCGGTTGCCCATATGAGCGACGCCCCCTGAAGAGATTAGTCATTTTAGATTTTTGGAGGATAGTGCAATGATACAGACAGAGACCCATTCAAGAGTCTCCTCTGGTTCTTTTACGTGCACAGTGTACAGCACCGACACAAGACCTCGGTTTAAAGTCTCATCTGAAAGACTGTTACTTTTATTAGGGTCAGACGGGTGATCGAACCTGCGATCCCTGGATTACCAGTCCAGTGGTAACAGTCCAGCGTGTTACCACTGGACTACAGATCTGTCTGTTGTTTTCTGACCTTTCATTTTTTTAAATTAAATATTGACAAATTTACTATATAATGGATTAATTTTTCATGGATTTATGAAGTATAGCATTTTTTAGGTGCCTTAAATTTGTGAAAATATATCTTGCACCGTTACTGTGTGGAAACGAGTATATTCATTTTTGCAAACAGCATAGAGCCTGATCAGACGGCATGTTCTGTGCCATCTAATCTGGCTCTATGATAGTAATCTCTCGGCTATGAGCTAGGCACCGTATCCATTTTACCACTGTGGTTCTTGTGGGGCTGGAACTCGTAATATCTTCGGCTACGAGCCAGGCACCATCTCCATTTTATCACCGTGGTTCCGGTGGGGGCTGGAACTCGCAATCCCTCGGCTATGAGCCAGGCACCGTATCCATTTATCACCGTGGTTCCGGTGGGGCTGGAACTTGCAATCCCTCGGCTATGAGCCAGGCACCGTATACATGACACCACTGTGGTTCTGGTTGGGCTGGAACTCGCAATCCCCTCGGCTACAAGCCATGCACCGTATACATGACACCACTGTGGTTCTGGTTGGGCTGGAACTCGCAATCCCTCGGCTATGAGCCAGGCACCGTATACATGACACCACTGTGGTTCTGGTTGGGCTGGAACTCGCAATCCCCTCGGCTATGAGCCAGGCACCGTATCCATTTTATCACCATGGTTCCGGTGGGGCTGGAACTCGTAATCCCTCGGCTATGAGCCAGGCACCGTATACATGACACCACTGTGGTTCTGGTTGGGCTGGAACTTGCAATCCCTCGGCTATGAGCCAGGCACCGTATACATGACACCACTGTGGTTCCGGTGGGGCTGGAACTCGCAATCCCCTCGGCTACAAGCCAGGCACCATATGCATGACACCACCACTATTGTACACACCCACTTTACCCTCATATGATGACTGTGACTGAAATAAGCCTCACTGCGGAGTTATCCTTGATACGTTTAATCTTTTTGTACTCGGTTCCAAGTGGGGTGCATGTCTGCATACACCGCATAGACATCATAAACATCATAAACATTATTGTGAAATGCTCAGTTCAACCTTACTGTACTCTCAAACTGTATTGTATGGTGAGTTTCAGGCATACATTATAACAAGCCCACGTTGTGCTTACTTGGAATGCTATGCAAACTGTCATAGGCAGATCTGCGGATGATTATAAAATGTGATTTACTGTTCTATGCTTCCATTTCTCAGTAATAATTTATTTGAATTTTAGGTAACATTTTGAACTTCTGCCCAAAAAGTAGCTGGAATTTGTTGCATTTTGTAAATTACCTCCCTTTATAATATTGATTTTACAAAATTATTATGAAGTCTGTAAATTGCAGTTTCTTAAAGTTAACACTACAATGGGGCATTAGACATAGAAATGCTAGTCCGTTACTGTGCCCTTCCCGGTACTCAGAAATGCTAGTCCATTACTGTGCCCTTCCCGGTACTCGGAAATGCTAGTCAGTTACTGTGCCCTTCCTGGTACTCGGAAATGCTAGTCAGTTACTGTGCCCTTCCTGGTACTCGGAAATGCTAGTCCGTTACTGTGCCCTTCCTGGTACTCGGAAATGCTAGTCGGTTACTGTGCCCTACCTGGTACTCGGAAGTGCTAGTCGGTTACTGTGCCCTACCTGGTACTCGGAAGTGCTAGTCGGTTACTGTGCCCTTCCCGGTACTCGGAAACCCAATGACGAACAGACTAGTGTTGTATGCATTTTATATGTATTTTATTTCGTTGTTTTTTTGGGACTTACTTTGTACAGGTTTTTTTCCCCTGGCAACATGTTTCCACTGTTAATACATTTTACATGTGGTCATTTGAGTTGCTGCCAGTTGCACCTACATTTTTGTCTTCACTTATTGCCTAGTTAGCAAGAAATATTGCACACATTGAACTATGGTGTGGTGTCATTTAGTGGAGTGGCTCCAATTCAGATCATGTTTGGAAACAACTTAAAAGTTACACTTGTCTGGAAACAACTTCAAAGTTAAACATGTCTAGAAAGGTACCTTCAAAGTTACACTTGTCTGGAATGGTACCTTCAAAGTTAAGCATGTCTAGAAAGGTACCTTCAGAGTTACACTTGTCTGGAATGGTAACTTCAAAGTTAAACATGTCTGGAAACAACATTACGGTTAAACTTGTCTGGAAAATATGCAAAGTTAAACATGTGTGGAGACAATCTCAAAGTTAAACATGTCTGGAAAGGTCATGTCAAAGTTAAACATGTCTGGAAAGGTCACGTCAAAGTTAAACATGTCTGGAAAGGTCATGTCAAAGTTAAACATGTCTGGAAAGGTCATGTCAAAGTTAAACATGTCTGGAACGGTCATGTCAAAGTTAAACATGCCTGGAAAGGTCATGTCAAAGTTAAACATGTCTGGAAAGGTCACGTCAAAGTTAAACATGCCTGGAAAGGTCATGTCAAAGTTAAACATGTCTGGAAAGGTCATGTCAAAGTTAAACATGCCTGGAAAGGTCACGTCAAAGTTAAACATGTTTGGAACGGTCACGTCAAAGTTAAACATGTCTGGAACGGTCACGTCAAAGTTAAACATACCTGGAAAGGTCATGTCAAAGTTAAACATGTCTGGAAAGGTCACGTCAAAGTTAAACATGCCTGGAAAGGTCATGTCAAAGTTAAACATGTCTGGAAAGGTCATGTCAAAGTTAAACATGCCTGGAAAGGTCACGTCAAAGTTAAACATATCTGGAACGGTCATGTCAAAGTTAAACATGTTTGGAACGGTCATGTCAAAGTTAAACATACCTGGAAACAACTTTTAATACCGAATATATTCTTTGTCTTCTTTCATAATATCAGTGTGATGTTAAACAAGTCCCAATTACAATGTGATTAAAAATCGAGTAAAAAATCATTTTGTTGCAAAATTACTTTTCAAAACCTCAGTGGGGTCTGCCTGCAAAGCATTGAATTAATGAAAGCTTAATAGGAAAATTGACATGTTTCAATTAAATTGCAATCATTCAAACATCATGTTTGTACAGTCATTTTTTTCATCTGTTTAATTTGAAAATACAGGTCACGGGTTAACATTTAGACTTGATGACCTGTGAACAAGTAGAAATAAAATCCTAGTGACCTATTAAATGTAGGTTAATTGTCGTGTTCTGGAGCAGATTGTCGGTTGGTGGTATTTGGCAGCTTAGCACATATGGCAACTCCAGCTATTATTGGTGGAGGAGGAAGACCCAGAGTGCCTGTCCGAGTGGTATTCAGGCACGGGCGGGCACCCAGGTAGAACCACTGACCTTCCGCAAGCCAGCTGGATAGCTTTCTAACTTGACGGTGGGCATGTCAGACATCCCCCCCAGTAGGATTCGAACCTTCAGCGGCTAGGGTTCTGTAATTTGAAATCGCCATCTGTTACCGCTTGGCCACGGAGGCCTCCCAATTATCTAGTAGAATCCTGCCTATAATTGCATATATATGACTGATCATTTCAGTAAATTCTGTTGGTAGGTATTTTTTTGCGAAATTTTGTAGGCACTACCAGCGACAACACTAATCCAGACTGTATAACCCCATACAACATATTGTCGTAACTATGAAACATTGAAATATTGTCGTAACTATGAAACATTGAAATATTGTCGTAACTATGAAACATTGAAATATTGTCGTAACTATGAAACATTGAAATATTGTCGTAACTATGAAACATTGAAATATTGTCGTAACTATGAAACATTGAAATATTGTCGTAACTATGAAACATTGAAATATTGTCGTAATTGAACATAAATATTGTTACTTGATTGAATGATTGATCAGATGGAGCACACAGATAGATTGTTGCATTTACTATACGCGAGTTGCAGTGAACGGTTCCGTTGCTTCAATGAATGTTTGTGTTTTGTTCAGTAAAGTCGATTTGTTGTGTCGGTTTGCAGAGGGAATACGGTAGATTTCATTCCAGTCCTGTGCCATATGAATGTTTGTGTTTTGTTCAGTAAAGTCGATTTGTTGTGTCGGTTTGCAGAGGGAATAAGGTAGATTTCATTCCAGTCCTGTGTCATATGAATGTTTGTGTTTTGTTCAGTAAAGTCGATTTGTTGTGTCGGGTTGCAGAGGGAATAATGAGGTAGATTTCATTCCAGTCCTGTGTCATATGAATGTTTGTGTTTTGTTCAGTAAAGTCGATTTGTTGTGTCGGGTTGCAGAGGGAATACGGTAGATTTCATTCCAGTCCTGTGTCATATGAATGTTTGTGTTTTGTTCAGTAAAGTCGATTTGTTGTGTCGGGTTGCAGAGGGAATACGGTAGATTTCATTCCAGTCCTGTGTCATATGAATGTTTGTGTTTTGTTCAGTAAAGTCGATTTGTTGTGTCGGGTTGCAGAGGGAATAATAAGGTAGATTTCATTCCAGTCCTGTGTCATATGAATGTTTGTGTTTTGTTCAGTAAAGTCGATTTGTTGTGTCGGTTTGCAGAGGGAATACGGTAGATTTCATTCCAGTCCTGTGTCATATGAATGTTTGTGTTTTGTTCAGTAAAGTCGATTTGTTGTGTCGGGTTGCAGAGGGAATACGGTAGATTTCATTCCAGTCCTGTGTCATATGAATGTTTGTGTTTTGTTCAGTAAAGTCGATTTGTTGTGTCGGTTTGCAGAGGGAATAAGGTAGATTTCATTCCAGTCCTGTCTCATATGAATGTTTGTGTTTTGTTCAGTAAAGTCGATTTGTTGTGTCGGGTTGCAGAGGGAATAATGAGGTAGATTTCATTCCAGTCCTGTGTCATATGAATGTTTGTGTTTTGTTCAGTAAAGTCGATTTGTTGTGTCGGGTTGCAGAGGGAATAATGAGGTAGATTTCATTCCAGTCCTATGGTCATAAATTGTGTATAACTCTGGTACTTCTATATAATCATACAGCTAGTATTATTTGCTTTACCTCTGCATGCTGGGTAATATAAGGCTATAAATAGTTCAAATAATTGTAGCAGCTGACAATGAGAGACATCTCTCATTTTCTATTACCTCCCTTGGCAGATAAAGTCTGATTTATTCCAAAATGTGAATAGGTCCTTTTTGTTAGAATCCTGTTTTTACTGTTGTTCCCTAACCAGATGTTGTGATACGATAAATGTGATTATATCCAAATTGTGTTAATTAACTGATAACATTCTTTTTGAAATAAGTACCCATTGTATATACTGTATGAGATCTGTCGAGATATAGTAATTTAAAACTCGCCAAGAAGCAATAGTGGAATAAAATTGCTAGCATGTTGTGCAAAGGAAACACTGATAAAAACAGAGGAATACACTTAATAGGACCTATCTACTTTTAGAGAGTATTCAGGGGCAGTAACTGACCGATATCTCTCATTCATTATTGTGTTTTGGTTATTTGTAACTGAATACTCTGGTAATATATGTCGAATTTCCTTAGAATTGTTGATAATTCTAATGAATTTGTATGACATATTTACTGGTTATTTTCAGATTCCCAGTGTAGAGTTAATACACCAAGTCATAGCAAATTGTTTATAGGAACCCTGGCTTGTTTTTATATTATCGGCATATTTATATTGGTAATTAAGGTGGATAATCCGCGTATCTGGGTATAATTAAAGATGGTTATGCGATTAATTATCGTGGAAGCAGTTTTAATGCCGTAAAACCCGCTACCTGCTGGGGGGTAATAGCTTTAATTAATGAAAATCCATAATAATATCGAATTAAGATGCTGTTTGGAAATGGTTTTAATTTGCTGTTTAAAATTGGTATCTATGCCACTTGTTTGTATTACTGATTGATTGATTGAATGAATGATTGATTTTACTTTTTTGATACTATCTTACAGTGATTTTTGTATAGTTGCTAATAGTTTGATAAGCCTATCTAAGGTAGGCCTAGTTGTACACCGTACAATTGGTATACTTAATTGTTTTTGTGTATAGAGTCGCGCCACCAGCTTAGATATGGCTCTCTCCAGCTACTATTGATGGAGGAAGACCCCACCTGGGTAGAACCACCAAACTTCCACAAGCCAGCAGGATGGCTTACTCACATGAAAGAAGTTGTGATAGCGCATTCACTTCATGTACGAAAGGCCCTCCCATTGGAGCCGTTAAGATTGTGCCTAAGGGCACAAGGCATTTAAATTTCACGTTACTTTATTTATTTTACAACGATTGCGAAACAAGTTTTAACAACTTTTATTAAACACTCTCATTGGCGCGGATGAAAGCGTAAATGTGGTCATTTGTGTGGGTGGAAACCGGAGTACCCGGAGGAGAAAACCCACCTGTCCGATCTGGCAACCACCGTACCATCTCACATACTTCCCGGTCCGATGATCGATAATTTCACGTTGCCTCTTCTCTCCCTTGAGGCGATGGATTCTATCAGGAATGAGGTTGAGAGAGTGATTAATATAAGTTTGTAAGAATTTGTTTCGCAATTACTAAAATAAATTTGTTTTCATATAGTGGCTGAGTAGTTAAATACTTGGAATGTCCTGGGTTCGATCAAAATAATGTCTAGTATTTTTCATTCTTATAAGATTTTTTGATGAGACAACAAGCCAGGGTCTCATGTACTATGCTTAAACAGGTAGAAGGATGTCACACCCAAGGTCACTCTGTATCCATCTCCCCGATCTCTGGGGCGGGCACTATATAACAATAATATTATTTTGGGGCCCTTGTAACAACAAATAAGCAAACAATCTATTCATGCTGTATGTCTTTGTTTTAGGATTGGCTGAGCTAGGAACCATGTGTGATCGTGAACGTAGTTGTTCTATTGTAGAAGATAATGGTATTAGTGCAGCATATACAATTGCTCATGAACTTGGCCATGTGTAAGTACAGTTATATACAGTCAAACCTGTGTTAGTTGCAACCTCTTTTAAGCAGCCAACCTGTATTAAGCAGCCACTGTCCAGATTCCCAATTTGTTGTTTTACTATATATTTGACCTCTATTAAGCAGCCACTGTCCAGATTCCCAATTTGTTGTTTTACTATATATTTGACCTCTATTAAGCAACCACCTGTGCTAAGCAGTCACTTCTTGTGATTCCCTTGGCTGGCTGCTTAGACAGGTTTCACTGTATTCCATATTATTGTACCATGTTAATTCCCTTTTTCCTCTTTATTTTTTTATATCTAAATTACTGAGTTTTACCTCGGCATATTTTTAATTTAACTGTATAGCTATCTCAGTTTCACAATAATTTAGCCTCTCAGTTTCATAATAATTTAGTCTCACTCAGTTTCATAATAATTAGCCTCTCTCAGTTTGATAATTAGCTTCACTCAGTTTCATAATAGGTTAACCTCTCTCAGTTTCATTAAAAACCGTTAACCTATCTCAGTTTCATTAAAAACCGTTAACCTATCTCAGTTTCAAAACAATTTGACCTGTCTCAGTTTCATAATAGTTTAACCTAACTGGTTGTCTGATTAGTGCAGCAGTTAGCGCGCTCGCTTCTCACCAATGCAACCCAGGTTCGATTCTCGGACCGGGAAGTATGTCAGATGGTACCTTGGTCGCCAGATCGGAGATGTGGGTTTTCTCTGGGTACTCCGGTTTCCTCCCACCCAACTCAGTTTCATAATAATTTGACCTGTCTCAGTTTATACAGATTTATTCCGTCTCAGTTTCATAATAATTTAATTTAACTCAGTTTCACAATTATTTAACCTTTCTCGATTTATGTTTTACTTAATTTTACCGTATATATTTTAATTATCGCATCTCAATTACAGATTAATCTGATCTCAGCTGTATAGTTAGCTTATCTCAATACCGTATAATTTATGGCTTATCTAATTGTGTATAACTTTCTCTCATTTGTGCAGTTCATTTGTCTCATTTGTGTATTTCAATGAAACGTCGTTTGTGTATTATATATACATTTAACTTTTCTCATATGTGTATTTAACTTTTCTTATCTGCAGATTTAACTTACCTCATGATGATGATAATCGATGCCACCGTCCAATTTATGATCGTGATCCAACTGCCAAAACCCACATAATGTCCCCTACAATTGACGAGAAAACTGACCCATGGTCCTGGTCCGACTGCAGCTCCCGTTTGCTCACAAAATTCCTTGAGTAAGTATATAAACAGAAACATTGTATTGGTTCAGATATGACCCTACCCGGGTAGCCATGACATGTGAGTCCATGGGCTGCGTCGGGAGAGCCATGATTGGTGTGTCTGAGGGCCCGAGTGCATGGTTGTTGTGTGCACTGCTTGCATGCATCAACTTCTCTCTAGCTAGTCTGTGTGTTACAATCACACACGGTCGATAGGACACATACAAAATGTGTTGTGTAGATTGATTTGTCCTGTCTGTCTGTCTGTCTGTCTGTCTGTCTGTCTGTCTGTCTGTCTGTCTGTCTGTCTGTCTGTCTGTCTGTCTGTCTGTCTGTCTGTCTGTCTGCTGGCACAGTAAGTATTAGTAGCTTGAAGATGGAAATCTATCTGCTGTATCGTGTGTGGCGTGGTAGCCCAGTGGTTACTCTGGACTACCAGTCTGAACATCATAGGTTTAATCCCCAACCGGAGCTTATCAAAATACTTGATAGTAATTCCCCAAGTCTTTTACAAATGAGACTATGAAGATATGTGTTCTGTCCTTTGCACAAGGAATGGTGAAGAACCAGAATGTTGCACAAGGAATGGTGAAGAACCAGAACGTTGCACAAGGAATGGTGAAGAACCAGAATGTTGCACAAGGAATGGTGAAGAACCAGAACGTTGCACAAGGAATAGTGAAGAACCAGAACGTTGCACAAGGAATGGTGAAGAACCAGAACGTTGCACAAGGAATAGTGAAGAACCAGAACGTTGCACAAGGAATGGTGAAGAACCAGAATGTTGCACAAGGAATGGTGAAGAACCAGAATGTTGCACAAGGAATGGTGAAGAACCAGAACGACTATTCATCACATGTGGGATATGGAACAGGGACTCGCTCTCTATCCTACCATCTCTAGGAGGCTGTTCTATGTATGCCGTAGTAGCCACAAGTAGAAAATCTGGGCCATAAAACCTAAATGAAACCATCACTATCTACGTGTTCTCGCCAAGTGTGTTACTGAACATGATAAAAAAGGCATTTGCTAGTGTTGATCAAATGGAGGTTAACATGGCCAACAATTGCTGCAGAGTGTTTACAACAGTTGCTGGGAAGTTCAATGCACTTCCTGTTCATAAAAGTTGAACCATTTCTTTTTGTGAATGATGGCTGTGTTTCCATGATGTTTATCTATACCAACAAATTATCCAAGAATTATTGTGAAATGTGAAGAAATGTGGTCAAAGAACAATATCATAGAGTGATAGATCACCTGTCCGTTGTTAGCTCATTATTTATTGAAGGAGTAGTCATACTTCTGTACAATGGCGTTTGAGGTGCGGGGGGGGGGGGTGGGCTATGTTTGCAGCTGTTTACATACAAAATGAAAAGGTATAGGGGAGATCACTCTTCAACTTTTCCATTTTTATTTTATTCCATTGAACATCACTGGGTTGGACCTATGCAGGTTTTTTCTGGGCAGGCGTAATCCTAGTCCTTACGGTGTGTGCGTGCGTGCGTGCGTGCGTGCGTGCGTGCGTGCGTGCGTGCGCGCGCTAAAGGACACTACATACGTGCCATGCCCGGGAATGAAGCCCGGGACCTCGCAGTCGCTAATCCAGCACTCTGGACCACAGACAATGACATTCATTAGTATTAATGATGAATTAAATATTTCTATATTTAGGTATCTTGTATATTTTATGTATATTTTATAATTCGTTTATGCCGAGAAAATGTATGTAAACAGAATGCTTAATATCTTTCAGTGTGGGTTATGGAAATTGTCTGCACAACAAACCAAGAGGGAAAAAAATATATCGCCGAAAGATCAAACGTCTTCAGAGAAAAAAAGCTGGCTCCATCTATAATGTTAACAAGCAGTGTGAACTCATCTACGGGAAGGGGTATTTCTTCTGCTCCTTCCAGGTAGGCATATTGCACACAGATCTGCTGGTCCGTTCATCCATCCCGCACCACACTCTAGTCCTCGTAACCTAAATTTATTCGCAGATTTTCACCGATTTTATTTGAGGGGAATGTATATGTATTAAATTTATTAGCAGATTTTATTTATGGGGAATGTATATATATGTATTAAATTTATTAGCAGATTTTATTTATTGGGAATGTATATATATGTATTAAATTTATTAGCAGATTTTCACCGATATTATTTAAGGGGAATGTATATGTATTAAATTTATTCGCAGATTTTCACCGATATTATTTGAGGGGAATGTAAATGTATTAAATTTATTCGCAGATTTTCACCGATATTATTTGAGGGGAATGTATATGTATTAAATTTATTCGCAGATTTTCACCGATATTATTTGAGGGGAATGTATATGTATTAAATTTATTCGCAGATTTTCACCGATATTATTTGAGGGGAATGTATATAATATGTATTCAATTTATTCGCAGATTTTCACCGATGTTATTTGAGGGGAATGTAAATGTATTCAATTTATTCGCAGATTTTCACCGATTTTATTTGAGGGGAATGTAAATGTATTCAATTTATTCGCAGATTTTCACCGATTATATTTGAAGGGAATGTATATGTATAAATATGGTTGCTCCTTTTTTTATAGTAAATAGCTTGCCACTCGCTGTTTTAGGTTGAAATCCCATGAGAGATGCCAAATTCTGCCATGATCTTTGATGTAATTGCGAGTATATCTTCACCATTAACACTTGGGAATGTCACTTGAACTCCCAAAACAAAAAACTAATTTATTGTTCCTCATATTGGGTAGGGTATTGGGGTGGGGTGGGGTGGAAAACTATACTCTGCACCCCCCCCCCCCGGTCCCCATCAAATCTGCCTTACTCCTATGCAAGTGGATTGTGGCGTCTACAATCGGACCAACATTGTATTATTTCATGAGAAATCCCACCTGTACAGGAAAAAAACAACAACAGTGCCATAAAATAATTACACAGCATTCTTCTGAAGTTGTATTAAACAGTAATGATTACATGCGTTAATTAGTTTTATGTCTGGTTAATAGCCGCTTGAAACTCGAACAGGAAGAGAGTAAATGATGACTATTGTTAATTGATTGATATTACAGAACACGTGCCAGCAGTTATGGTGTACACGGGATCTCAGCCTCTCGTGCCAAACTCAACACATGCCCATGGCCGACGGTACCATGTGTGGTACCGGAAAGGTAAGCTCTCCCATCCCTTCCTCCATACTCGTGTATGTTACAGCTAAGCCAGGTCATTGTGATTTTGTATATATGTTTAGTTCAGATTTAGTAAAATATTATTAATCATTTTTGTGGAAGGTTCCAACGATGGCAGGGTAGGTACAGGGATGGTCCAGACAGGGTTGTTTTAGAATGTGCAAAAATGATCTATGGCCCAGGAAAGGGTAGGGGGTAGTCTATGCAGTAGCTTGGATGATTCATATAAGGGAAGGGCTGCTAGGTCATCCGTTAGAATGACTGAAATGTCCGCCTCCGTGGTCGAGTGGTTACGGTCGCTGACTTGTATACCACTGTAACCTATCATCACTGATGGTCACGGGTTCGAGCCCCGCTCAGGCCGTGTCTCATTTATATGAAAAAGTTGGCAGTTTCTTATGGAGGTTGGTGCACCCAAGTACTGGTTAACCGCTGGAGCCTGCCCAGGAAAGGTGTTGTTAGGTAAACTGTCCGCCGGCGATATAGCCCAAAATGGTGCTGATGCAGGCATAAAACCCGAAATATAACATAACATAACAGAATGACTGAAAAATGTTCTAAATGCTATGAATCCATTCATGTAAAAGCATTATGCCATCAAAAGATCCAACAGTTGCCATGTGCTGCATGCCGAAAACTGGCCTCTTGAAAATATTTGTGATATTTTCATCTAGTTTAAATGTCATAAGCACTGTACACTCTATATAAACGATGTTCCGAATAAGTCTGAAAATAAGAAATTTAAAAACTTGAAAGTAAAATACAGTCAAAGCAGCCAGCCAAGGGAGTGAGCGAAACATATTTGGAATCTTGAAACTGGCTGCTTAATACAGGTTGGCTGCTTAATGGAGGTGAGACCACTAACACAGTTTTGACTGTATAAACAGGTTGGCTGCTTAATGGAGGTGAGACCACTAACACAGTTTTGACTGTATAAACAGGTTGGCTGCTTAATGGAGGTGAGACCACTAACACAGGTTTGACTGTATATACAGGTTGGCTGCTTAATGGAGGTGAGACCATTAACACAGTTTTGACTGTATATACAGGTTGGCTGCTTAATGGAGGTGAGACCACTAACACAGTTTTGACTGTATATACAGGTTGGCTGCTTAATGGAGGTGAGACCATTAACACAGTTTTGACTGTATATACAGGTTGGCTGCTTAATGGAGGTGAGACCATTAACACAGTTTTGACTGTATATACAGGTTGGCTGCTTAATGGAGGTGAGACCATTAACACAGTTTTGACTATATACAGGTTGGCTGCTTAATGGAGGTGAGACCATTAACACAGTTTTGACTGTATATACAGGTTGGCTGTTTAATGGAGGTGAGACCATTAACACAGTTTTGACTATTATCATGTTTACAGTACGATATTTATCGATTTATGAAAATATGGTTTCAGTGGTGTATCCGGGGCCGATGTGTGAAAGACAAACCCGACAGGAAAGTGAAAGGTGGGTGGGGTAAATGGCACCCATATGGTATATGTACACGGACCTGTGGCGGTGGAATCAAAAAAGCTTACAGAGAATGCAATAATCCTGAGTAAGTAGAAAAAGGCTTGTGTAAATAGAAAAAGGCTTGTGTAAATAGAAAAAGGCTTGTGTAAGTAGAAAAAGGCTTGAGTAAGTAGAAAAAGGCTTGGCTTGTGTAAGTAGAAAAAGGCTTGAGTAAGTAGAAAAAGGCTTGAGTAAGTAGAAAAAGGTTTGAGTAAGTAGAAAAAGGCTTGGCTTGTGTAAGTAGAAAAAGGCTTGAGTAAGTAGAAAAAGGCTTGGCTTGTGTAAGTAGAAAAAGGCTTGAGTAAGTAGAAAAAGGCTTGAGTGAAAAAGGCTTGAGTAAGTAGAAAAAGGCTTGAGTAAGTAGAAAAAGGCTCGAGTAAGTAGAATTATTTGAATTATGTATAGCCTTTGTTTTACCCAGCATGCATAGAGTTAAGTACTTGAATGTTTAATATATCTGCTTTAGAAAGATTTAATGTTTGTTTCCATCTTCTATTCTTCGTCTTCAAATCACGATGTAAACGTGTACCTATATTCGTGTTTTCAGACCGAGCGGTGGTGGTCGTTACTGCACTGGTAAATGGGTCAAATACAGACACTGCAATACTAAGGTACTACCTATTCCATTGTATGCTTTATAATATTATAAAGTAAAGTGTTTGTTTATTATAGTGTCACCCCTATTTAAAGGGCCAGCCATTTCTGACTTATGAGACACCTCTTTTTACGAACATCAGTACTTCCCGAATCCCATACTTGTACGCCAGACGCCAGGCTGGTAGGCAATCGGTAACCATTATTTAACTAGCTGGTGGCTCACCAACCGGCCATATCAGAACGAACCCCTGACGAGATTCGAACCTTCGACCTCACGCTCCGTAGGCGGACGCCTTAACCACTGGGCATTTTTTATGTGATACAAATCATTGTTTTACCAGGTAAATGATTCCCCTTTCATTTGTTTCTTGGAATTGTTGAGCATGCAGTAAGATTGATACCGTAGACTCGGCTGAATGTTACATTTGCTTAGGTGGCATCCATGACCAAGTTGTTACTGTTGGTTGTTGACTCCTTGGCTTGCTCTTCAATGCTGTAGGTTCGAATCTCACCACGCCTGTTAATGCATATCGCCAGTTGTCAATCAATGTTTGGGATTAGCGCAGTGGTTAGCGCGCTCGCTTCTCACCAATGCGACCCGGGTTCGATCCTCGGACAGGGAAGTATGTGAGATGGTACGATGGTCGCCAGATCGGACAGGTGGGTTTTATCCGGGTACTCCGGTTTCCTCCCACATTAATGACCACATATACGCTTTCATCCGAGCCAACGAGAGTGATTAATATAAGTTGTTAAAACTTGCTTCGCAATCGTTGTAAAATAAATATATACAAAAAAAAGTTTGGGATATCTGATAAAAACCTTATTTCAATGTTGTCAACTGATTCACTGTTGTAACATTACCATGAAATTATTATCAACCGATAAATTCTACAAACCAAAAAGCTTTGTAGAGATATAGTGTGTGTGTTGCATCGTGCAGTAAAATTACAATGGATAGATGTGGTTGTACAATTGGATAACTCGTGTATATTTCCAGGATTGCCCACCAAACAGTGATGATTTTCGAATTCAACAGTGTGCAGAATACAACCGCAATAACAACAACCATTACAATATCCCCCGTGGTTCAAAATGGATACCGAAATATGATGGGAGTAAGTGTGACATAGATTACTATACTGATTAACAGGACAAATCCAGGAGATGACTGTACTGTAGGACAGGACAAATCCAGGAGATGACTGTACTGTAGGACAGGACAAATCCAGGATATGACTGTACTACATGTAGGACAGGACAAATCCAGGAGATGGCTGTACTGTAGGACAGGACAATCCAAGAGATGACTGTACTGTAGGACAGGACAAATCCAGGAAATGACTGTACTGTAGGACAGGACAAATCCAGGAGATGACTGTACTGTAGGACAGGACAAATCCAGGAGATGACTGTATGTGGGTGTATGACTGTACTACATGTAGCAGGCAATCCAGGAGATGGCTGTACTGTAGGACGGACAATCCAAGAGATGACTGTACTGTAGGACAGGACAAATCCAGGAAATGACTGTACTGTTGGGTAAGACAAGACAAATCCATGAGATGACTGTACTGTAGGGTAGGACAGGACACATCCAGGAGATGACTGTACTGTAGGACAGGACAAATCCAGGAGATGACTGTAGGACAGGACAAATCCAGGATATGACTACTGTAGGACAGAACAAATCCATGAGATGATTGTACTGTAGGCCAGGACAAATCCAGGAGATGATTGTACTGTAGGCCAGGACAAATCCAGGAGATGACTATACTGTAGGACAGAACAAATCCATGAGATGACTATTCTGTAGGCCAGGACAAATTCATGATGTTATATTTTTAGGTAATCTCCTAGTTGTTGTCTATATACGATGTCATGACGTTGCAAACATACCCCATGCTCAAAATGCTTTCATTTCTGGTGATGATTTTCACAAATTCTGACTTGATTGAATGTAATCTCAAAAAACCAATCTATTAATTATTTGCAAAAGCTAATATCGCAAGATAGTTTTTATTTAGTGAAAACATTACATATTAAAGTACCCATATGCTAAATGAAACTTTGTTACAGTGAACTAAATTAGTACCTTAGTGGAAACATTATAAAGTTGAAAAGCGTAGTAGAAAATCTTTTTTGAGAGAGTTTGTCATGTTATTGGACTTACTCGAGACTGAGAGAATATTTATGATTTTACAGTTCAGGAGAAGGAC
Organism: Archivesica marissinica; assembly: GCA_014843695.1. Taxonomy (NCBI): domain Eukaryota; kingdom Metazoa; phylum Mollusca; class Bivalvia; order Venerida; family Vesicomyidae; genus Archivesica; species Archivesica marissinica. Next base: position 17,630,941 of record CM026398.1, read on the forward strand.
TGGTGTAAGCTCTTCTGCAAGGCTCATTCAAGTCCGTCCTATTTCTACATGCTCAATCACAAAGTCGTTGACGGTACCAAATGCCGTCCCGATGGTAACGACATCTGTATAAACGGTCATTGTCAGGTAAGCAACATACTTCTATATGCTCAATCACAAAGTCGTTGACGGTACCAAGTGCCGTGCCGATGGTAACGACATCTGTATAAATGGTCATTGTCAGGTAAGTAACCGATGTACCTAATTGTGTTGCTGGTACCACCTGTCGTCCTGATGGTAACGACATCTGTATAAATGGTCATTGTCAGGTAAGTAACCGATGTACCTAATTGTGTTGCTGGTACCACCTGTCATCCCAACGCTAATGACATCTGTATAAATGGTCATTGTCACGTAAGTAACCGATGTACCTAATTGTGTTGCTGGTACCACCTGTCATCCCAACGCTAATGACATCTGTATAAATGGTCATTGTCACGTAAGTAACCGATGTACCTAATTGTGTTGCTGGTACCACCTGTCATCCTGATGGTAACGACATCTGTATAAATGGTCATTGTCACGTAAGTAACCGATGTACCTAATTGTGTTGCTGGTACCACCTGTCGTCCTGATGGTAACGACATCTGTATAAATGGTCATTGTCACGTAAGTAACCGATGTACCTAATTGTGTTGCTGGTACCACCTGTCATCCCAACGCTAATGACATCTGTATAAATGGTCATTGTCACGTAAGTAACCGATGTACCTAATTGTGTTGCTGGTACCACCTGTCATCCCAACGCTAATGACATCTGTATAAATGGTCATTGTCACGTAAGTAACCGATGTACCTAATTGTGTTGCTGGTACCACCTGTCATCCCAACGCTAATGACATCTGTATAAATGGTCATTGTCACGTAAGTAACCGATGTACCTAATTGTGTTGCTGGTACCACCTGTCATCCCAACGCTAATGACATCTGTATAAATGGTCATTGTCACGTAAGTAACCGATGTACCTAATTGTGTTGCTGGTACCACCTGTCATCCCAACGCTAATGACATCTGTATAAATGGTCATTGTCACGTAAGTAACCGATGTACCTAATTGTGTTGCTGGTACCACCTGTCATCCCAACGCTAATGACATCTGTATAAATGGTCATTGTCACGTAAGTAACCGATGTACCTAATTGTGTTGCTGGTACCACCTGTCATCCCAACACTAATGACATCTGTATAAATGGTCATTGTCACGTAAGTAACCGATGTACCTAATTGTGTTGCTGGTACCACCTGTCGTCCTGATGGTAACGACATCTGTATAAATGGTTATTGTCACGTAAGTAACCGATGTACCTAATTGTGTTGCTGGTACCACCTGTCATCCCAACGCTAATGACATCTGTATAAATGGTTATTGTCACGTAAGTAACCGATGTACCTAATTGTGTTGCTGGTACCACCTGTCATCCCAACGCTAATGACATCTGTATAAATGGTTATTGTCACGTAAGTAACCGATGTACCTAATTGTGTTGCTGGTACCACCTGTCATCCCAACGCTAATGACATCTGTATAAATGGTTATTGTCACGTAAGTAACCGATGTACCTAATTGTGTTGCTGGTACCACCTGTCATCCCAACGCTAATGACATCTGTATAAATGGTTATTGTCACGTAAGTAACCGATGTACCTAATTGTGTTGCTGGTACCACCTGTCATCCCAACGCTAATGACATCTGTATAAATGGTCATTGTCACGTAAGTAACCGATGTACCTAATTGTGTTGCTGGTACCACCTGTCATCCCAACGCTAATGACATCTGTATAAATGGTCATTGTCAGGTAAGTAACCGATGTACCTAATTGTGTTGCTGGTACCACCTGTCATCCCAACGCTAATGACATCTGTATAAATGGTCATTGTCAGGTAAGTAACCGATGTACCTAATTGTGTTGCTGGTACCACCTGTCATCCCAACGCTAATGACATCTGTATAAATGGTCATTGTCAGGTAAGTAACCGATGTACCTAATTGTGTTGCTGGTACCACCTGTCATCCCAACGCTAATGACATCTGTATAAATGGTTATTGTCAGGTAAGTAACCGATGTACCTAATTGTGTTGCTGGTACCACCTGTCATCCCAACGCTAATGACATCTGTATAAATGGTCATTGTCACGTAAGTAACCGATGTACCTAATTGTGTTGCTGGTACCACCTGTCATCCCAACGCTAATGACATCTGTATAAATGGTTATTGTCAGGTAAGTAACCGATGTACCTAATTGTGTTGCTGGTACCACCTGTCATCCCAACGCTAATGACATCTGTATAAATGGTTATTGTCACGTAAGTAACCGATGTACCTAATTGTGTTGCTGGTACCACCTGTCATCCCAACGCTAATGACATCTGTATAAATGGTTATTGTCAGGTAAGTAACCGATGTACCTAATTGTGTTGCTGGTACCACCTGTCATCCCAACGCTAATGACATCTGTATAAATGGTCATTGTCACGTAAGTAACCGATGTACCTAATTGTGTTGCTGGTACCACCTGTCATCCCAACGCTAATGACATCTGTATAAATGGTCATTGTCAGGTAAGTAACCGATGTACCTAATTGTGTTGCTGGTACCACCTGTCATCCCAACGCTAATGACATCTGTATAAATGGTCATTGTCAGGTAAGTAACCGATGTACCTAATTGTGTTGCTGGTACCACCTGTCATCCCAACGCTAATGACATCTGTATAAATGGTTATTGTCAGGTAAGTAACCGATGTACCTAATTGTGTTGCTGGTACCACCTGTCATCCCAACGCTAATGACATCTGTATAAATGGTTATTGTCAGGTAAGTAACCGATGTACCTAATTGTGTTGCTGGTACCACCTGTCATCCCAACGCTAATGACATCTGTATAAATGGTTATTGTCAGGTAAGTAACCGATGTACCTAATTGTGTTGCTGGTACCACCTGTCATCCCAACGCTAATGACATCTGTATAAATGGTCATTGTCAGGTAAGTAACCGATGTACCTAATTGTGTTGCTGGTACCACCTGTCATCCCAACGCTAATGACATCTGTATAAATGGTTATTGTCAGGTAAGTAACCGATGTACCTAATTGTGTTGCTGGTACCACCTGTCATCCCAACGCTAATGACATCTGTATAAATGGTTATTGTCAGGTAAGTAACCGATGTACCTAATTGTGTTGCTGGTACCACCTGTCATCCCAACGCTAATGACATCTGTATAAATGGTCATTGTCAGGTAAGTAACCGATGTACCTAATTGTGTTGCTGGTACCACCTGTCATCCCAACGCTAATGACATCTGTATAAATGGTCATTGTCAGGTAAGTAACCGATGTACCTAATTGTGTTGCTGGTACCACCTGTCATCCCAACGCTAATGACATCTGTATAAATGGTATTGTCAGGTAAGTAACCGATGTACCTAATTGTGTTGCTGGTACCACCTGTCATCCCAACGCTAATGACATCTGTATAAATGGTCATTGTCAGGTAAGTAACCGATGTACCTAATTGTGTTGCTGGTACCACCTGTCATCCCAACGCTAATGACATCTGTATAAATGGTCATTGTCAGGTAAGTAACCGATGTACCTAATTGTGTTGCTGGTACCACCTGTCATCCCAACGCTAATGACATCTGTATAAATGGTTATTGTCAGGTAAGTAACCGATGTACCTAATTGTGTTGCTGGTACCACCTGTCATCCCAACGCTAATGACATCTGTATAAATGGTCATTGTCACGTAAGTAACCGATGTACCTAATTGTGTTGCTGGTACCACCTGTCGTCCCAACGCTAATGACATCTGTATAAATGGTTATTGTCAGGTAAGTAACCGATGTACCTAATTGTGTTGCTGGTACCACCTGTCATCCCAACGCTAATGACATCTGTATAAATGGTTATTGTCAGGTAAGTAACCGATGTACCTAATTGTGTTGCTGGTACCACCTGTCATCCCAACGCTAATGACATCTGTATAAATGGTTTGTGTGTGTGTTTTGTGTTGTGGTTGTTGTTGTTGTTTGGTTTGTGTGTGTTGTTGTTTGGTTTGTGGTGTTGTTTGTGTTGTGGTTGTTTTGCTTATAAATGGTTTTGTCGGTAGTAACCGATGTACCTAATTGTGTTGCTGGTACACTGTCATCCCACGCTAATGACATCTGTATAAATGGTTATTGTCAGTAAGTAACCGATGTACCTTTGTGTTGCTGGTACCACCTGTCATCCAGTAATGACATCTGTATAAATGGTCATTGTCACGTAAGTAACCGTGTACCTAATTGTGTTGCTGGTACCACCTGTCATCCAACGCTAATGCATCTGTATAATGGTCATTGTCAGGTAAGTAACCGATGTACCTAATTGTGTTGCTGGTACCACCTGTCATCCCAACGCTAATGACATCTGTATAAATGGTTATTGTCAGGTAAGTAACCGATGTACCTAATTGTGTTGCTGGTACCACCTGTCATCCCAACGCTAATGACATCTGTATAAATGGTTATTGTCAGGTAAGTAACCGATGTACCTAATTGTGTTGCTGGTACCACCTGTCGTCCCAACGCTAATGACATCTGCTTAAATATGTTCAGTACAAAATACAAAACTCTACTATTAGGTTTTAATACATAAAATTCTGTGCATTATGAACCAAACTTTGATATTAAATTTATATTTTAAAAAAATTGTCAAAACCAATAGTGGAGACATTGAATAGAAAGTGATATTTACAGTCAAACTTGCTCAAAAGACGTCTATTAAAATACCACGTCTATTAAAAGACCACTTGGATTAAGAAACCACTTTTTCAGTTCCCGTTTGTATTGTTAAAGAACAAATTAGTTTGTATTAAGAGACCATTCCTGCTTAGCGACAAGTTTTTTGCCCTTCCCTTAGGTGGTCTCTTAATACAATTTTGACTGTACTCCAAACTGTACATCAAGTTGTTATTTAATAGATTTAATTGCTTTTTTGTTTTGTACTGTTAGCGAGGTGGATGTGACAACAAGCTGGGATCCAATATGAAGCGTGACCGGTGTGGTGTGTGTGGAGGAGATAACGCCTCGTGCAGGACCATCTCAGGAACTTATAATACCGTGCAGTATGGTAATAATGCTCCCTCTGTTATTCTCCCTCCTTTATTCTCCCTTTAAAGGAAAAATGAAAGGGTGTCGTCGGTTTGCTTGCCTTTTGGATTGTTTATTTATAAATTAGAAAGGACTAGAGAATACGGCTTTAAGTTTGTCAGTTTTACAATATGTTTCTATGTCATTTTTGATAGTTGTGGGGCGCTTGGCTTTATGAAGTTACTAAATTCTTATAAATGTTCATCTCACTGAAGACTCATTAGCGACAGACGGATCTGTAGTCCAGTGGTAACAATGAGAAAACAGTGTTTAGAAGTGTTTCTATGAGGGAAAGGGTTAAATGTTGGAAGTGATTCATCTTGTGTTTTCTTGTAGATTACAACAACGTCACATGGATTCCAGCTGGAGCCACCAACATTGATATTCGACAACATGGTTACAGACACGAAGATGGCGACGAAAACTACCTCGGTAATTCTTTCATTTCTAACCAGACAGGAAAGCTTGTTAGATCGATACGAAGGCTGTACTAATAATCATAGGGATAGATAAAGATAAAAGAGAATAATTTTGGGATTACCGTCAAACCTGTGTTAAGCAGCCAGCCAAGGGAATCGTAGAACATGGCTGCTTAATGCAGGTGGCTGCTTAATAGAGGGCACATATATAATAAAACAACATATTGGGAATCTGGGTACTGGCTGCTTAATACAGGTTGGCTGCTTAATGGAGATGACCACTAACACAGGTTTGACTGTAAAACAAAAATCCATCAAGGTTAGTGGAATTGATGTAATGAGGCGGAGGTGGTGATGAAAGGGTTAAGGAACAGTTCTATATAGATGTTTTATCATACAGTTTAAAGACACTTTCATGACCAAATATTCTGAGATATATTCAGAGATTTAGCTTAGCCATCATAATTATAAATTATATATAGCAAATTATACATAATTATATAAAAAATATATTATTCTTCGACAATATTAAGATTATCGGTGATTTACACCATGCACGTAAAAGAACCAGAGGAGACTCTGGAATGGGTCTCTGTCTGTATCATTGCACTATCCTCCAAAATCTAAAATAACTAATCTCTTCAGGAGGCGTCGCTCATATGGGCAACCGGTAGCGACGATAAATAAACGTAAAACTAACAGTCTTTCTGATTTAGTCTCATAATATAACATTCGCCAATTCCTTTTTGAGGATTATGTTATATTATAAATGTAAAACATGGCATGTAATGGAACATTGAATGATATACTGTATCAATACACTGCGTGTATATGTACAACTCTATTTGTATAATATGTCCTGTATCAATACACTGTGTATATATGTACAACTCTATTTGTATAATATGTCCTGTATCAATACACTGTGTATATATGTACAACTCTATTTGTATAATATGTCCTGTATCAATACACTGCGTGTATATGTACAACTCTATTTGTATAATATGTCCTGTATCAATACACTGTGTATATATGTACAACTCTATTTGTATAATATGTCCTGTATCAATACACTGTGTATATGTACAACTCTATTTGTATAATATGTCCTGTATCAATACACTGTGTATATATGTACAACTCTATTTGTATAATATGTCCTGTATCAATACACTGTGTATATATGTACAACTCTATTTGTATATATGTCCTGTATCAATACACTGTGTATATATGTACAACTCTATTTGTATAATATGTCCTGTATCAATACACTGTGTATATATGTACAACTCTATTTGTATAATATGTCCTGTATCAATACACTGTGTATATATGTACAACTCTATTTGTATAATATGTCCTGTATCAATACACTGTGTATATATGTACAACTCTATTTGTATAATATGTCCTGTATCAATACACTGCGTGTATATATGTACAACTCTATTTGTATAATATGTCCTGTATCAATACACTGTGTATATATGTACAACTCTATTTGTATAATATGTCCTGTATCAATACACTGTGTATATATGTACAACTCTATTTGTATAATATGTCCTGTATCAATACACTGTGTATATATGTACAACTCTATTTGTATAATATGTCCTGTATCAATACACTGCGTATATATGTACAACTCTATTTGTATAATATGTCCTGTATCAATACACTGTGTATATATGTACAACTCTATTTGTATAATATGTCCTGTATCAATACACTGTGTATATATGTACAACTCTATTTGTATAATATGTCCTGTATCAATACACTGTGTATATATGTACAACTCTATTTGTATAATATGTCCTGTATCAATACACTGTGTATATATGTACACCTCTATTTGTATAATATGTCCTGTATCAATACACTGTGTATATATGTACAACTCTATTTGTATAATATGTCCTGTATCAATACACTGCGTGTATATGTACAACTCATATTTGTATAATATGTCCTGTATCAATACACTGTGTATATATGTACAACTCGTATTTGTATAATATGTCCTGTATCAATACACTGTGTATATATGTACAACTCATATTTGTATAATATGTCCTGTATCAATACACTGCGTGTATATGTACAACTCTATTTGTATAATATGTCCTGTATCAATACACTGTGTATATATGTACAACTCTATTTGTATAATATGTCCTGTATCAATACACTGTGTATATATGTACAACTCTATTTGTATAATATGTCCTGTATCAATACACTGTGTATATATGTACAACTCATATTTGTATAATATGTGATGGCTGACATATGCCGTGTTACTGTAAATATGATTTTATAGAAATAAATTGAACCCGTGTTGGTTCCAAAGAGAGAGAAAAGATTGTGCAGCTGTGATCATTGGTTCAAACGTGACCACAATGCATCTGTTTGAATCGGGATTTGTTATCTATTTTCAGCACTTAGAAACTTACGCAGTGAATATTTATTAAATGGTCACTACCAGATTAGCCCGTACCCTCAGAGGATAGATGTTATCGGTGGCGTCTTGTTCTACACCGGATCGGAAACGAGCGAGGAGAGAATAAACTCGACGGGTACCCTCGGCGAGGATCTTCAACTGCAGGTACTTGGTGTTTTATTCAACAGCATCAATTTCACACTTGTTATATTATTAAGCGACGGTCTCCATGATGATGCAAATATGCATTTTTTGTTTGTTATATATATATAGTACGAAATTTATTTATAAATATTTTTATTTTTTTATTTTATAGGTATTGTCGATCGGAAACCTCAAACCACCCAATATCCGCTTCTCATACACGATGTCTCTCCGCACAAACGAGATACGCTTTGGTTGGAAGGAAGGAAATGAATGGACTGACTGTAACGACATTTGCAATGGTAAGTGTTCTCTTACAACATTTGCAATGGTACGTGTTCTCTTACAACATTTGCAATGTTACGTGTTCTCTTACAACATTTGCAATGGTGTGTGTTTGTTCTCTTAAGACAATTGCATTTGTATGTGTTGTTCTCTTATGACATTTGCAATGGTACGTGTTGTTCTCTTACGACATTTGCAAACGACATGTGCAATGGTACGTGTTCTCTTATGACATTGGCAATGGTACGTGTTCTCTTACGACATTTGCAATGATACGTGTTGTTCTCTTACGACATTTGCAATGATACGTGTTGTTCTCTTACGACATTTGCCCGAAGTGGTCGGCGTACTGAAAATGCTTGTACAGTTGCTAATTCATGGTCACATGGTGATTAGCGGAAATATAAGCATACGTTCCACCCTGTTGTATAGGCATAACTTGCCCAATAGTAAATGTTGCTCGTGCCATATCGGTTGATCAATACTGGGTCCTCCTTTGGACACATACCCCCCGCTTATAATGTTGTCATAACTTGTAGCCCAACCCATTTGCTCCCCCCCCCCCCCCGATTAAATTGTATACAGCAATAATAATAATCCGAATATAATTTCATATTGTTTTTCTACATATTTCATTGTGTGTATAATTGTAACGTAATGTATGAAAAAAATGCAATAAAATTATAATTTTGCTTACACGTATAAACATAGGTACTGTAATGATTTATATTGGTAATTATTTGGTTATATTGTGTTTCATAAATGGAAGTTAAATGATAATGAAGAGAGAAAATAATAAATTTATTATGCAGGATTCTCGGTAATGACCGTTTTTTGTAAAATTTCTAGGTATGCGATATCATAAAATAAAGTGTGTTCGTGACAACGACAACGCTGAAGTGTCTGAGCAGCGATGTGAAAATGAACCAAAACCGTACACCGAGTCCGAGAGATGTAATCCGTTCTGTACACTGAAGTAAGTCAAACTGTACACCGAGTCTGAGAGATGTAATCCATTCTGTACACTGAAGTAAGTCAAACCGTACACCGAGTCTGAGAGATGTGATCCGTTCTGTACACTTATGTAAGTCAAACCGTACACTGAGTCTGAAAGATGTGATCCATTCTGTACACTGAAGTAAGTCAAACCGTACACCGAGTCCGAGAGATGTGATCTTTTCTGTACACTGAAGTAAGTCAAACCGTACACCGAGTCTGAGAGATGTGATCCGTTCTGTACACTTATGTAAGTCAAACCATACACCGTTAATGAGAGATGTGATCCGTTCTGTACACTTTATGTAAGTCAAACCGTACACCGAGTCTTGAATAATACAATCCATTCTGTACACTGATGTAAGTCAAACCGTACACCGAGTCTTGAATAATAAAATCCATTCTGTACACTGATGTAGGTCAAACCGTACAGCGTGTCTTGAATAATAGAATCCATTCTGTACACTGATGTAAGTCAAACCGTACACCAAGTCTTGAATAATAGAATCCATTCTGTACACTGATGTAGGTCAAACCGTACACCGAGTCTTGAATAATAGAATCCATTCTGTACACTGATGTAAGTCAAACCGTACACCGAGTCTTGAATAATAGAATCCATTCTGTACACTTATGTAAGTCAATGATATGAATGTCATTCTGAACACCAGAGTAAGTCGATCTGTTCACCAATGTACTCTCTGCTGTTTAGAGGTAAAGTATGGTAGAAAAATAGACTTTAAAAATTGGAAATATGACTATTTCAAAGTTGTGACCGTTTTGGTATATTGTACTTATTATCTTTAATCGTGAAGGTGAAATGTACCATCTATGCGACATTAAAAAGAAAATTAATTGTATTAATAAAAACACTTTCTCTTCACACAAACAGTTGGAGGGTAATCCGGGATGACTGCTCTACGAACTGTGGCACTGGGGTTGCGAAACAATACATATCCTGCACTCTCACCTCGAGGTACAATGGTACCACCATTGTCGACATGAAACACTGCGAGAAACGGTCAGAGATTGGACCCAAGCCATCCGAGCGTGTCGTCTGCTACGGAAAATGCCGAGATACTCAGTGGAGATACTCTGATTGGACCCAGGTAGGTTTAGTCCTTTTATGCAGTTTGTAGCAAATTGCCTATACAGGTAACAGGTCATCCCATATTTGGAAAATTGGAATTATCAATGCTTTCACTCGTACCGTCATTTGCTATGTATAACGCGCACTTTTATTACTGAAATCCTTGAGGAATTTGTCTAGTGCGCATTATACACGGGTGCAGCCTTCACATCATTTTTTTCCAGGCGAAATTTCGACCCACATCGTCCCCACCACTTTTCAATTAGTAGGTACGTTTGGCAAACGTTATAAAATAACTGTTCTAACAATGTACCGATGATATATATATAATGGCATTGATTTAGACCAACTATGAACTTAGATAGCATTTATTTGCTTTGAATTTGGGAAATTTCATCAAAAACGTAACAACAATGGCGGATATTGAAACATGATTTTATTGATTGTCTATTTCCCGTACATTTTCGTACTATATCGTATAAATAATGTGTTAGCTTTTAACAAATTGCCTATACAGGTAACAGGTCGTCCCATATTTGGAAAATTGGAATTATCAATGCTTTCACTCGTATATCACAGATTCGAACAGTCTGATATAAGACATATGGCGTAGTTACAGATATGGTGTTAACCCATTCCCTCATAGAAGCATCTCTCGACGCCATTACCAATACGACATACAAATGTTCAGAATCTCGTGGAGTTCCAGTAATATCTATAGAGGTGGGATATATATGGCGACTACTTATCCACTGTATGGTAGATAATTAAATGGCTGTCGTTTGTATGGGGATATAATAGTATATTAACCTAAATCTCTATGTAGTCCCAGGAATATCTATGGAGGTGGGATAGATATGGCGACTACTTATCCACTGTATGGTAGATAAATGGCTGTCGTTTGTATGGGGATATAATAGTATATTAACCTAAATCTCTCTGAAGGAAAGGGTTAAAAGGGGGAAGTTTAACCTTTAGCATGCTGTAGGCGAAATGACCAGATAACAATTGTTTTTTGTTTTTTTCTTCAATTTTTAAAAAAGAATCGAGACGATTTGAATGAAATTGCAAGCCTTACTTTCTAGGAAAAATAAGAAAAATATTACACATTTGTTATCTGCTCATTTCGCATACAGCGTGCTACGGGTTAATTATATTATCGAGCAACAAGATTCACATCCTTGATCTTGAATGTGGGTATTTCATCTTCAGTGTACAGCCACGTGTGGAAATGGGGCTCAGAAACGTAGCGCCGTCTGTGCGGACTCTCATGGACAGAAGGTCGATAGTAGCTACTGTACCCAGAAGGACGTTGTAACGGAGAGAGCGTGTAACACACAGCCGTGTCCGCTCTGGAGGGTGCTGGACTGGACCGGCTGCTCCGTAACCTGCGGACATGGTTACCGTCACCGTAAAATCATATGTTACATTGGAGACGAAGACGTGATTGAAACCAAGTGCGACTACAGTCAGAAACCAACCAATAAGCTGGAGTGTTATATGGGCACTTGTCCTAGATGGATCAATGGTGAATGGGGAGAGGTATGTAGCCAATCAGATTGCTTCTTTTGTTTCGAATTACCCAATTGGATTACTTATTTCAAAGACACTTCAAATATTAATAAAAACTTGTGTGGACTGGGTATCTAAGGAAGAGAGATATTGGTATCTAAGGAAGAGAAATATTGGTATCTAAGGAAGAGAAATATTGGTATCTAAGAAAGAGAAATATTAGTATCTAAGGAAGAGAGATATTGGTATCTAAGGAAGAGAGATATTGGTATCTAAGGAAGAGAAATATTGGTATCTAAGGAAGAGAGATATTGGTATCTAAGGAAGAGAGATATTGGTATCTAAGAAAGAGAAATATTAGTATCTAAGGAAGAGAGATATTGGTATCTAAGGAAGAGAAATATTGGTATCTAAGAAAGAGAAATATTGGTATCTAAGGAAGAGAGATATTGGTATCTAAGGAAGAGAAATATTGGTATCTAAGGAAGAGAGATATTGGTATCTAAGGAAGAGAGATATTGGTATCTAAGGAAGAGAAATATTGGTATCTAAGGAAGAGAGATATTGGTATCTAAGGAAAAGAAATATTGGTATCTGTTTGGGGTTTGGTTTGGGGTTGAATATTGGTATCTAAGGAAGAGAGATATTGGTATCTAAGGAAGAGAAATATCTAAGGAAGAGAGATATTGGTATCTAAGGAAGAGAAATATTGGTATCTAAGGAAGAGAGATATTGGTATCTAAGGAAGTGAAATATTGGTATCTAAGGAAGTGAAATATTAGTATCTATGGAGGAGAAATATTGGTATCTAAGGAAGAGAAATATTGGTATCTAAGGAAGAGAGATATTGGTATCTAAGGAAGAGAGATATTGGTATCTAAGGAAGAGAAATATTGGTATCTAAGGAAGAGAGATATTGGTATCTAAGGAAGTGAAATATTAGTATCTATGGAGGAGAAATATTGGTATCTAAGGAAGAGAGATATTGGTATCTAAGGAAGTGAAATATTAGTATCTATGGAGGAGAAATATTGGTATCTAAGGAAGAGAAATATTAGTATCTAATGAACATGAATCAATAGTATTCTTGTTGATTCTCAATTTTGACCCCCTTGCAAGGAACTCATTTTAATTTATGCGCACATTCTTACTCTTCTTACATGTGTATATTTAATTAATCTTATCTCAAACATTCGATTGACCATATTCATTCCTTGTACAAGAGCAGTTTATATAGTATTACGTTTAATGCTTCCTACATGTAGATTTAGATTAATATACTAATTCTGGCTCTATGTATATGCCGGCAATTTAGGATAAGCAGTCAGCATACATATGTATCAACCTCGACCGCCAATGTCCTCCATAGATCTTACTGGGACTACAGTCCACACTCGCCTATAAGACAAGTTTTTTACCACTAGATTATGGTTTCAAAGTGGCGTTCCGTCTTATAAGTGAGTGCTAAAAAAAAAACACTCTTGACTTTCTTCAACTTGCACTGGTCAATGAAGCAATTTATGCATGGTCTTGTGTCCATTTTATCAACCCGTCTTATATACATGCCAAAATCCGCAGATTTCAGGACAAAAGTAGGGTGTTGTCTTTTATAGGCGATCTCGCGTTATAGGCGAGGATGCGAGGATGGATATGAGATTGTGTGGTTTATGAGTAATGTTGGTTTGTGTACTACACATTGTTAATGTATGTGATATTGGTCTATGTGGGGGGAAAAGATTAAACATTTGAGTATACAGTCAAACCTGTGTCACCTCCATTAAGCAGCCAACCTGTATTAAGCAGCCAGGTTCCAAATTACCATTTGGTTGTTTTATTATATATTTGACCTCTATTAAGCAGCCACCTGTGCTAAAGCAGCCACTTTCTCTGACTCCCTTGGCTGGTTGCTTAAGACAAGTTTTACTGTAGTCAGTATATTACTTACAGATGAAAGCACTACTGTGTTGATACTAATTTTATTTGTATTCCTGCATCTGTAGTGTTCTACGACCTGTGAGATGGGAATTGCAATCCGTTCGATCCAGTGTGAAGCCACATCCGGACAGATTTTGGACGACTTTCTCTGTGATGCCACGCAGCGACCGTATGAGACGAGACAATGTAACAATGGATTATGTCCTACCACAACATCCGCTACGACAACACAAAGAATAGAAAGGGTTGTCAAGACGATGCCTCCACTGACATATCATTGGACATCCGGCAGCTGGACGCAGGTACGCCATGATATTAGTATTTGTAGTACCATTATTGATTATTTTGTTGTCCTGTCAGGACCTCCATTGATACTTACAGCCAGTTTATTGTCTTACGGGGGACACCATGTACCCCACATTATTGCCCCGTTTTGTTAAATTAATCCAGATCAGCATAATATCGAATACAGTACTAAATGCAACAAATATATTGATTCACAAAAAACGACTAATATAAGCGCAACTCAAAAAGATTTTATTGATTTTTTTTTTTTAATAATTTTTTATTTTACTAACTCGTGAATATTAAAAAATCTGGTGATCATTTTAGGAATTATAGCTTCATATTTCTTATTAAAGGTTTGTTTGTGAAGAAATTGATGTATCTGGCAGTTATTTCTTATTATTACACCAACACCATCATCATTTGGAAATGTTGCCTTATTTGTAGAAAAATATCTACCGGGTACCTAACCAACTTCAAAAATCTGTTGGGAAATGGAAACCTTCTTTTAATTGTGGCCTTAGGTTAATGTAAATATCGCAGAAATTCTATGCTTGTGATTTCGTACCCAGTAATATGCGAGTGTCTATTGTATTGTAGTGTTCTGCTTCTTGTGGTGAGGGGAACAAGCAGCGGTATGTGACCTGCATGAACAACCTCGGAGATGTAGCCAACCCATCTGACTGTGACCAGCTCAAGAAACATGCGGCAACCGAAGCTTGCGTGCAGCGAGCATGCGGATACTGGAGGACTGGCACATGGGGGGAGGTAAGCTACACGTATACCGTCAAACAGTGTATTAAGTTACAGTCAAACTTGCTCAAAAGACCACGTCTATTGAAAGACCACTTGGATTAACCCATTCAGCACCAAGTAACTGACATGGGCTGGTCCATGATATTTTCAGACCAATATATTAATAAGAAAATTACATTTGGAACAGTTCATTTATCAAAATGTGTAATTTTTCCCCCTAAAAATAGTAGTATTACTTGCAAAATGTGCAGATCCTGATGAGACGGCTCGTCACGAGCCGGCTCATCTGGATCTACACTTTTTTGTAAGCCTATTTAGATGTCTGCGGTGTTGAAAGAGTTAAGAGACCACTTTTTCAGTTCCCGTTTGTATTGTTCAAGAACAAATTAGTTTGTATTAGGAGACCAGTCCCACTTACAGACCGTGTTTTGCCCTTCCCTTAGGTGGTCTCTTAATACAAGTTTGACTGTATATAGTAGGGCCAGTATCGTTAATGCAGAAATTAGGAACATTGTTTATTACAGGTGTTTAGAAGTGATTTCATGCCATCTTTATGATGATGTTTGGTTTCTTGAAATGTAACAATGATAGTATGGTATTAGTGGTATAGTCGTTGACTGGTGAGAAATGTGGTCATTCTTGTTGGAGGAAACCGGAGTACCTGGAGAAAACCCACCTGTCTGATCTGGCGACCACTACTATCTCACATACTTCCCAGTCCAAGGATCGAACCCAGGTTGCATTGGTGAGAAGCAAGCGCACTAACTACTCGGACAGCCAACTGTAACTGATAGGTGATGCCATTGTGGCTTGCATAATTATTTACGCCTATGTTAGCTGGTAAGTCATCTATATTTACAGTGCTCTGTGACATGTGGATCGGGATCGAAGACTCGTGTTGTGGTGTGCACACTACAAGATCGCAAGTCTGCTGACGAGCTTCACTGCGACATGGACGTGAAACCAGAGTTAGAACAGACCTGCACACTGGCGGAATGTAAACCGGAGGATTTCGACATTGGTGTCATCATCACTAACACGGTCGTTGGCATCAGTCACTGGAGGATAGGACCTTGGAGCGCTGTAAGATATATTACATACTTACATACAGTCAAACCTGTCTTGAGCAGCCAGCCAAAGGAACCACAGAAAGTGGCTGCTTAGTACAGGTGGCTGCTTATTAATAGAGGTCAAATATATAATAAAACAACATATTGGGAATCTGGAAACTGGCTGCTTAATACAAGTGACCACTAACACAGATTTAACTGTATATATATTACTGTCAAACTTGTGCTACAGCTCACCTCTAGTAAGCAGCCAACTTGTATTAAGCAGTCAGCTTCCAGATTTCCAATATGTTGTTTTATTATATATTTGACCTCTATTAATAAGCATATTGACCTTTATTAACCCTTTCAAGCCCACATACCTCTAAATAGGCTTATGAAAAGTGTAGATCCAGATGAGCCGGCTCAGGATCTGCACTTTTTTGCCAGTAATAATTATTACTATTTTTAGATAAAATTACCCATTTTGATAAATGAACTGGTCCAAAGGTAATTTTCTTATTAATTTATTGGTCTGAAAATATCACGCACCAGTCCATGTCAGTTACTTGGGGTTGAATGGGTTAAGCAGCCATTATTTTGGTTTTTCCCTTTGCGGGCTGCTTAGGACAGGTTTTGCTGTATTGCTTCATATCATGGAATGGGACACTTCTGATATCAAAATGGGAGATTAGGGTACAGAAGGAAAGTGCAAGTTCTCAATGGTGAAGATGTAGCTCATGACACCTCAAAGGTGTAGAGTGTCCCCTAATGGGGGGGGGGTAGCACTTCGCTTCAGGTGTGAAAGGCTTGAAGTTTGAGCCCCGCTGGAGCTGTTAAGATTGTGTCCTTAGACAAGGCATTTAAATTCCACGTTGCCTCTTCTCTCTCCCTCGTGGCGATGGATTCTATCAGGAATAAGGTCTCGAGAGTGATTAATATAAGTTGTAGGAACTTGTTTCGAAATCAAGCTAAACTAAATCTGTATAACTAAATAATTAATTTTCAACCCTATTAGCCTGGTCAGTATACAGAGGTAATTTACTTACCTATATTGCAACATGACCTGCTGTTAGATTAATATATATGGGTGTCTGGCAGTTTTATTAAAGAATGTTACCTGTTACTGGCATACAGCGACCCTGCTGTGCACACTACTGCTCTAGTAATTACAGTATAATTGTTTCTGGACAATGTAAAACAGGTCATTTACCTCTTATTAATTACAGATATCTAACAGGATTGTTGTTTTTTTTATTTGGTTTAAAAGTACCATGGACCCTTTCCGTCATAGAGATTTAGGTTAATATACTATTATATCTCTATGCAAACGACACCCATTTAGCTATCATGCAGTGGATAAGTAGCCATCGCATATCTATCCCACCTCCATAGTTATTACTGGGACTACATGAGATTCTGGCCTTTTTAATGAACATTGGTTTGACTACTACATTGTCAATGTATGTCGTATTGGTAATGGCGTGACGAGGTGCTTCTATGAGGGAAAGTGTTAATGAACATTGGTTTGGCTACTACATTGTCAATGTATGTCGTATTGGTAATGGCGTGACGAGGTGCTTCTATGAGGGAAAGTGTTTATGAACATTGGTTTGGCTACTACATTGTCAATGTATATCATATATAGTAAAATGTGCTTCTATGAGGGAAAGGGTTAAATTATATTGTGACATTTTATACCTAGATGAAACACAGAAAAAGTACTGTTCGTTACATCTAGTTCCATGCACCCGTTAGGATTTGTGTCCACATCAATTCTTTCTTTCTCAGTTTTGGATATATTGGATTGTGTAGATGTTACCAGTATGAAATTGGTAGAGTGGTGGAACCTATGCTCGGCGTATTCCTATGCTCGGCGTATTTTTTCCATTTACATCCGTATTTAAATAGTTTTAACCTATTTTCGCTGACAGAGGTGAAGCATGGTTCAATAGCATTCCGTTGTGCGTACCGGTAGCCGTATGCAACTGTCACCTGACTGGTTCAGTAGCCGATTATAAACAGACAACTTTTTTTCCATAGAAATGATGCGGTTTATGAACATTTCAGGTGGCTATCCGAATTAGAAAAAAATGTACAAATAACCAGAAAAAAAGTTACTTATGAGTTGTAATATTGTTAGTTATTGATGTTACTAAGTCAAAATAATATATTCAACATTTACCCATGCAAAAATAAAAAACTTCATGTACACCGTGCATAGGTGCCCTAAAGTATCTAGTTCCCCATGAAAACAGGTGCTGTTGCAATAGCTGTATTAAGGCGCATAGCATAATAAGCTAACATTTTCAACAACAATTTTTTTACGTTTTATTTGTTTCCTAGAGGGGTATTAGATTAATAAATAACCCAAACTATACGTGTACGTGGTCTGCCTATGAGTTATAGATATACTATCTGGGCTATAAGACATTCTTTATCAGGGACGAATAGCCTCTCGTGCTGTTAACTAATATCTCCTGTTGAAAACAAATATCTGGTAATATGAAGTAATTGGTCATAAAGGCAGATCTTTTACCCTAATTGCTGATATATTAGTTTGAAGTGTGCTCTACTATTACATTAGTAATGAGGAAGCACATGACTTGTTGCTTGTGTGTCGTGCCACCAGGGTGTAACCCATTCCCACATAGAAACACCTTTCTACTTGTGTGTCGTGTCACCAGGGTGTAACCCATTCCCACATAGAAACACTTTTCTACTTGTGTGTCGTGTCACCAGGGTGTAACCCATTCCCACATAGAAACACCTTTCTACTTGTGTGTCGTGCCACCAGGGTGTAACCCATTCCCACATAGAAACACCTTTCTGAACTTCATGAACTGGTGTCGACTCATTCACTCCTTACATACAGTCTTGTGTTGTGGGATGACATGAACTGGTGTTGACTCAGTTATTCCTTACATACAGTCTTGTGTTGTGGGATGCCATGAACTGGTGTCGACTCATTCACTCCTTGCATACAGTCTTGAGTTGTGGGATGACATGAACTGGTGTCGACTCAGTCACTCCTTACATACAGGTTTGTGTTGTGGGATGACATGAACTGGTGTCGACTCAGTCACTCCTTACATACAGGTTTGTGTTGTGGGATGACATGAACTGGTGTCGACTCAGTCACTCCTTACATACAGCTTTGTGTTGTGGGATGACATGAACTGGTGTCGACTCAGTCACTCCTTACATACAGCTTTGTGTTGTGGGATGACATGAACTGGTGTCGACTCAGTCACTCCTTACATACAGCTTTGTGTTGTGGGATGACATGAACTGGTGTCGACTCAGTCACTCCTTACATACAGCTTTGTGTTGTGGGATGACATGAACTGGTGTCGACTCAGTCACTCCTTACATACAGCTTTGTGTTGTGGGATGACATGAACTGGTGTCGACTCAGTCACTCCTTACATACAGCTTTGTGTTGTGGGATGACATGAACTGGTGTCGACTCAGTCACTCCTTACATACAGCTTTGTGTTGTGGGATGACATGAACTGGTGTCGACTCAGTCACTCCTTACATACAGCTTTGTGTTGTGGGATGACATGAACTGGTGTCGACTCAGTCACTCCTTACATACAGCTTTGTGTTGTGGGATGACATGAACACCCATTGACCAATTCACTCCTGACATACAGGTTTGTGGGTTGATATAAACTCCTGTTGGCTCATTATTTGTGTGTTTTCAGTGTTCTACCTCCTGTGGTACCGGCTGGAAACGGCGACAGGTTTTGTGTCATGACGAGAACGGACCAAGCGAGAACTGTGCCGAGGACCAGAAACCAGACTCCCGACAGTCATGTGATGCAGGCATCTGTCCTAAATGGGTGAAAGGGGATTGGTCACAGGTGAGTGTTGTTTCAATGATATTTTGGTGTTAAAACCAGCACTCAATGTGTGACATATTAGTTGATGGTTTGAAGCCCAATCCGCACAAAGCTCAATGCAGACTGTGATTGGAGTCCCATACCAGCACTCAACATGTGACATGTTGATGTACATCCAGCACTCTCATAATCTAGGTTAACGGTTGGTGGCCCATGCCATCACTCGACATGTGACATGTTTGTGAATGAAGGCCCATTCCATCACTCGACATGTGACATGTTTGTGAATGAAGGCCCATGCCATCACTCGACATGCAACATGATGGTGGATGAAGGTACCATTTGTTTATTTGTCTGTATATTTTTTTACGAATCATTGCCTTTTGTGGTACAGTCAGCGTTCTAAATCATTTCTATGTAGTACAGTCAGGGTTCTAAATCATTTCTTTGTAGTACAGTCAGGGTTCTAAATAATTTCTTTGTAGTACAGTCAGGGTTCTAAATCATTTCTTTGTAGTACAGTCAGGGTTCTAAATCATGTCTTTGTAGTACAGTCAGGGTTCTAAATCATGTCTTTGTAGTACAGTCAGTGTTCTAAATCATTGTTTATTATAACATTCTAAATAATTTGGTTGTAGATTTTCTCTGTTAAAAAAATCTAAAATGATTGTTATTTTGTTACTTTGCAGTGTTCCAAGTCCTGTGGAGAGATGGGTATGCAAAAAAGAACAGTGAAATGTCAGTCAGCTGATGGTGAATCTCTGGCGGACATGAGTTGCGATGTTTTCAAACGACCACCGGGTACAGGAATCTGCAATAATGGCCCCTGTTCTAAAAATAGAAATTGGCAAGTGGGGCCATGGTCTGCGGTAAGGAACAACCCCTACTATTATAATCATTATCGTCTGTATTATAACCAGTATATCCGTCAGCACAGGCGTCGTTGGCGTGGTCGGAGGTCTCTTAGGCACGTGAAACAGATGTCAACGCAAAAAAGGAGGCCCGTATTGAATACAAGGCATTTAAGATGAGAATGATATGATAAAGGAATGGCATCGAGTATTGTGATGTCCATTGATTTGTTGAGTCCCGATACTATTGGTTAGATCAAGTAATGTGCTATGAATTAATTGGTGATAACATATTGTTTCAAATACTGACATTTCTTGGGTGTGTTTTATTTAAGTTACTGTAACACAATCATGACCACTTAATAAAATAAGGACCACAACCAATGAGAAATATATCGCTAGGGTAACCAAGTTGCCGAGTTTGTTTGGACGGTTTAAAGGCAGCCGCAGTGGACACGGGCAACTTTATGGATGTTGTGAGGGAACCAAGTTGCCAGCATGTTAAATATTAAATTTGTTGAAATTGAAGGATTTCACTTTCGTCGGTGACACAGTATTAGGCAGAGAGCCGTCGGGCCGTCTTTTCGATGGCCTATCACCTAATAAACCGGTCAATTATTACAGTTAAAAAAATGGCTGATAACAGTTTTTTTTTTTTCCCCCTCCGAGACCTCGCTAGGTTTGTTAACATATATATGCAGCTGTAAAACAATGACAAGAACTGGACCCTATAATAGGCTAATATTGTTCGCAATTCCTTTTTGGAGAGGCTTTCCCACCCGGGCTTTCCTAGTTTCTGCCGCATTTCGATCACGTCAGTTCGCTGTTCTCACATCGAGTCCGTGCGGCAATTTCCGTCATCATTCGGGTCCCGCTCTGGGGCTGGACTTATATTTTTAGACTCCCATTTTGATATTTCTGCCTAATACTATGGTCGGTGATAGTACGAGAGATGCAGAATTTGTGGACAGTGCAATATATGAATTGACAAGAGTAGCAGTAAATGTTTACATGTACATAGACGAAGGGAGACACCAGGACTATATAGTACAAGAAATGGGTCACTAAACAGAAACTCTACTGTATTAATGAACACGTATTGGCTTATATCTGATAACGTTTAAACTCGGGTCCGATATAATACCGCTAGGCCTGGTGCCGATATAGAGTATACTTGGAGCCGATATAGTACCGGTATGCTTGGGGCCGATATAGTACCGGTATGCTTGGAGCCGATATAGTACCGGTATGCTTGGGGCCGATATAGTACCGGTATGCTTGGGGCCGATATAGTACCGGTATGCTTGGGGCTGATATAGTACCGGTATGCTTGGGGCCGATATAGTACCGGTATGCTTGGAGCCGATATAGTACCGGTATGCTTGGGGCCGATATAGTACGGTATGCTTGGCCGATATAGTACCGGTATGCTTGGAGCCGATATAGTACCGGTATGCTTGGAGCCGATATAGTACCGGTATGCTTGGGGCCGATATAGTACCGGTATGCTTGGGGCCGATATAGTACCGGTATGCTTGGGGCCGATATAGTACCCGATATAGTACGGTATGCTTGGAGCCGATATAGTACCGGTATGGAGCCGATATAGTACCGGTATGCTTGGAGCCGATATAGTACCGGTATGCTTAGGGCCGATATAGTACCGGTATGCTTGGGCTTGGGGCCGATATAGTACCGATGCTTGGGGCCGATATAGTACCGGTATGCTTGGGGCCGATATAGTACCGGTATACTTGGAGCCGATATAGTACCGGTATGCTTGGAGCCGATATAGTACCGGTATGCTTGGGGCCGATATAGTACCGGTATGCTTGGGCCTTGGGGGGGCCGATATAGTACCGGTATGCTTGGGGCCAATATGGTAGGGCCGATATAGTACCGGTATGCTTGGGGCCAATATGGTAGGGCCGATATAGTACCGGTATGCTTGGGGCCAATATGGTAGGGCCGATATAGTACCGGTATGCTTGGGGCCAATATGGTAGGGCCGATATAGTACCGGTATGCTTGGGGCCGATATAGTACCGGTATGCTTGGGGCCGATATAGTACCGGTATGTTTGGGGCATTCACTCGTGATGTATGTTGGCGATGCAGACCCAAGATTATAGGAGACTTGTGACATTGTTCTTGTGTTATGAAGAGAGAACGGGACGACCTGATCTCAGATTTAGTTTGTTTTTGTTGAATTATACTGATAGTCTGATATTTTACTAATTATGTTCTGATTTGGGTACCTAGTGTGTTTGTTGTTACCATGGTTACACAATATTTAGTATATGTACATACACTTATCATATTTACATTTCGAAATGATGTTTCATTTTATTTAACTGTCTTTTGTGTTTTCATGTGTTGTTTACCAGTGTTACTTTGTCTTATAATATATTAATTGTTCTGTTTAAAATTGTTACTGGTGATCATGATGTTTTACATGAAATGTGTCCAAGTGATTTTGTGCCATGCCAGTCAAATACATAGAGGGAGGGCCCTAAGGAAGATTAGTTCAGAACAAATTAGGTCACCGTCTATAAATAAAGAAATCTATCTAGTAGATAAAGTGTATTACACCAAATGTGCCAAAGTGATTTTTGTGCCTTGTCAGTGAGATGTGTACAGTATAAAATATGATGGGTGGGGAATGTAGCCGCGTTCGTTGAGGTCGATAAGAATGTTCTTACCAGAGACTTGAGAGAGAATTGTGTTGCCCTTGGTCAGTGACTAACCATGTGGGCAGGCAAGTTTTGTGTCCAGTTGCGACTGAGATTACATTTTTACTTTAAATCCCAAAACAAATGTATCTATATATAACATAGACGTATAACCATTGCAATGCAATGAGTATATCTTGCAGTGTTGTTATATATATAACGTAGGCGTGTAACCATTGCAATGCAATGAGTATATATTGCAGTGTTGCTATATATATAACGTAGGCGTGTAACCATTGCAATGCAATGAGTATATCTTGCAGTGTTGTTATATATATAACGTAGGCGTATAACCATTGCAATGCAATGAGTATATCTTGCAGTGTTGCTATATATATAACGTAGGCGTATAACCATTGCAATGCAATGAGTATATCTTGCAGTGTTGCTATATATATAACGTAGGCGTATAACCATTGCAATGCAATGAGTATATCTTGCAGTGTTGCTATATATATAACGTAGGCGTATAACCATTGCAATGCAATGAGTATATCTTGCAGTGTTGCTATATATATAACGTAGGCGTATAACCATTGCAATGCAATGAGTATATCTTTGTTGTTATATATATAACGTAGGCGTGTAACCATTGCAATGCAATGAGTATATCTTGCAGTGTTGTTATATATATAACGTAGGCGTGTAACCATTGCAATGCAATGAGTATATATTGCAGTGTTGTTATATATATAACGTAGGCGTATAACCATTGCAATGCAATGAGTATATCTTGCAGTGTTGTTATATATATAACGTAGGCGTATAACCATTGCAATGCAATGAGTATATCTTGCAGTGTTGTTATATATATAACGTAGGCGTATAACCATTGCAATGCAATGAGTATATCTTGCAGTGTTGCTATATATAACGTAGGCGTATAACCATTGCAATGCAATGAGTATATCTTGCAGTGTTGTTATATATATAACGTAGGCGTATAACCATTGCAATGCAATGAGTATATCTTGCAGTGTTGCTATATATATAACGTAGGCGTATAACCATTGCAATGCAATGAGTATATCTTGCAGTGTTGCTATATATATAACGTAGGCGTATAACCATTGCAATGCAATGAGTATATCTTGCAGTGTTGCTATATACGTAGGCGTATAACCATTGCAATGCAATGAGTATATCTTGCAGTGTTGTTATATATATAACGTAGGCGTGTAACCATTGCAATGCAATGAGTATATCTTGCAGTGTTGCTATATATATAACGTAGGCGTGTAACCATTGCAATGCAATGAGTATCATTGTTGTTATATATATAACGTAGGCGTGTAACCATTGCAATGCAATGAGTATATCTTGCAGTGTTGTTATATATATAACGTAGG
Source organism: Archivesica marissinica (assembly GCA_014843695.1). Lineage (NCBI taxonomy): Eukaryota > Metazoa > Mollusca > Bivalvia > Venerida > Vesicomyidae > Archivesica > Archivesica marissinica. Next base: position 17,655,819 of record CM026398.1, read on the forward strand.
CGTGTAACCATTGCAATGCAATGAGTATATATTGCAGTGTTGCGTAGGCGTATAACCATTGCAATGCAATGAGTATATCTTGCAGTGTTGTATATATATAACGTAGCGTATAACCATTGCAATGCAATGAGTATATCTTGCAGTGTTGTTATATATATAACGTAGGCGTATAACCATTGCAATGCAATGAGTATATCTTGCAGTGTTGTATATATATAACGTAGGCGTTAACCATTGCAATGCAATGAGTATATCTTGCAGTGTTGTTATATATATAACGTAGGCGTATAACCATTGCAATGCAATGAGTATATCTTGCAGTGTTGTTATATATATAACGTAGGCGTTAACCATTGCAATGCAATGAGTATATCTTGCAGTGTTGCTATATATATAACGTAGGCGTTAACCATTGCAATGCAATGAGTATATCTTGCAGTGTTGTTATATATATAACGTAGGCGTGTAACCATTGCAATGCAATGAGTATATCTTGCAGTGTTGTTATATATATAACGTAGGCGTATAACCATTGCAATGCAATGAGTATATCTTGCAGTGTTGTTATATATATAACGTAGGCGTATAACCATTGCAATGCAATGAGTATATCTTGCAGTGTTGTTATATATATAACGTAGGCGTGTAACCATTGCAATGCAATGAGTATATCTTGCAGTGTTGTTATATATATAACGTAGGCGTGTAACCATTGCAATGCAATGAGTATATCTTGCAGTGTTGTTATATATATAACGTAGGCGTGTAACCATTGCAATGCAATGAGTATATCTTGCAGTGTTGTTATATATATAACGTAGGCGTGTAACCATTGCAATGCAATGAGTATATCTTGCAGTGTTGTTATATATATAACGTAGGCGTGTAACCATTGCAATGCAATGAGTATATCTTGCAGTGTTGTTATATATATAACGTAGGCGTGTAACCATTGCAATGCAATGAGTATATCTTGCAGTGTTGTTATATATATAACGTAGGCGTGTAACCATTGCAATGCAATGAGTATATCTTGCAGTGTTGTTATATATATAACGTAGGCGTGTAACCATTGCAATGCAATGAGTATATCATTGTTGTTATATGGATGTGTTTTCCCTGTGTGCTGCAGGTACTATTATATCTGTATTTTAGCTCGATTGCGAAACGAGTTCTTACAACTTATATTAATCACTCTCGAGACCTCATTCCTGATGGAATCCATCGCCACGAGCGAGAGAGAAGAGGCAATGTGGAATTTAAATGCCTTGCCTAAGGGCACAATTGTAACGGCTCCAGGCGGGGCTCAAACTGGGGGGGGGGGCTTTCGCACCTGAAGCGAACGCGCTACCACCGCGCCATGACTTCACAAAACTATAATAAAGTATGTAATGTTTAATATTATCCTTACACTTGTTACTCTGTTGTGTTTGTCTTGTATTGATATCAAGTTGCCGTTTTGTGATATAATTTCAAATTTTGACGTAAATAATAAAATGTTTAACGATATAAAATGAGGAAATAAAGTGTATATGTTTTCGGTGGTTGTGTCGGTCATTGTATGATCTGTGAATTTGTATAATCGTGTCTGGAGAATATTTCTGCTCCAGTTCAATAATTTGTCGTATTGAGAAAAATCACTTTCTGGAATGTACGTTAGTTACCCCCCCCCTGGGTTAAATGAACTTTACACATATAGTGTGTACATGTGTCCGTGTGTAATGATACTTATAACAAACTGTTTAGTGGAAATCCAATTTATTATATACCCCCCACGCACACAACCCGCCGCACAGTAGGAGGGGGATTTAAGAATGGTGTCTGTCCGTGTCTTTCCTGCTATCAGTTCATCCAGGAGAACATTGGGTTTAGAGGCTAACTTTCAATTGGCCGCAAGTCAATAGGTTTAGGGGCAAACTTTCAGTTGGCCGCAAGTCAATTGGTTTAGGGGCTAATTTGTGGCCTGTTTTCATCCCTTCCAAAAAAACCCCAGTCTTTATGAATATTTTACACAATAATCTAAATGTTGGTACGTCCGCACCCATAAAATGGGACTTGCGTTGCTAGGAGAACAATCGGTTTACTCTCTAGTTGTCTAGGGTTTGGGGTTATGTGGTTATAAAAACTTTTATGTGGCTATTAATTCCGTTTACATGGCTATAGAGAACAAGAGAATAACCACTTAATATACAATTTTGGGGTATGTATGAGCGATAATTAAGGGTTAGGGGGCGAACGGTGGGGTATGTCCGAGTGATAATTATGGGTTAGGGGGCGAACGGTGGGGTATGTCCGAGCGATGGTTAGGGGCGAACGGTGGGGTATGTCCGAGCGATGGTTAGGGGGCGAACGGTGGGGTATGCGAGCGATAATTAGGGGCGAACGGTGGGGTATGTCCGAGCGATAATTAGGGGTTAGGGGGCGAACAGTGGGGTATGTCCGAGCGATAATTAGGGGTTATGGGGCGAATGGTGGAGTATGTCCGAGCGATAATTAGGGGTTAGGGGGCGAACGGTGGAGTATGTCCGAGCGATAATTAGGGGGTGAACATTCAGCATTAAGCTGTTCATGGTCATTAGGGATAGGAGCTAATTTGTTGCTACCTTCAGCCACTTCTGGAAGAATATTTTAGCCCATTAACCAAATGTTGGTGTGTTCATTTGTTCCATCACTAATGAGCTTAAAATTTAATTCTTTGGCACAAATGTTACCCATATCAAGAAGATGTGCAGATGGCATATTTCAGCCATGTCAGTTTAAGGTCAACGTTACAGTTGAGTTCAAATGGCTGTTTCATGTCTGCTCCATATCTTGAAGTAGGAATTTCAAGATGACTTGGCACCAATGCTCTAACCATATCAAGACCAGTGCGCATATTTCAACCATGTCAAGGTCACACATAGAACTTAGTTTATACAAATTTATTTGAGCTCGATTGCGAAACAAGTTCTTATAACTTATATTAATCACTCTCGAGACCTCATTCCTGATGGAATCCATCGCCACAAGGGAGAGAGAAGAGGCATGTGGAATTTAAATGCCTTGCCTAAGGGCACAATCGTAACGGCTCCTGCGGGGCTCGATCTACGGGCCTTTTGCACATGAAGCGAATGCACAAACCACTGAGCTATCACGACTTCCACTAGAACGTAGTTCTGTGCCAGCCTACTATTTATTCAGTTTGCAAAAATAATTTAATATGGTTCCAATGATATTATAATTATCTTGATGGAAGGTGTAATATTGAGAATAAATTAGCAATATTGAACACTGTGCCTTGTAGATAGTACAGTCAAACCTGTGTTTGTGGTCACATCCATTAAGTACAGTCAAACCTGTGTTAGTGGTCATCTCCATTAAGTACAGTCAAACCTGTGTTAGTGGTCACCTCCATTAAGTAAACCTGTGTTAGTGGTCACCTCCATTAAGTACAGTCAAACCTGTGTTAGTGGTCACCTCCATTAAGTACAGTCAAACCTGTGTTAGTGGTCATCTCCATTAAGTACAGTCAAACCTGTGTTAGTGGTCACCTCCATTAAGTAAACCTGTGTTAGTGGTCACCTCCATTAAGTACAGTCAAACCTGTGTTTGTAATCACCTCCATTAAGTACAGTCAAACCTGTGTTAGTGGTCGCCTCCATTAAGTACAGTCAAACCTGTGTTAGTGGTCACCTCCATTAAGTACAGTCAAACCTGTGTTAGTGGTCGCCTCCATTAAGTACAGTCAAACCTGCATTAGTGGTCGCCTCCATTAAGTACAGTCAAACCTGCGTTAGTGGTCACCTCCATTAAGTACAGTCAAACCTGCGTTAGTGGTCACCTCCATTAAACAGCCAACCTGTATATACAGTCAAACCTGTGTTAGTGGTCACCTCCATTAAGCAGCCAACCTGTATCAAGCAGCCATTTTCTAGATTCCTAATATGTTGTTTTATTATACATTTGACCTTTATTAAGCAGCCACCTGTGCTAAGCAGCCACTTTCTGTGATTCCCTTGGCTGGCTGCTTAAGACAGGTTTGACTGTACATACTGATCACCCACTTGTATATGATTATTTATATTAGTACAGTGGAATTCAGTGTAAACACTTTAACCCTTTCAACACCAAGTAACTCAGATGGACTGGTCCATGATATTCATAAACCAATAAATTAATCAGAAAATCACATTTGGACAAGTTCATTTATCAAAATGGGTAATTATGTCTAAAAATAGTCATATCACTGGCAAAAAGTACAGATCCTGATGAGACGGCTCGTCACGAGCCGGCTCATCTGGATCTACACTTTTTGTAAGCCTATTTAGAGGTCTGTGGTGTTGAAAGGGTTAATAGTTGATGTTGATGCTGTTATGTACACCATTTCATAGAGCTTGCCAAGACGTCGGATCGTGGTAATAAAGACTAAATTGTTAATTAGAATGGTAATATTCTGACGCGACATCATGCTCGGCCATTGTTGGTCATGGAAAGACAGACTTATGGTGGAGACCTTTATAGATAGTGATCTGGTAACATACCAGACTCCATATCTAGGAGTCATGAGCTCAACACACACACCCCCCCCCCTCAACTACTGTATTTTGAAACTGACCTTGGTTCAGTCGGTTTAACTATTGTTAAACTCTATTCTGGTTGTTCAGTGAATATTTGTAAAATTATGATCAGGGCTCATTCTAGAGGGAAACTGGGGCGAAAATAGGCGCCCTAGGGACCCTGACTTCGCCTACTGGGACCCCATTTCTCCCTATTTTACAATTTTCATACAAAATATATATTGTCTAGTAAGGTAAACTGGTCCAATATACTGCACTCCTTCTATTCATAATTGTCAAATTGTGACCTTTAACCCTATTTTGTTGAACTTGATTAAATAGCACAATTTAAGGGTGCAGTCGCGCGCTGTCTCACTTCTCCCAGAAATGATTACTTAGACGGAGCCCTGGTGATATAAACAAAATCTACTACCACAATACTTTTTATATATTGCTTAAGCTGGAAAACTGCAACAGTTTTATGAATTATTCACTTAAAATGTAATGAAACCAGTCTAAAGAATAATTGGGGCTAATTGTAATGTGAACCAGTCTGACAGTAGTGGTGCATTCTGGGTGGGATAATCTCTAATCTACATACTAACAAAAAAAATATTGGGTTGAAAAATATAGCCTCTAAGACTGTTAATGTCTGTGAAAATGTTGGATATTCTCCAGAATGCCAATTAGAAAATCTTAATCCATTACTGAAATGAGTAGTATACATGCAACAGGTGAGATGGGTGGGGTAAACTAAGTGTTACTCCTACTCAGTACTGCCACAGTAAATTGTAAATGCACATTAGTTGGTTACTTTCAAACATGAGGAAGCTTTGAAGCTCGCTTTTTTTTAACAACTTATATTAATTATTCTCGTTGGCGCGGATGGAAGCGTAAATATGGTCATTCGTAACTGGCTTGCAGAAGGTTGGTGGTTGTACCCGGGTGCCTGCCAGCGTATGACAAGCTAACTGCATGAGAACCTGGGTACATACATATGTGACCTAAGTTCAAGTAGAATGCTTATTTTATCTCCAATTGTAGGCTTCGGTTTTTGTGGACAATGGATTGTTCTAATGTTTGAGATACAACTTGCTAAATATATCTGCAAATGTATACAACCCATGGAGGAAACTGACTGCTTGTACAGTATGCATTAGAAACAAAACATTGTAAAATCCACTTCTCATAAAACATCACCAAACCAGCCATGGAACTCAGCAGGGAGTAATAATTCCCACTAATTTAACTGTCTTTGGGGATTTAGTACATCTTTGATGTTCTTTGGGGTAGATTAGTACATCTTTGATGTTCTTTGGGGTAGATTAACCTAGTTTGGTTTTCATTGTATTCCATGCTTGTAGTTTTGGTTTTCATTGTATTCCATGCTTGTAGTTTTGTTTTCATTGTATTCCATGCTTGTAGTTTTGTTTTCATTGTATTCCATGCTTGTAGTTTTGTATTCCATGCTTGTAGTTTTGGTTTCATTGTATTCCATGCTTGTAGTTTTGTTGGAACACTTTATTTTGCAACAACATCCTGTTGCTGTCAGCATTTCCAGCTCACCACTTGTATGAATCATATAAAAATTATTTCTGCAAGTTGTAAGCATCTACATATGCAATTAGTCATTTCTGTGCCTAATGCTCCTTTTGCATTGCCGCACTTTATCAGCAGGAAAGTAGCCCATTGTCGGAACGAGATCGGAAATAGGAAGTAAATTTTATATTCTACCATTCTTGATTATTTGCCATTATCCTAGTCCTAGACCTATTTACTTCATTTGATTAATTATAATAATTCTCGTATGAATGACCTTGACCTATTTATCAAACATGATATGTTTGGCATTCTTCTATTTTGAATGACCTATTTACTGCACTAGTTTATTTGGCATTCTCTGATTCTGAATGACCTTGACCTATTAACCAGACTTCAGTTTTTAGCATTTTCCTACAATGAATGATCTTGACCTATTTATCAGACTTACTTTGGTGTTCTCTTTCTCAGAATGACCTTGCACTATTGATCAGACTTGCTTTAGCGTTCTCCTATTCTGAATGACCACCTATTTACCTGCAATTGATTATTTGACATTCACTAATTCTGGAATTACCTTCACCTATTTAATCAGACTTACTTTGGCGTTCTTTTGCTCGGAATGTCTTGTCCTATTGATCAGACTTACTTTAGCATTCTCCTATTCTGAATGACTTCACCTATTTACTTGCAATTGATTATTTGACGTTCACTAATTCTGGAATGACCTTGTCCTATTGATCAGACTTACTTTGGCATTCTTCTGCTCGGAATGACCTTGTCCTATTGATCAGACTTACTTTGGCATTCTTCTATTCTGAATGACGTCACCTATTTACCTGCAATTGATTATTTGACATTCACTAATTCTGGAATAACACCTTGACCTATAAACCAAGCTTTATTATTTAACTTTCTTGTGTTGTGAATGACCTTCACCTATGTACCAGACTTGATTATTTAGCGTTCTCATTTTGTGAATGACCGTCACCTATTTACTGCACTTTTATATTTTGGCACCTTGGCGTAACTGGAAATGGGTATTTGGCATTTACCTATTCTGAATAACCGTTGCCTATTTACCGTTTGATTATTTGGAATTTTGCTATTATGACCTCTAATGAAAATAGCTATTCGCTGGAGCCCTGCTTGTAAGTGATCTATATATTAGACATTGTCAAGATTATTGGTGGTCTGTGACCTCTATGGAAGTAGGCTGTAATTTATCAACACTATTGGTGGTCTGTGATCTCTATGGAAGTAGGTTGTAATTTATCAACATTATTGGTGGTCTGTGACCTGGAAGTAGGCTGTAATTTATCAACATTATTGGTGGTCTGTGACCTGGAAGTAGGCTGTAATTTATCAACATTATTGGTGGTCTGTGACCTGGAAGTAGGCTGTAATTTATCAAAATTATTGGTGGTCTGTGACCTCTATGGAAGTAGGCTGTAATTTATCAAAATTATTGGTGGTCTGTGACCTCTATGGAAGTAGGCTGTAATTTATCAACATTATGGTGGTCTGTGACCTCTATGGAAGTAGGCTGTAATTTATCAACATTATGGTGGTCTGTGACCTGGAAGTAGGCTGTAATTTATCGACATTATGGTGGTCTGTGACCTGGAAGTAGGCTGTAATTTATCAACATTATTGGTGGTCTGTAATCTCTATGGAAGTAGGCTGTAATTGATCAACATTATGGTGGTATGTGACCTGGAAGTTGGCTGTAATTTATCAACATTATGGTGGTCTGTGACCTGGAAGTAGGCTGTAATTTATCAACACTATTGGTGGTCTGTGATCTCTATGGAAGTAGGCTGTAATTTATCAACATTATGGTGGTCTGTGACCTGGAAGTAGGCTGTAATTTATCAACATTATTGGTGGTCTGTGACCTGGAAGTAGGCTGTAATTTATCAACATTATGGTGGTCTGTAGGCTTCAGTCCTGCAGGTAGCTAATCTACATATTTTCTAATGGTGTGTAGTACTGTTGACTCTGAGGGATTGGATCAATGTTTTATTCAGATAAATGTTGGTAATTTACCTGTATATGCCTAGGTTTTAATCTAATAGCCGCATACACATGTGAGCAATCTAGAGCCCTAAATGGACACCTCATTCCAAAATGAGACATACATGTATGTATATAGAAAAAAGAAGGGAATGCAAAAGTTCTTAACCCTTTCCTTCATAGAGATATAGGTTAATATACTATTATATCTCCATACAAACAACAGCCATTTAGCTATCATGCAGTGGATAAGTAGTCGTCATATCTATCCCACATCCATATAGATATTACTGGGACTACATGAGATTCTGGCCTTTATTATGAACATTGGTTTGGCTACTATTTTGTTAATGTAGGTCATATTGGTAATGGAGCAAAGAGGTGCTTCTATGGTTAAGGAGGACATTTTGTGAAAACATTATCATTTTAAAGGAATGTGGACACTCAAGGCGAATAGTCCTCACTAAAGTGGAACATGCATGACATCATGCCGGCCGAAAGCTGCTTCAGCCATTTACATATATGACATCATGCCAGTCGAAAGCTGCTTCAGCCGTTTACATATATGACATCATGCCGATCGAAAGCCACTGCAACAGTTTACATTAATGACATCTCGCCAATTAAATTTTTTTTTTTAAACTATATTTTACAACGATTGAGAAGCAAGTTTTAACGACTTATTAATCACTCTCGTTGGCGCGGATGAAAGCGTAAATGTGGTCATTAGTGTGGGAGGAAACCAATTAAAAGCCACTGTAGTCACATGTATGAAACTATTATTGAAACAAACAATTTCAATGGCTGAGATAGAATTGTGATATTTCTAGTGATATGGGAATCATTATGTCTGTAGTAGGGTAGTAGTACAGGTAACAAGCCTTCCCTGGCACACATCCAAACTACTAGCTGTCTGGCTGCAATCAGATCTGCCAGCTGTTTGTGTGACCTTGTAAATAGATTGTAAACTACATCATCGGTGTACTACTATTTCACCTCCAATCCTTCCAGACACCTTTAATACATCAGTCATGGGTGTGGTATATTCTGGATGGCCTTTACGTAATGTGACTGTGTGTCCACCTTCGCTGGCAGTTGCAGCAACTGACGACATTGAGCAAGTCCAAATTTCTTTGGTGTTATGTTTCCCACCATGCCCGTGAGGAATTCAACTTTTTGTGCAGCTTTCATTAAAATGAGCAATATTTTCACAAAAATGTCCCCTTTTAACTTGTTCACATGTATGCAGTCATATAAGTCATGGTATTTCATGGAACGACACAATTCTAATGAAATATTATACCATAACATATTTCCAGAGTGTTTCAGTTACAAACCAGAAAAACACATTTAACTATTATAGCCTTTCATTTTACCCAGCATGCAAAGAGTTAATTCTGTTAATTCATTAAATACATCGTTTTATTTTTATAAATAAAATATTCTGTTGTTATCTAAGTCAAACTTTTGCTAAATTACCAGAGGTATAACAATTGTGTGAGAATATAGGGCATTGAGTTCTTTCCAGGCTGGGTTCTAGAACTGCTCTGTGGAACAAAGTATTATCGCAAGATTACAGGATAACTGTAATATTTTATATTGATGATGGATGTTTTTGTTGAAGGTTTTTTTTAGATAAACAATCGCATTCTACGTCTTAAAATAGTGCCAGCGTTTACATTATATATTCCAATATTGTACCAGGAATCATCCAACGCCCAATAGTACTATGACCAGTTTGGAATTATTTTATGAATAAACGTTAGATACATGCCTAGAAATGGAAGTTATGGACGTCGTGATAGCGCAGTGGTAGCTCGTTCGTTTGAGGTGTGAAAGACCCGCAGTGCTCGCCAAGCAATTAATTGTTAGGCAAGGCACTTAAATTACACATTTCCTCTTCTTACTCCCCCATGGCGATGAATTCCATCAAGGATCGGTAACGATTAAAATAATGTTTTAAGAACTTGTTTCACAATCGAGCTGAAATAAATTTGCATAAACTATAACAAGAAGTCATTTAATTTTGTGAAAGCACAAACGTGAACGTCATTGTTTATAGCCTCAACATGCATGTACTTGGAATGTGCTGCACACCGAGATATTCGGATATTCTTAGCAATGGATGCTTACAAATCATTTATAGTTATAAGTTATTCAGGTTTTAAGTCAAATTTTGAAAATCGGCCAAAAATAATTTTGTTTTGGCGAAAATTACTATTTGCAAATGATCTCCCTTTTTGGATATTTCTTTACAAAACATCTTTAAATTTGTAATGGTTAATTTCTAAAGTTAATATTAGGATCAATTGCATATAAATCATAAGACTTATTTTCCATTTTAGTCACTTGAATATAGCAGAATGTATTGTGATTTTATAATTTTACAGTTTCAAATTGTTGATACAACCAAGTCTTAAACTGCACAACCATCGTGGTCGCCGACTTGAATACCACTGTAACCTATTATCTCTGATGGTCACGGGTTGGAGCCCCGCTCAGACAGTATCGTAACCTGATGAGAACAAGGTGGTTGCTTATTGGAGTGAAATGTATAATAAACTACCAGGTTGCTTAACCCATTTCATTCTGGATACATTTAAAGGCTTTTGCAAACAACATAGATCCAGATCAGCCGCAGCGTGACGCTGCATGCTGATCAGGATCTATGTTGTTTGCTACATAGCCAAGTGTCTATGCAAGATCATCTGAATAGCAAACAGCATAGAGCCTGATCAGACAGTACTATATGGCTCTATGTTCTTTGCAAATACTGTTTGAACAGTATCCAGAATTAACCGTTAAAATGCTGAATAAATTGGAAGGAATGTGCAAACAACATATATCCAGGTCAGCTGTGGCTTAACGCCACGTCTGATCAGGATCTATGTTGTTTGCTATTTCAAACAAGTGTTTTAGCTCCACTATACGAATAACAAACTGCATAGAGCCTGATTAGATGGCATGTTCTGTGCACATTCTGTGTCATCAGATCTGGCTCTATGCTGTTTCCAAAAATGAATATACTCGTTTCCAGCACAGTATGGGTTAAATGGGTTAATACAGGAAGAGTCTATCGACTATAAAGGCAGTTACTGGTACACAGGTTTGAGTCCGCCTCCGTGGTCGAGTGGTTACGGTCGCTGACTTGTATACCACTGTAACCTATCATCACTGATGGTCATGGGTTCGAGCCCCGCTCAGGCCGTGTCTCATTTATATGAAAAAGTTGGCAGTTTCTTACGGAGGTTGGTGCCCCAAGTACTGGTTAACCGTTGGAAAGGTGTTGTTAGGTAAACTGCCCGCCAGCGATATAGCCTGAAATGGTGCTGATGCAGGCGTAAAACCCGAAATATAACATAACATAACACAGGTTTGACTGTATTTCAAGTTTTCTTCTCTCTTTTTTTTCTGTGCTAGCATCACGCACATCAGAATCCACAAAATGTAAGCAAATATAGTTATCAACCGTCAAGTTTTGTGTAGCATTTGATCTACTACTATGAACATTGTTCGTATTCAGAAGAGGGTTATTAATTGTGTTTAATTTGAACATACACCCAAACAATCATAGGAAGCCGTTCCACAGCATGCATGATAAATTACTGTCTGCAAGAACAAATGCAACGGGAAGTCGTTTATTAATGTGCAACTCTGTTCTGTAACCGTCTATGCTTGTCTTCAATATAGAACTGTCAATATATACACGGCAAGGTGGTTGCCAGACTTGGCAACCGCTTGTTGTGTGTACATTTTTTTAAAAGCTGTTTTGTGTGACCTTTGACCCGCATTGTAATTTAGTTAGTTAATCATTATTCGCAAAATGACGCATTTGCTCCTCCTTTGCTGTGTGCCTTGGTGCTTTCTGATTGGTCGAACGTGAATGGTTGTGAATATGAAATGAGCAGAATCGACCCAATTGTACATGATTAGCCGGTAAACCGCCAAGTGGGTCGAGCTCGGCAAATGATTTCTAGCATCATTTGTCACAGTTATCTACAAATATATCAATATACTTATCTCTACTGTTTCAAGCTGACTTATGTCTATTTGTATAGATAGTTGCGATCATTTAATTCCAAAATGATACACCGTACTTCCTTGGAGCCAGACAGATAGCCTAGTTTTGCATAACACTAGATTTCTATTCTTATTTGAATACTGATCAATTCCTCATTTTTCATTAATTACATAAACAGCTTGCTTGTATACTGCTACGGATATTACAGAGCTATATATATTTACACTAGATTGGAGATGTGCTATTGTTTAATCGACACAGACATGATAATTACATCCTATCTAATGTAAATCACTATCATTGTTTTTGAGAATTTTTCTTTCGACTAGATTGCGACTTCATTTCATAACATTTTGGATTAATACACTTAGTGAAATGTCTGTAAAAGTTCACTTCACACATTGTATAAAATCTCTCTCATAACGGTTAACTTCACACATTGTATAAAATCTCTCTCATAACTGTTAACTTCACACATTGTATAAAATCTCTCTCATAACGGTTAACTTCACACATTGTATAAAATCTCTCTCATAACTGTTAACTTCACACATTGTATAAAATCTCTCTCATAACAGTTAACTTCACACATTGTATAAAATCTCTCTCATAACGGTTAACTTTACACATTGTATAAAATCTCTCATAACGGTTAACTTCTCACTTTGGGGAATGTATCTACAATGGCGGTTGACTTCTCACTTTGGTGAATGTATCTACAATGGATGTTAACTTCTCACTTTAGGGAATGTATCTACAATGGTGGTTGACTTCTCACTTTGGGGAATGTATCTACAATGGAGGTTGATTTCACACTTTGGGGAATGTATCTACAATGGAGGTTGATTTCACACTTTAGGGAATGTATCTACAATGGATGTTGACTTCACACTTTTGGGAATGTATCTACAATGGAGGTTGATTTCACACTTTGGGGAATGTATCTACAATGGAGGTTGATTTCACACTTTGGGGAATGTATCTACAATGGAGATTGATTTCACACTTTGGGGAATGTATCTACAATGGAGGTTGATTTCACACTTTGGGGAATGTATCTACACTAAAGGTTGACTTCACACTTTGGGGAATGTATCTACAATGGAGGTTGATTTCACACTTTGGGGAATGTATCTACAATAAAGGTTGATTTCACACTTTGGGGGAATGTATCTACACTAAAGGTTGACTTCACACTTTGGGGAATGTATCTACAATGGAGGTTGATTTCACACTTTGGGGAATGTATCTACAATAAAGGTTGATTTCACACTTTGGGGGAATGTATCTACAATGGAGGTTGATTTCACACTTTGGGGAATGTATCTACAATAGAGATCATAACTTTGCACACAGCAGAAATGTCTGCAGAAATAAATTGGCAAGTGAGTATCAGTACAGCCTACAACTTCTGCTGCTTAGTGAGGATTATTGTCTGTTATATAAACAATATGTTACACTATTGAGTAGAATCCAAGACAAAAAACATGCTAGATATTAATGTGCTTACTGGTACAGATATTTGAAAAATAAATTAAGCGTTTAATGCCATCTGTTATTGGGTGAACATACGCCCAGTATCTGGATGAAGTCGGTTGGAAAGAATTTCGCAGACTGTACCAAGGCTGCAGCTTGCTTGTGTGGTTCATATCCAGCAAGGCTGGGGGGACTGGTAGGGGATTCTGTGGCCGAGGTGTTAAGAGTGTTGACTTTAAATTACTAGCCCTTGTAGGTTCAATCCAACCATTAGGTGCCAGTTGTTTTTCATTTTTGATATGAGGGAATTATCAAGCTAGCTAGCTTGCAGAAGGTCAGTGGTTCTAGTGGATGCCTGTGCTTGCCTGGAATACATTCCAAGATTTTTCTTCAATGATGGAAGCTGGAAAGTGAACGCTCGACTTAAGTTTATACAAATTATTTTAGCTTGATTTTGAAACAAGTTCTTACAACTTATATTAATCACTCTCGAGACCTCATTCCTGATGAAATCCATCGCCACGAGGGAGAGAGAAGAGGCAACGTGGAATTAAATGCTTGCCTAAGGGCACAATCGTAACGGCTCCAGCGGGGCTCGTACTCTGACCTGAAACGAATGCGCTATCATGATTTCCACTAAATCTGTCGGTGCGACTTTAAACCAAAAATTTGTTGCTATATTTGCATGTTGTACCTAAGGAGAAAAAATCCTGCAAATAACATATCTTATGTTTAGGGAATGGTTAGTTTTCTCCCAGTTTCAGGAAAGGCATAAATAATACATGTGACATAACTATCTATTTACTACTTGCGAGGCGGCATCGGGTTACATTTGTTTTTGATTAATAATTCTGATTAATGATTAAAATGAAAGTTAATTGTGTAATCGGGTACTTATCTCAGATATGATATCTATGTGAAGTGCGTAGTTTGGCTTTGCTATTACGTCAAGAAATATATCTAGGGTGAAAATGTTTACTTCCATTGTTTGCGTAAGAGCTGAGAGAAATTTGAACTTTGTACTAGAAACAAGATAAAAACAGAAATGTATACGATTGTTTCCCAGATTGATGCAGGTCATTTCTGAGTAATGAGTGCTATACACACTTGTCTGAGGCATGTTAGATCTCTTGGCACCGGTTCCTTTTCTTCCTAGGTTGGGGGGATTTTTTCATTTGAGTAATCATGTTGTCTGTGTATATATGCCTGCATGCGGATTTAATTATGCGGAAATTAAGATAGTGGTAAATCTGTTATGATGAAGTTTTGTAATGAGATAATAGGTTAGTGGTTTCCGACACATTTCCTGACAATAAAAGTTAAATTCGCTGTTTTGTTGCTTATGTTTATTGAACATTGTGTATACTTCAAAATGCAGAAAATTGGAGTATGTGGGGGGAGATTGTTGTGCAGTGGTTCTGCCAGATCACGGATGCATTTAATTTGATAGCATCTTTAAAGACACGGAATGCAGTTAATTATAATGTACCGCACACGGGACGTATTCTAAGAAATTAACTCTCTAATAATTAACTTTTTCAATAGTAAATTATACAGATTCCAAGATAGGCCACATCGAATATTTCTATTTTTAAATTGTTTTATTCTGTATCTGCCGAATAATCAATTTCTGATTATTACAGGCAGGTCCCTTCCTTTTTTGGGAACACACTCAATGCAATATATGAGCTGCATTTTGGAATATTTTAGAATATTTACATACTATTTGATGGCAAAATAAACACCACATTATAAATGCAGATGTCAGTGCAACATTCACCACCAAATTACCTTCAGAGTAGGGGGTGGGTGCCTTTAGTGGGAAATTTTAAAAACCGCAATCGGTCAACCCTATTGAAATTTTCTTGTGGCTCAATGGTCAGTCGGTTGAAAACTACCGTCTTTTGTGCCAAACTATTTTTGGGGAACATGCAATGGCCTTATGGAGATTTCAAAGCTGTGTCTGACGCATAGTCCATATTATTTGTGAAGTTATACAACAGAGTTAAGCCAACGGGCAGGTGTACAGTCATCCCTGTGTTAAGCAGCCAGCTAAATGATTCTCAGAAAGTGGCTGTTTAGCACAGGTGGCTGCTTAGTAGATATCAAAGGTATAATAAAACAATCTGGAAACCCATGGCTGCTTATTACAGGTTGGCTGCTCAATAGAGGTGACTGCTAACACAGGTTTGACTGTGAATTGTGATCTTCGGCACTCTTGTTCATATTAAAGACAATTTGCTGCATCACATTGCAATACGTTGTATATGTGAACACATTGCAATACGGTGTTTATGTGAACACATTGCAATACGGTGTTTATGTGAACACATTGCAATACGGTGTTGATGTGAACACATTGTAATACGGTGTTGATGTGAACCTAATTTACAGAGGGAAATACGTCTTTCACCACATACCTCCAGTAGTGAAGGTGTAATTGTTAGCAGGTCTGTAACACTGGTACATTGTATAATCACAAGCTTAACAGATTGTTAATGAGTATTTTGAAATTGAGAGTGCGTGAATCCTGGCTTGTGTTTTTATAAGATTTCTAATTACTTGTATTAAACCATTATGTCTTCATATTCTGTTTTTATATCTTAAATATAAATTAAAAGGTGCCCCCTGGTGTAATGGAGTTGGAACCCCCGCCAGAACCGCAGTTGTGGTGTCCACAGGCAAGACTCTTAAATCCACATTGCCTCGTCTCTCTCCTTCGTGGCTGTGGATTCCATCATGAATGAGGTCTCGAGAGCTCCATCATGAATGAGGTCTCGAGAGCTCCACCATGAATGAAGTCTCGAGAGCTCCACCAGGAATGAGGTCTCGAGAGTGATTAACTTAATAATGCTGTAAGAACTTGTTTCCCAATTGAGCTTAAAATAAATGTTTGTGTAAAGTAAATTGTGTTGCTAAGTAAATGATGTACAGAAAATGGCAGTAAATATAGTGGTATGTACATGTACGTCGGTAAAAACATGACGTCAATTGACACGTTATGAAACCGACATCAATTGATAGGTTATAAGATCAACGGTTTTATAACATCATTTGTGCTGCAGATGGGTAATATTACCGTTGCATTTTTTCCGTATTACACTAGTGTAATAACTATGCAAATGAGCATGGTATGTATTCATACGCTCTGTAAACAAAATGAACACGGTATGTATTCATAAGGTCTGTAAATAAAATGAGCACGGTATGTATTCATAAGGTCTGTAAACAAAATGAGCATCCAACATCGCGTCGCAATTCTTGTGTCACTGAAAATCTTATAGTGTTATATACACTATACCCTATATGACGGGGTATTAACACAACAAATCCTGCTATATCGCTGAACTATTCAATAGCCATGTTTGAGCCCCGCTGGAGCACCACTGGGTATTATTAACACAACAAATCCTGCTATATCGCTGAACTATTCAATAGCCCCGCTGGAGCACCACTGGGTATTATTAACACAACAAATCCTGCTATATCGCTGAACTATTCAATAGCCATGTTTGAGCCCCGCTGGAGCACCACTGGGTATTATTAACACAACAAATCCTGCTATATCGCTGAACTATTCAATAGCCATGTTTGAGCCCCGCTGGAGCACCACTGGGTATTATTAACACAACAAATCCTGCTATATCGCTGAACTATTCAATAGCCATGTTTGAGCCCCGCTGGAGCACGACTGGGTATCTCCACCATGCTTGTTAGTCGCAGGATGTGTCAGAGCATCTATATATTAATTTCATTGTATTATATGAACATGTTAATCAGGAATTATTGAGATAAATTAACGTAAACATTTATATGTTTGTGTATTTTCAGTGCTCGGTCACATGCGGCACTGGTTCCTCTCAGCGTGATGTTATCTGCGTGTCGGAGTCGGGCGCCACAGAAGCGTCGGCCGAATGTAAGGAACCAAAACCCAGGAACACAAAGCGCTGCACACTGCATGCGTGTCCGTCATGGGCTCACACCAGATGGAGTAAGGTTAGTGGTACATTGTCATTTGGAGGTCTCAGTTGCCGAGTAGTTACAGTCGTTGACTTGACTTGCCCATCACACGCTGTAGGTTGAAATCCCACTATGAGTGTGGAATTCTTTCGTGTGAGGAAGCTATCCGGCTGGCTTGCAGTAGGTCGGTGGTTCTACCCAGCGGGTATCCCATGTGCAATACTGCTCGGAGCGGCACCCGGGGTCTTCCTCCACCAATTATAGCCGGGGGAGTCGCCGTATGACTTATGCTGTTGGAGTAACTTTAACCCTTTCAACACCACAGACCTCTAAATTGGCTTACAAAAAAGTGTAGATCCAGATGAGCCGGCTCATGACGAGCCGTCTCATCAGGATCTGCACTTTTTTCAAGTAATATAACTATTTTTTAGGGAAACCCATTTTGATAAATGAACTGATCCAAATGTAATTTTGTTATTAATTTATTGGTCTAAAAATATCATAGACCAGTCCATGTCAGTTACTTGGTGTTGAATGGGTTAAACCCTAAAAAAAACAAAAAACATTGCCATTTGACCATCAAGTGTTTATTGCTGGCAAAATTGTACCAGGTCGGCTAATACTGCTGGAACGTATTTTGGCTTGGAACACCGATTCTAAAACCCAAAACTGCTAAATAAATTGGTCTGTAAAATTTCATAAATCGGTCATAAGAACGTTACCTTCAAAACATGTTTGAAAACCCAGTTCCAATCAACTAAGTTTAGTTATTACACCTCTACTGGATGACACAATAATTGGTCTCGCAAACTATTAAAACAACAAATTGTCACATTTATTTTTTATTTGGAATGGGTCTCTGTCTGTATCATTGCACTATCCTCCAAAATCTAAAATGACTAATATCTTCAGGAGGCGTCGCTCATATGGGTATCCGGTAGCGACGATAAATAAACGTAAAAAACACAAAATTTATTTTTTAAGAATGTGTTTAAGTGGTATCCATAATTAAGATTTAGAAAAGAAAGCACACTTTACACTGAACATGTCTTCAACTTCCACTTGCCAAACATGCAAGTAAGTTGTGGACAATGAGCGGAATGTGCAAGTAAGTTGTGGACAATGAGCGGAATGTGCAAGTAAGTTGTGGACAATGAGCGGAATGTGCAAGTAAGTTGTGGACAATGAGCGGAATGTGCAAGTAAGTTGTGGACAATGAGCGGAATGTGCAAGTAAGTTGTGGACAATGAGCGGAATGTGCAAGTAAGTTGTGGACAATGAGCGGAATGTGCAAGTAAGTTGTGGACAATGAGCGGAATGTGCAAGTAAGTTGTGGACAATGAGCGGAATGTGCAAGTAAGTTGTGGACAATGAGCGGAATGTGCAAGTAAGTTGTGGACAATGAGCGGAATGTGCAAGTAAGTTGTGGACAATGAGCGGAATGTGCAAGTAAGTTGTGGACAATGAGCGGAATGTGCAAGTAAGTTGTGGACAATGAGCAGAATGTGCAAGTAAGTTGTGGACAATGAGCAGAATGTGCAAGTAAGTTGTGGACAATGAGCAGAATGTGCAAGTAAGTTGTGGACAATGAGCAGAATGTGCAAGTAAGTTGTGGACAATGAGCAGAATGTGCAAGTAAGTTGTGGACAATGAGCGGAATGTGCAAGTAAGTTGTGGACAATGAGCAGAATGTGCAAGTAAGTTGTGTACAATGAGCAGAATGTGCAAGTAAGTTGTGTACAATGAGCGGAATGTGCAAGTAAGTTGTGTACAATGAGCAGAATGTGCAAGTAAGTTGTGGACAATGAGCGGAATGTGCAAGTAAGTTGTGGACAATGAGCGGAATGTGCAAGTAAGTTGTGGACAATGAGCGGAATGTGCAAGTAAGTTGTGGACAATGAGCGGAATGTGCAAGTAAGTTGTGGACAATGAGCAGAATGTGCAAGTAAGTTGTGGACAATGAGCGGAATGTGCAAGTAAGTTGTGGACAATGAGCAGAATGTGCAAGTAAGTTGTGTATAATGAGCGGAATGTGCAAGTAAGTTGTGGACAATGAGCAGAATGTGCAAGTAAGTTGTGGACAATGAGCGGAATGTGCAAGTAAGTTGTGGACAATGAGCAGAATGTGCAAGTAAGTTGTGTATAATGAGCGGAATGTGCAAGTAAGTTGTGAACAATGAGCGGAATGTGCAAGTAAGTTGTCTGGTGTCATTTTATCAACCTGTCTTATATGTGAGTGAAGACCAAAACCACCGATTTCAGGACCAAAGTGGGGGTGTGGTCGTCTTATGGGTGAGATTTCAGGACCAAAGTGGGGGTGTGGTCGTCTTATGGGTGAGATTTCAGGACCAAAGTGGGGGTGTGGTCGTCTTATGGGTGAGATCTCCTTATAGGAGAGTATGGATTGTATTCAATTTTATTGAGTTAAAAATAGATTTTGCCCTTCCCCTAACCCTGCCATTCCTGCCCTCCCCCATTTTGGGCAACATTTTGCTTTTAAAAATCGCAGCAGTTAATAAAATAATAACCTCACTGAAAGAAGATAGAACTATTTATAGTCAGATTCTTAGTGTTGGTCTAAGGGGGATAACTGAGGTAATAACCATAGTATATTTACCTTATTGCAGTGCTCTACGACTTGCGGCTCTGGTGTTCAGCAGCGGAAGGTTGTCTGCCGGCTCGGTCATGGTGAAATTGTACCCAGTGAACTTTGTCTCGGCAATAAGAAACCACGTTCAGAACGGAAATGTGGAGAAAATGATTGCTCGGAATACATGTGGCGTGTTGGAGACTGGTCAGAGGTAAGCTATCAGTTTGGTGTATTTAAAGATACATACATTTATTATGCATTTTTATATAGTTTATATGTATTTCTTTTATGCTTTCAATGAAAACTCCATCTTCCACTGCTTTGAAAGATGGCATTTTCTCTGCCACTGGTTGCGTTTCGTATTCCTGCGCGGTTGGATGTACTTTTGTATTTTAGCTATTTTCTGACAATCATTAACAGTTAATTATAAAGTAATATATTCTAATGAATTTGTTTTGCCTGTAGTTTTTAATTTTGACAGCAAACAGAAACTAACTTATAAATTATACCGGAACTATTTCTTATTACGGATGTTCACACTAACATAAGTGCTTGTGTGGTTGTGTATTGTAGAGAAATGAGGCTCCTGACAGGGGCAGTTAAAATGAATTAAATAAAATATTATATTAGCCAAAATCATTGGAAATCATAAAAGACAGCGAAGATTAGTGTTTATTAGTGTAAGATAGAATTTTATTTCATCTAGTGATCAACGAAATATGTATTTCAACGATATGGGAAAGGATTAACCTAATAAAGACCGACATTGATCAGTTAATATGCTTGTGGATGGGGGGGGGTCCGTAGTTGATTGGTTACGGTCGTTGACGCAAATCACTTGCCCCTCACCACTGTAGGTTTGAATCCTACTGGGGGTACTGAATATTACATGTGAGGAAGCTATCCAGCGGGTTTGTGGTAGGTCGGTGGTTCTACCTGGGTGCACGTTTGTACCTGAAATACTGCTTGAAGAAGCACCCTGGGACTTCCTCCGTTGATAATAGCTGGCAAGTCGCCATATGACCTAAGCAGATGGTGCGACTTTAAACCACAAAAACAATACAAATGTTGGTTGCGACTTCATTTCCAGCTTCTCTGTTTCAGTGCTCGAAGAACTGTGGTTTTGGTGTTAAAACGAGGGATGTGATCTGTGCCAATACCGAAAACCAGAAAGTCAATGCGACATTATGTCCGACCGACAGCATGCCCAAATGGAAGAGACGTTGCAGTGAATTCCCCTGTCCGTTCATGTGGAATACTAGCCCCTGGTCAGAGGTCAGTGCAAGTTTGTCTCTCATACATACGTGTATATACAATTCTGTATGGGTATATTTGATCATTTCTGTGTATGATGGCATTTATTTCATCGAATGAACATTGAAAGAAACGATGGCAGATACAACAATGACTGTATTAGTTTATACAAATATAATTTAGCTCGATTATGAAACAAGTTTTTAGAACTTATATTATCACTCTCGAGGGAGATAGAAGAGGTTCTGTATACTAGGATATACAGGTTCCATATACTTGGATATACAGGTTCTGTATACTTGGATATACAGGTTCCATATACTTGGATATACCGGTTCTGTATACTTGGATATACGTGGATATGCAGTTCTGTATATGTGGATATACATGTTCCATATACTTGGATATACAGGTTCTGTATGCTTGGATATACAGGTTCCCTATACTTGGATATACAGGTTCTGTATACTTGGATATACAGGTTCTGTATACTTGGATATACAGGTTCTGTATACTTGGATATACAGGTTCTGTATACTTGGATATACAGGTTCTGTATACTTGGATATACAGGTTCTGTATACTTGGATATACAGGTTCTGTATGCTTGGATATACAGGTTCCCTATACTTGGATATACGTGTTCTGTATACTTGGATATACGTGTTCCATATACTTGGATATACGTGTTCTGTATACTTGGATATACGTGTTCCATATACTTGGATATACGTGTTCTGTATACTTGGATATACGTGTTCTGTATACTTGGATATACCGGTTCTGTATACTTGGATATACGTGTTCCATATACTTGGATATACGTGTTCTGTATACTTGGATATACAGGTTCTTTATACTTGGATATACAGGTTCTGTATACTTGGATATACAGGTTCTGTATGCTTGGATATACAGGTTCTGTATACTTGGATATACAGGTTCTGTATACTTGGATATACAGGTTCTGTATACTTGGATATACAGGTTCTGTATGCTTAGATATACAGGTTCTGTATACTTGGATATACAGGTTCTGTATACTTGGATATACAGGTTCTGTATGCTTGGATATACAGGTTCTGTATACTTGGATATACAGGTTCTGTATGCTTGGATATACAGGTTCCCTATACTTGGATATACAGGTTCTGTATGCTTGGATATACAGGTTCTGTATACTTGGATATACAGGTTCTGTATGCTTGGATATACAGGTTCCATATACTAGGATATACAGGTTCAGTACACTACTGCACATAGACCATTTTCCACATTGATTATTAATATTTAAAATTGTTGGCAAGCATACAATACTCAACATATCATCGTGTATTCTTCACAGTGTTCAGTGAGTTGTAGTGAGGGCGTGCAGGTGAGGCGAGCTGTGTGCCAGGCAGTGACCAAGGAAGGTTGGATCCTCCCAGGACCTGTACCGTACGGGTGTAAGACAACCGACAAACCAACTGAATCTCAGATTTGTAACCATGGGCCCTGTCAGGCCAGATATAGGTGGATGACGGCACCTTGGGGTGAGGTAAGCACACTCTGTTATATCATATTTTACCATAGAACTTCATTTCAAGATTACATAGAAATTATTTCTAGAATGCACACAAATTATTTCCAGATTACATAAAAATTATTTCTCGAATGCATAGAAATTATTTAAAGCAGCATTACATCGTAATAAGGGATGTTTTGGGGGAAATATAAAATATAAATACTAATGTGTGTGTGTTTACAAAAATCGAAATAGTCGCTCAGAAACGATAAAATTCCAATAAATTTAAACTGTCGTATACGCGAATTTGTTTATCAACACACAAAATGTAAACACGCACAGTGCACATGCGTGAAACAACAGAGGATGTAGAAAACAACGTATATATTTTGAACATGAAAGACTATCTATCTACCTTTCTCTAATATCGAATCCCTCCCGGGGATGTAGAAATGTCCCTAAAGACTTAGCTAACAGAGGTATGAATCAACATATCAAGTAATTTAATTAAAAAAGACAACGTGGGACAAATAGGGACGATGCATTCCGAATGCAAACAAGTGCGGACGATGCATTCCGGTTGTAAACAAGTGCGTCACCGATCGACTTGGAAAGTCCTACTTTCGGTTTCGAGTTTGTTTTATCGCAAAAAAACACTGTTTACCAAATGAACATAAGCATACAAAGTATAATGTTAGAATGTGTAGCAGCATTGCTACCCATACGTAAAAATTGAATTTTTCAAATAATTTTTTATTTCATACGATAAAATGCTGCTTTAAAGAATGCATACAAATTATTTCAAGATTACATAGAAATTATTTAAGAATGCATATGAATGATTTCAAGAATTAAGTTAGAAGTGTGATTAGCCCTTGATACCAATTAAAGATGACAAGATGAGCTTTAGATGTTCTTGATATGCCATAAAACATTCATACATACACGACTTATTAACAGTCTTTCATATGGGACTTTAAACCGAGGTCTCGTGTCGGTGCTTTACACCGTGCACGTAAAAGAACCAGAGGAGACTCTGGAATGGGTCTCCGTCTGTATCATTGCACTATCCTCCAAAAATCTAAAATGACTAATCTCTTCAGTAGGCGTCGCTCATATGGGCAACCGGTAGCGACGATAAATAAACGTAATACTCATACAGGACAGAATGAGAACGACAATTTTTTCAAATCATATAGCCGGCTAATGAAAATCGGGCCGGACCTTTGGATGGAGTTTCTATAAAACAGTTTGGATATGGACTTCGGTCTTGTTGCATGTGAAGACATGCATGCTCTTGATCTACATAAATTAGCAAAGTTATATGAAGGCCTTGTGAACAATTACAGAAACTTGTTTGCTATAGGAAAACCTTGTGAACAATTACAGAGTCTTGTTGGCTATAGGAAAACATTTTGTTTATTTCAGTGTTCCACACGATGCGGGAATGGCTTAGAACGTCGTCAAGTACAATGTGTGGATGTGAACGGACAACGGAAAAAGAAGAAACTGTGTTCCAAGCCTCACAGACCCAATGGCAGACGACAGTGTTACAATGGACCCTGTAAGTTGCTTCTCGGCTACTAGTAATTATACACAAGATGTTACATGTATGTGTACAATACATAATTATACACAAGATGTTACATGTATGTGTACAATACATAACTTTTCTGGAGCAAAGTGGATCTGGTGAAAACATGACCTCATTTCTAAGACAGTTTGAAATGCTGATGGTCGACATGTTACAAATATGCAAGTAAGTGGGGACCTCTCGTGGCTGACATGTTACAAGTGGGGACCTCTCGTGGCTGACATGTTACAAGTGGGGACCTCTCATGGCTGACATGTTACAAGTGTGGACCTCTCGTGGTTGACATGTTACAAGTGGGGACCTCTCATGGCTGACAAGTGTGGACCTCTCGTGGCTGACATGTTACAAGTGTGGACCTCTCGTGGCTGACATGTTACAAGTGTGGACCTCTCGTGGTTGACATGTTACAAGTGTGGACCTCTCGTGGTGATTGTTACAAGTGGGGACTTCATGGTTGCATGTTACAAGTGGGGATCTCGTGGTTGACATGTTACAAGTGGGGACCTCTCGTGGTTGACATGTTACAAGTGGGGACCTCTCGTGGTTGACTGTTACAAGTGGGGACCTCTCGTGGTTGACATGTTACACGTGTGGACCTCTCGTGGTTGACATGTTACAAGTGTGGACTCATGTGGTTGACATGTTACAAGTGGGGACTCTCGTGGTTGACATGTACAAGTGGGGACTGTGGCTGACATGTTACAAGTGGGGACTCTCGTGGTTGACATGTTACACGTGTGGACCTCTCGTGGTTGACATGTTACAAGTGGGGACCTCTCGTGGTTGACATGTTACAAGTGGGGACCTCTCGTGGTTGACATGTTACAAGTGGGGACCTCTCGTGGTTGACATGTTACAAGTGGGGACCTCTCGTGGTTGACATGTTACAAGTGTGCAAGTAAGTTGTGGACAATGAGCAGAATGTGCAAGTAAGTTGTGGACAATGAGCGGAATGTGCAAGTAAGTTGTGGACAATGAGCAGAATGTGCAAGTAAGTTGTGGACAATGAGCGGAATGTGCAAGTAAGTTGTGGACAATGAGCAGAATGTGCAAGTAAGTTGTGGACAATGAGCAGAATGTGCAAGTAAGTTGTGGACAATGAGCAGAATGTGCAAGTAAGTTGTGGACAATGAGCGGAATGTGCAAGTAAGTTGTGGACAATGAGCAGAATGTGCAAGTAAGTTGTGGACAATGAGCGGAATGTGCAAGTAAGTTGTGGACAATGAGCGGAATGTGCAAGTAAGTTGTGGACAATGAGCGGAATGTGCAAGTAAGTTGTGTACAATGAGCGGAATGTGCAAGTAAGTTGTGGACAATGAGCGGAATGTGCAAGTAAGTTGTGTACAATGAGCGGAATGTGCAAGTAAGTTGTGTACAATGAGCAGAATGTGCAAGTAAGTTGTGTACAATGAGCGGAATGTGCAAGTAAGTTGTGTACAATGAGCGGAATGTGCAAGTAAGTTGTGTACAATGAGCGGAATGTGCAAGTAAGTTGTGGACAATGAGCGGAATGTGCAAGTAAGTTGTGTACAATGAGCGGAATGTGCAAGTAAGTTGTGGACAATGAGCGGAATGATGTATAACTTCATACAACTAGGATATTTTTATGATTTTTCAGGTTATGCCAATTCTTGTAAGCAGATGAAGGAGCAGACATCAATACGACAAGATGGCAGTTATAAACTGTTTGTACATGGAAGATTACTGGAGGTATGTTTATTATACGACGTTCTTATAGCCGCTTGCATGCACGTTGCAAGTGATGATATACCATATATATACGTATAACCACGACTGACAACACGTGTACAAGTGAAGCTGTCCGATTCAACAAAACTATTATGAAATAAAACTGTTAAAAAAACAAGTGAAGCATGTACGGCTACTAGGGATGTGCTCCGACCCCTACTAGTCACTGGACGAAGCAAATAAATGGGGTTCAGGGGTTCCCCCTGGTTGGGGCCTGAAGCCAAAAAAAGAAAGAAAAAAAATTAAACTATTTTACAACGATTGTGAAACAAGCTGTAACAACTTATATTAATCACTCTCGTTGGCGCAGATGATGGCGTATTTGTGGTCATTCCTGTGGGAGTACCCGGAGAAAACCCACCTGTCTGATCTGGCGACCACCGTACCATCTTCTCACATACTTCCCAGTCCAAGGCTCGAATGCGGGTTGCATTTGTGAGAAGCGAGCTCGCTAACCACAGCATTAATCGAAATGTTGGTTTATAACTTCAATAGCTTCAGAATAAAACACATTACGTTGTGTGTTACATGAACGTAACTGCTTTACCATTCAGATATACTGTAAACATATGAAGAAGCCAGTACCCGAGGAGTTCTTATCATTGCCGGCGGGAGAGACAGAAAACTACTCGGAGATTTATTCGTTCAGGTAGTTATATAAATCCATTTATTCGTTCAGGTAGTTATATAAATCTATTTATTCGTTCAGGTAGTTATATAAATCCATTTATTCGTTCAGGTAGTTATATAAATCCATTTATTCGTTCAGGTAGTTATATAAATCCATTTATTCGTTCAGGTAGTTATATAAATCCATTTATTCGTTCAGGTAGTTATATAAATCCATTTATTCGTTCAGGTAATAAATCCATTTATTCGTTCAGGTAGTTATATAAATCCATTTATTCGTTCAGGTAGTTATATAAATCCATTTATTCGTTCAGGTAGTTATATAAATCCATTTATTCGTTCAGGTAGTTATATAAATCCATTTATTCGTTCAGGTAGTTATATAAATCCATTTATTCGTTCAGGTAGTTATATAAATCCATTTTCTTTCCTTCCATATTTATATTATGATTATTATATTATAACATTTTCTCATGACCTGACACAACTAAATATTTGCTTTCCCTCCCTTATTCATACTTAAAAAAAAAAATTCACTGTTTATTCCATACGTACGGGTCAGTAGTCCAGTGGTTAACACGTTGGACTGCGAATCCAGGGATCGCAGGTTCGATCCCCCCTGTCTGACCCTAATAGTAGTAACAGTCTTTTAGACTTTAAACCGAGATCTCGTGTCTGTGCTTTACACTGTGAACATTAAAAACCCAGAGGAGACGGCTATGGAATGGATCTCTGTCTATCATTGCACTATCCTCCAAAAATCCCAAAACTGATTAATCTCTTCAGGAGGCGTCGCTCATATTGGAAACCAGTAGCGACGATAAAT
This sequence comes from Archivesica marissinica, assembly GCA_014843695.1. Classification (NCBI taxonomy): domain Eukaryota; kingdom Metazoa; phylum Mollusca; class Bivalvia; order Venerida; family Vesicomyidae; genus Archivesica; species Archivesica marissinica. The sequence goes on from CM026398.1 coordinate 17,683,513, forward strand.
AAACGTAAAAAACACACACATGCTATATTTGATGTGCCTGGTTAATGTATATGTGTATTTGTGTATAGGTTAAAGAGACAGAAAACATGCCCAAGCAACGGTACCCGGCAACATCCATGTAAAGATTGTAGGTACCGACCGTACAGAAATGCAGGAAAAACTTCATACTCCAAGATAAAACTTGATATACTCACATTGAAGATACAAGGTAAGCTGGTGCCTGTGTGACATTTTCAAATACAGTCAAACTTCGTATATGTCGAAGTATTTTGTTCGGTCCGACGGAATTCGACATAACGGATAGAGACTGTATAAAGAACAAACTTGCTATGTATAGTATTGACATTTCCAATGTAGCCCGACGATGAAGCCGAGAGCGATATCCGACGATATGACACTTAACCCTTTCAACACCACAGGCCTCTAAATAAGCTTACAAAAAGTGTAGGTCCAGATGACGAGCTGTCTCATCAGGATCTGCACTTTTTGCCAGTAATATGACTATTTTTAGACAAAAATTACCCATTTTGATAAATGAACTGGTCCAAATGTAATTTTCTTATTAATTTATTGGTCTGAAAATATCATGCACCAGTCCATGTGAGTTACTTGGGGTTGAATGGGTGCACCAGTCCATGCGAGTTACTTGGGGTTGAATGGGTGCACCAGTCCATGTGAGTTACTTGGGGTTGAATGGGTGCACCAGTCCATGTGAGTTACTTAGGGTTGAATGGGTGCACCAGTCCATGTGAGTTACTTAGGGTTGAATGGGTGCACCAGTCCATGTGAGTTACTTGGGGTTGAATGGGTGCACCAGTCCATGTGAGTTACTTGGGGTTGAATGGGTGCACCAGTCCATGTGAGTTACTTGGGGTTGAATGGGTGCACCAGTCCATGTGAGTTACTTGGGGTTGAATGGGTGCACCAGTCCATGTGAGTTACTTGGTGTTGAATGGGTGCACCAGTCCATGTCAGTTACTTGGGGTTGAATGGGTGCACCAGTCCATGTCAGTTACTTGGGGTTGAATGGGTGCACCAGTCCATGTCAGTTACTTGGGGTTGAATGGGTGCACCAGTCCATGTCAGTTACTTGGGGTTGAATGGGTGCACCAGTCCATGTCAGTTACTTGGTGTTGAATGGGTGCACCAGTCCATGTCAGTTACTTGGGGTTGAATGGGTGCACCAGTCCATGTCAGTTACTTGGTGTTGAATGGGTGCACCAGTCCATGTCAGTTACTTGGGGTTGAATGGGTGCACCAGTCCATGTCAGTTACTTGGGGTTGAATGGGTGCACCAGTCCATGTGAGTTACTTGGGGTTGAATGGGTGCACCAGTCCATGTGAGTTACTTGGGGTTGAATGGGTGCACCAGTCCATGTGAGTTACTTGGGGTTGAATGGGTTAACACAATAATATGCTGTATAAAGTTAATGGATTAGTCATCGACTTTTGTTTATTTGTCCGTAGGTAATATGCCATTAGCTGCGTTTGATGTGTATGTCACGAATGGTACCTGGCAGTGAATGTGAAAGCAGCTGTTTTAGAGTCTTGGCATTTTGATGAGTAGTTACAACATGTACATATATATTGTATATTAACTAGTGGCATGAAAATGAGAGAAAAAAGGAAATAAAATGTTAAACATCAATGTTTTTGTTGATTTCAGTGACAGATTTGACATTTTCATCATCTGTCAATGGTAAACACATTCCATTTGGATCTGCGGGTGATTGTTACAGTTCCGCGGAGTGCCCACAGGGGCGATTTAATATTAATCTCGCAGGGACGGGATTGATTGTGACCCAGAATACAACATGGCTGTCCCAGGGAACACATGCCTCACAGAGGGTTGAAAGAACACAGGTCGGTAGTTATTCCGTGTACCGGCTATACATGATTTTAGATCCCAATCGTGTCCGCCTCCGTGGTTACGGTCGCTGACTTGTATACCACTGTAACCTATCATCACTGATGGTCACGGGTTCGAGCCCAGCTCAGGCCGTGTCTCATTTATATGAAAAAGTTGGCAGTTTCTTACGGAGGTTGGTGTACTCAAGTACTGGTTTAACCGCTGGAGCCTGCCCAGGAAAGGTGTTGTTAGGTAAATTGCCCGCCGGCTATATAGCCCAAAATGGTGCTGATGCAGGCGTAAAACCTGAAATATTAAATATAAGATTCCAATCATGCAACTGCAACTTAATAGCTTATTACACATGCATTACAAATTGCATGTTGTTTTGTATATAAATAGCAATTCCTAAGATTAATGTTCAGAGGATTTGTCTTTCTTTCGTTAATGTCCTATTCTATACAGGCGCAGTGATTAGCAGCGCCGCTCGCTCCTCACCAATGCAACCCAGGTTCGATCCTCGGACCGGGAAGTATGTGAGATGGTAGGGTGGTCGCCAGATAGGACAGGTGGGTTTTCTCCTGGTACTCCGGTTTCCTCCCACACGAATGACCACATATACGCTTTCATTCACACCAAACGAGAGTGGTTAATACAAAGTTGTTAAAGCTTGTTTCGCAATCGTTGTAAAATAAATAAAGTTTAGATTATTCTATACAGATAAATAGTGCCCAAGTGCAAATATGATACAATAAAGAAGCTACTGTCAGCATTGCCATAATATATAATTTATTATCTCAAAAACCAAACATTTATACATGGCTTACTTCCCTTGACTACTCTTTTTATTGGAAACAATAAAAAGTGGATCTGTGTTTTTTACTTTCTAATTTTCTATGTTGTTTCATTATCAATGAAATTTTGATATTCTAAACTTTATTTTGGTACTAAATTCATTTGCCTGGTATGCGCATTTAGCATCGAAAATAGAATTTCATCATCCGGACTCGCCATTACGAAAATTGATGATTGCAAAAATGGTTTTTGATGATGCTGACAAACTAGATTATGTGAATCAATTTTGCCTGGAGGTTATAAAACTTTTCTCCAATCTCAAAACCGTCTGATTGGTTCACCTGACAGCAACACTCATCAACCAATCAGATCACCTGAGCTTGAGTTTGAGATCTGAGAAAAGTTTTATAACCTCAGTGGCCAAGTGGTATATCTATATATATTATAAAGACTATGATATTATTTTCAGGAAGGGGAAGTAATCCAGGGTTGGTGTGGTGGACTGTGTGGTTGGTGCTCACCAGAGTTTGGTGTACAGCTGCAGGTGTTCTCCTAGCAACAAGAGACACTGTGGTGGAACATATATAGATGAACAGCTTGGGGGTGGGTGGGGTACAAAAACCTTCCATGTCTTTCATGTACAATGACTGAGTGAATGCAAAAAGGTAAAAGTTCAATTCATGTTTTTCATTTATAAATCCTTGTATAAATGATGAACTAAGGAAACTATTTCGAATTTATATTTTAGCTCGATTGCGAAAGTTCTTACAACATTAGCCTTGTTGCTCATGAGACCTCATTCATGATGGAATCCATCGCCATGAGGGAGAGAGAAGGCGCAAGGTGGATTTAAGTATTTTGCCTAAGGACACCATCTTCGTGGTTTAGGTGGAGCTCGAACTCGTAGCAACTTGGTTGCACGCAGACACTATATCCATTATGCCACTGATGCTACCAGGGCACACAAGCTGCTGTATCTTCACAGATCTCTTCGAAGCTAACATCTTAGCAAAACATGATTTTGTATGATGGTATTTGTGTATTGACCTACAATTAGTTTATACAAATTTATTTTAGCTTGATTACGAAACAAATTCTTACAACTTATATTAATCACTCTCGAGACCTCATTCCTGATGGAATCCATCGCCACGAGGGAGAGAGAAGAGGCAACGTGGAATTTAAATACGAGGGGAACAATCGTAACTGATCCAGTGGGACTCCGGACCTTTCGCACCTGAAGCGAATGCGCAACCACTGCGCTATCATGACTTCCACATTGACCTACAATTGATCCTGGTCTGGATCTTTATGGCTATACTGCCCTTTGAAATCTATGTTAAAGTCACGTTCCTGTTCAAACTGATTTCCAAAAATATTAGTTTTGTTTCTACAAATTTATTTTGCTCTTTTGTGAAACAAGTTCTTACAACTTATATTAATCACTCTCAAGACCTCAGGAATGAGGTCTCAAGAGTGATTAATATAAGTTGTAGGAACTTGTTTCTCAATCGAGCTCAAATAAATTAACGATTAAACTTCTTGTTCCAGCTAGGACACATCTCTGTATCATCTGTCTCTGTAGTCAATCTTTCATAGATAACATCTCTGTATTCAATCTTTCATAGATAATATCTGTATCATATGTCTCTGTAATCAATCTTTCATAGATAATATCTCTGTATCATCTGTCTCTGTAATCAATCTTTCATAGATAATATCTCTGTATCATCTGTCTCTGTAGTCAATCTTTCATAGATAACATCTCTGTATCTGTAGTCAATCTTTCATAGATAACATCTCTGTATCTGTAGTCAATCTTTCATAGATAACATCTCTGTATCTGTAGTCAATCTTTCATAGATAACATCTCTGTATCATCTGTCTGTGTAGTCAATCTTTCATAGATAACATCTGTATCTGTAGTCAATCTTTCATAGATACATCTGTATCTGTAGTCAATCTTTCATAGATAACATCTCTATCTGTAGTCAATCTTTCATAGATAACATCTCTGTATCATCTGTATCTGTAGTCAATCTTTCATAGATAACATCTCTGTATCATCTGTATCTGTAGTCAATCTTTCATAGATAACATCTCTGTATCATCTGTCTCTGTAGTCAATCTTTCATAGATATCATCTGTATCTGTAGTCAATCTTTCATAGATATCATCTGTATCTGTAGTCAATCTTTCATAGATAACATCTCTGTATCATCTTTCATAGATAACATCTCTGTATCATCTGTCTCTGTAGTCAATCTTTCATAGATAACATCTCTGTATCATCTGTCTCTGTAGTCAATCTTTCATAGATAACATCTCTGTATCTGTAGTCAATCTTTCATAGATAACATCTCTGTATCTGTAGTCAATCTTTCATAGATAACATCTCTGTATCATCTGTCTGTGTAGTCAATCTTTCATAGATAACATCTGTATCTGTAGTCAATCTTTCATAGATAACATCTGTATCTGTAGTCAATCTTTCATAGATAACATCTCTGTATCATCTGTATCTGTAGTCAATCTTTCATAGATAACATCTCTGTATCATCTGTATCTGTAGTCAATCTTTCATAGATAACATCTCTGTATCATCTGTATCTGTAGTCAATCTTTCATAGATAACATCTCTGTATCATCTGTCTCTGTAGTCAATCTTTCATAGATATCATCTGTATCTGTAGTCAATCTTTCATAGATATCATCTGTATCTGTAGTCAATCTTTCATAGATAACATCTCTGTATCATCTGTCTCTGTAGTCAATCTTTCATAGATAACATCTCTGTATCATCTGTCTCTGTAGTCAATCTTTCATAGATAACATCTCTGTATCATCTGTCTCTGTAGTCAATCTTTCATAGATAATATTAAATGCATTACGATCAGTTTGTTGGTGTTCTTTTTCAGAGAGAACATAGTTTTCATCGCTCAGTGTGAATATCATTGACTTTCGTTCACGATGGATGAATCTCAGATAACTGTCGCAGCTCGATGGATAAATGACGGATAAATCATGCAGCTCGATGGATAAATGACGGATAAATCATGCAGCTCGAGGGATAAATGACAGATAAATCATGCAGCTCGATGGATAAATGACGGATAAATCATGCAGCTCGATGGATAAATGACAGCTAAATCATGCAGCTCGATGGATAAATGACGGATAAATCATGCAGCTCGATGGATAAATGACGGATAAATCATGCAGCTCGATGGATAAATGACGGATAAATCATGCAGCTCGATGTATAAATCTCAGATAACTGTCGCAGCTCGAGGGATAAATTACAGATAAATCATGCAGCTCGATGGATAAATTACAGATAAATCATGCAGCTCGATGGATAAATTACAGATAAATCATGCAGCTCGAGGGATAAATTACAGATAAATCATGCAGCTCGAGGGATAAATTACAGATAAATCATGCAGCTCGAGGGATAAATGACACAACTCGATGGATAAATGATGTAGCTTGGATCATTGTTGAGTACAATATTTTAAATAATTGTTCTACTATTGTGATTATTCGTTATAACTGGAACGATCAACATTTGGCCAGTATAAATTAAATGCTAGATTTTCATCCAAGTTATTTCCACAGTGGGGGGATGGGAGGAGGGTTGGGGATTTGCAACATTTTGTTAATAAATCGGTCAAAATTGTGGGCGAGGTGACTAAAGAATGAAGATGAAAAATCTAGCATTTCATTATTAATTGTGTTACCATGGTTACGAGATATTTGATTATGTTCCATGAGCAGACGTTCGTCTATATTCTCATATTACTATTATGCTTTGATATTTCTTAAATGTTTAAATTGAAAATATTTCATCCTCATTTTAACAATGTGTGACACAAGATGCATGCAGAAAGTAAGTGTTACGCATTTTCTGTCTGCATGTAATTAGAAGATCAAAATAGTGAGTTATTTCGGACTTCGTGATAAATGTTCAGATAAAGTTGGTCGTAAAATATGAAATTTGTAAAATCAGAATTATAGTAAATCTATGTTTGTGCTCGTGCACCTCGGTTGGTGAGCGATTGTTTTATAGCAATTTATCTGTCTGAAGCCACGTTGTGTACAATGTATGACTATCACACCCCAATCAGAACCTTCAGATTGTATTTCCTGTTACCCACCAGGACTAAGAAATAAAAAAAATTAACATCGGCATTTTTGTTTTTTATTGAGTTAATGTGAGAATGAAATATTTGTGTGTAAATAGACGCGATAATCCGTCCAATGAGGCCAGTCCTATGCTCTCGTGCAATATCTTATCTATTGTCCTTGTACATATATATATTGTTTTAACTGCACTAATACTGTTATGAACCTTCCATTTATATTTTCGGTATTTTATATTCTTGTCCAGTTTTTTTCCTTGTTTTGTAATACACCTGTTTTACTTACCACACAAATCAAGAGTGTTGGATTCTACGGTTCTGACAATTTTGCGTTGAGTTAAACTAATTGCACTAATTATTAACAAGTGACAAATTATATTGCGATATTTGCAGAATTTGTATAACACTTTTTTAACGTTTTTGCATTTGTTTTGCAAAGAGGTATAGGGGATATTTGACTTCTGTCACGTTTTGCAGATACAGTCTACATCCGTTATGTCGAATTCCGTCGGACCTAACAAAATACTTCAACATTTGACTTAACGGAATCCAGTTATATGTAAAATGATAGTGTCTGAAACGGGACTTTGAGTTAACTGGAGAATTCGACATAACCGACTTTGAGATAACGGATGTAGGCTGTATCTGGTATTTCCGTGTGATGTACAGGAAAATGATTTGTGGGGGAATTATGTGTAATATGTTATATATTTATCAGGGAAGAAACAACAAAGCTATATAAGAGATTATATGAGAAATTGTGTTTTTGTTATTTGTTTCTATTTTACTAGCACTTTATCAGATGAAAGTTAATGTAACATCGATTTGGACATCGTCAATGGTTTGTTAACCCGTTGCCATAAACAACATATTAACAAAAATGAACAGACGCTGTATGCTTATTTTTGTTAATATGTTATGAACTTTTTTTGACTGAAATTAGTTGATACAGTACTGAGCTGCACCATGCTTGGCTTAACATTGTCCTACATAGAAACATGCCATTACCAATATCACATAGGATGCATTATGGGTATATCGTGGTACTAGCTATTAAAAACCAAAAAATAGAATTACTGGTATGTACCTGAATTTAATCATTTGTCTTCATCCAATGACTTCTCCACTTCAAAGACACTTAACCCATTTCATTCTGGATATATTTAAAGGCTTTTGCAAACAACATAGATCCAGATCAGCCGCAGCGTGACACTGCGTGCTGATCAGGATCTATGTTGTTTGCTGCATAGCCAAGTGTCTTAGCGAGATCATCTGAATAGCAAACAGCATAGATCCTGATCAGACGGCTCGTTCTGTGGAGGTTGATCTGGCTCTATGTTCTTTGCAGATACCGTTTGAACGGTATCCAGAATGAAATGGGTTAAGGTATTCTATTGGGAATCACTTGTTTTACATCGCAGATTTGTCGCCGTATTGTAGGTAAACGTCATTTCCAGACTGGTGTACCGCGGGAAATGGTCGAGGCCCTGATTTGGGTGTTTATATAATGGTACATGTAGACATAATAAAATTGTCTGATTTGGTATAAAATCTCTACACTAATTTTTAAAACAAAAATCTCCATAGGAAAAGCACGCCTCGGACCGCTTAATAAAATCTTCATATTTGGTACCCACGGGAAGCGTAGTAACCTGAAAACGTGGTCAAAACAGTTTCATTCATAAATATCGGATAGCATATAGGCATAAGACCAGCTTGCAATGAACAGAAATATATATGAAGGATATTAGGAGCATGTTTTCAGATGGAACTTGATATTCAGGTAAACATCTTCTCTTTCCTTCATGGCAATGGATTCCATCAGGAATGAGGTCTCGAGAGTGATTAATATAAGTTGAAAGAACTTGTTTTGCAATCGAGCTAAACTAAACATCTTTCATAAGTGGATTACATACTATTTACATCGACATTTTACAATTTCCCGGTTATCAAGAAATTATGCTTGTGGCTCAAAACTGATCAATACCACATACATTACCAATATCGAAACTCCATGTTAGAACTAAACATCTGTCCGAAATTATGCTCTTATAAAAGTGTAAAGTAGCTAACTATGTGGTCTCGATTTGATCGGCATTCGCCAGTCCTCCATCTCAAAGTATTGATGTTTTCTTGGATTTAACTGACGTTCACACACTAGCTGCGCCTGGTCACTAATGCTGTGCACTGAACTATACATTTAAACCATGACCTTTTTCTAGGTCAAGGTCAAACACGTTGACCGGTGCGTGTCTGCATCGACTTGGTGGTGCTGCTGTACCAATGCTATTGTTGGTGGTGGCCCAACTGGTCCATGTTACAGTTCACGATTGGCGATGTATATTTCATTTTTGACCATTTGTATAAGTTTTGAATGTTAATCTGATTTATGTTGCTTCAGATTGTCGTTTAGCAACCATGTTAAAACTGTTGTTGAGTAGATATTATATTTCTTTGTGATGTGTATATGATTTGTGATGAATTTGTACATTAGACGTTTTGTGTTAAATGCTGCTGGGTATGTATATTATAGATGTTTCATTGTATCATATATACTATAATAGATTGTTCTGTTGTATCATAGGGGAGTTAATTTATATGCTTAATGTGAAGAATAGGTACATAAACCATTTAGTTTGTTTTAAGACTGTTTTTGAAGGAAATGAGTATCTGCGCGTTTGTTATAAATGAAAATTTGTGAATATTACTCGTGTATAATTTTAGGCACCGGACGATCTTTCCCGGTGAATAGCTGTAGCGTATTGAATCGGCTATTATTTTTAACGTTCCCATAACCTGACCCCCCATTTTAGTATTTAACTGTTGCATGCTGGGTAACTAATATAAGATAATAAATAGTTCAAATAATTATAGAGGACAACAATTCATTAATGTGTCTTTCTGACTGTAAATGAAAACTCTGGAAATATGTCGTGGAATTTCATTAGAATTATGTCGTTGCAACTCAATTCTAATGAAATTGCATGACATATATGTCTGTTATGTTCACCGCTGGCGTGCAGAGTTGACAAACAATTGCAACCTGCTAAAACATGGTCGCAGTTTTGTTTTGCACGCTCTTCCGTTGCAATACATAATCACTAGTGGCATCATGTTCAAATTCTGAAAAAAGCAATATATTAAAAAAACAACCTGGTTTCATTTTGTTATTTAAGAAATAATAGGTATCAACCGTGGTATATCGCAGAATAACCAGAGGTAGATTTTACTCTACAAGTATGTATACGCGTATGTTATTAGCTGGGTCGTGTTAGAATGAAAGATTAACACAAATTTGATGAATAAAAAAGCAGCATTAGAGTGAAGCAATGATTGGTCTAACAAGGTATGCAGCTTGACCAGATCAAATGAAATTTAAAAAAAATATTTGTTTAAAAAACTAACCTGGTTATTTGATTGCAATTAACCACAAGCACGCGAAAAAGGATGCCACTATAAAATAATTGCATATCGTTGTGTAATACATGTATAGCCAAGTTATTTCCCCTTGCTGCGAGTTCATGTAAGTATGACTTTCAAATGATCCCATTTAAGGTCATTCATACTGCGAAACTGTGGCTGCGAAGTCTGGGGTGTATGTAATGTATTTATTGTGTATGAGAATGAGGAAATCCAAAACTTACTGTATCGATGCTCGAATACTGCCAACTTACCATCTAGTATTGTAGTAGCATGTCGTCTCATCATTCAAAATAGCAGAGATATATGAAACTGCTGGCATATCTCTACTCCTGTGCATGTTGGGTATTTACACATGATTGGGATGTCAGTCACAAGATTAGTCACCTGATTGGGATGTCAGTCACATGATTGGGATGTCAGTCACATGATTAGTCACCTGATTGGGATGTCAGTCACATGATTGGGATGTCAGTCACATGATTAGTCCACCTGATTGGGATGTTAGTCACATGATTGGGATGTCAGTCACATGATTGGATGTCAGTCACAAGATTAGTCACCTGATTGGGATGTCTGTCACATGATTAGGATGTCGGTCACCTGATGATTAGGAAGTCGGTCACATAATGATTGGGATGTCAGTCACATGATTGGGATGTCGGTCACATGATGATTGGGATGTCAGTCACATGATTGGGATGTCAGTCACCTGGTTGGGATGTCAGTCACCTGGTTGGGATGTCAGTCACATGATTAATCACCTGATTGGGATGTCTGTCACCTGATTGGGATGTCTGTCACATGATTAATCCACCTGATTGGGATGTCAGTCACATGATTGGGATGTCCGTCACATAATGTCAACATTTACCAGCCAACCTAATATAGTGCCATTCTCATCTTTAAACATTGTTTTGTGTATAAATTGATCTCTTCATACCTGTAACTAACATTTTTGTTCATGTTTACATAATTATATAATGCACGTCACGAGGTGGAAACGTACCTTGGAACTGTATTATTTTTACATTTTTTTGACATTTCATCGTGTTACTATATGTATGTACTTGAGCAAACAGCCACATTTCTCAGTACAATATTAACTAGAACTACAATATTAATTGGAAGATTATAATGTGATTTAATCTGCAGTTTCAGAGTAGAGTAGAATATTAACAGTTTTAGATCGATCGGATCACTGAAATTGCTGCGAAAAATTACTTGTGACATCTACTGACCATGAGATTTGCTAATTGTGAGGTCGGCCATTGTTACTGATAACTGTTGAATTGTATATTTATATTGTGTGCAATTTGGAAATGATGTAAGTTTGTTTTAACTAGACATATATTCTTCTCCTCCATTATTTTGTATTGTTGTAACTTGACAAATATCCTCGAAACGTGTTGCATGTTCTGAAGAGATTCTGTGTAAAAATAAATGTTCACGTTAGTGGGTCATGTATATTTAGCTATGTCCCTTTCAGATTACCCGAGCCTTGCTCAGGGTGAGTCATTGGTATAGGCGAGTCATTCAGTGTCCTGCGTCGTATCCGCTTTGCTTCAAATGAAATCTCTTTTCATATTTCGATGAAACTTTGGTGCAGAGGATTGAAGCAATTTGTAGATAAATAAACTTAAAATAGAACCGGTCCGTATGTTATTTTCGAGGTGAACGACTCTGCTTGTGAAGCGTTGTTCGCGTGGACAGGAGAATTACTCGGTATTAGTTATGTGTTGTTGTGTTGGCAGAAGTATGTGGTATATAAAGTCTGCCCTACCTACTGATGTACATGTGTGTAAATTTAATTAAAACTAAATCAATATCGTAACCAGATGAAACATTTTTGGAGGATACCTTTTTTAATATTTTTAAAGTTTTAATTTTTCTCCTTGATGCAAAATTGCGATATAGGGTAAAAAAACAGGTTTCATCTTCAAAACTCAAAAACCTTTCCTACATATTTTTATCCTGGTTATAACAAGGATGGAGGTGCAGGTAGGGCACACTTTAGTTATGTCTGTTATTAGAACTGGTTTTATATGCTGTACAAGATATTTAATAAAATATATTTATTTCTATAGCTGAAGATGATTTTTTTATTTGAACTACCAATCGTTCTCTCAATTTTCATGACCAATTTGGATTTCAGGTCTCCCAGATTCCATGTGAAATTGGGGAGAAATCAAGAATAGATTTGTGGTGATTTTGGATCAGATCAGAACAATTATTTAGGACAAGCTGCACCGATACTCCAAAAGTGGTGCCAGAATGTCAGGGGAGGTAACTGGAGCCACACAGATTGTTTTTTAACGATTGTACGACCTTCATGAAAATGTATTGGGCAGATTCAGTTTTTTTGAAAATATTCATGATCCCAAGCATTCTATAATAGACCATGGACAAATCTAGCAAACTTCATGATTTTAAAGTTTTCTCTGGCATCTGTATGTGTGTTTTACGTTTATTTATCGTCGCTACCGGTTGCCCATATGAGCGACGCCTCCTGAAGATATTAGTCATTTTGGAGGATAGTGCAATGATACAGACAGAGGCCCATTCCAGAATCGCCTCTGGTTCTTTTACGTGCACGGTGTAAAGCACCAACACGAGAATATTTCTTCAAGCAATTATATATATATGTGCTGTTAGGTCAGGTCATTTTAAGTACATTCACAGCTGGCCAATTGGAGCATTGGTGAACGAGTTGGAAGATACACATAAGGGAACCACAATTGCAGGCTAACAACACAAGGCATTTGGGCCCCACAGTTAATGAGGAGAACTCCCCTATACACAATGAAGAGCAATAACTCGTAAATTTTGTTTTTACAAATTTATCTAGGCAGAATCACCTACATGGAATTGCCTACATAGAATCACCTAGACGGAATTGCCTACATATAATCACCTAGACGGAATTGCCTACATAGAATCACCTACAGAAGAATCACCTAGGCAGAATAACCTAGACAGAATAATCACCTACAGAAGAATCACAGAATCACCTAGACAGAAGAATCACCTAGGCAGAATAACCTAGATGACAAAATCACCTAGACAGACAGAATCACCTAGACAGAATGACATAGGCAAACTCACCTAGACAGACAGAATCGCCTACATAGAATCACCTAGGCAGAATCACAGACAGAAGAATCACCTAGGCAGAATTACTTAGACAAAATCACATGGGCAGAATCACCTAGGCAGAAGAAATCACTTAGACAGACAGAATCACCTAGGCAGAATCACATAGACAGAAGAATCACCTAGGCAGAAGAATCAGCTAGACAGAATCACCTACATAGAATCACCTAGACAGAATAACCTACATAGAATCACCTAGACAGAATAACCTACATAGAATCACCTAGACAGATTAACTTACATAGAAGAATCACCTAGGCAGAATCACATAGACAGAAGAATCACCTAGGCAGAAGAATCAGCTAGACAGAATAACCTACATAGAATCACCTAGACAGATTAACCTCCATAGAATCACCTAGACAGAATAACCTCCATAGAATCACCTAGACAGAATAACCTACATAGAATCACCTAGACAGAATAACCTCGACAGAATAACCTACATAGAATCACCTAGACAGAATAACCTACATAGAATCACCTAGACAGAATAACCTCCATAGAATCACCTAGACAGAATAACCTACATAGAATCACCTAGACAGAATAACCTACATAGAATCACCTAGACAGAATAACCTACATAGAATCACCTAGGCAGAATAACCTACATAGAATCACCTAGACAGATTAACCTACACAGAAGAATCACCTACATATAATCATCTAGACGGAATCGCCTAGACAGAATAACCTACATAGAATCACCTAGACAGAATAACCTACATAGAATAACCTAGACAGACGAATCACCTACATAGAATCACATAGACAGACGAATCACCTAGATGGAATAACCTACATAGAATCACCTAGACAGAATAACCTACATAGAATCACCTAGACAGAATAACCTACATAGAATAACCTCCATAGAATCACCTAGACAGAATAACCTACATAGAATCACCTAGACAGAATAACCTCCATAGAATCACCTAGACAGAATAACCTACATAGAATAACCTCGACAGAATAACCTAGACAGAATAACCTACATAGAATCACCTACATAGAATCACCTAGACAGAATAACCTACATAGAATCACCTAGACAGAATAACCTACATAGAATCACCTAGACAGAATAACCTACATAGAATCACCTAGACAGAATAACCTCCATAGAATCACCTAGACAGAATAACCTATACATAGAATCACCTAGGCAGAAGAAATCACTTAGACAGACAGAATCACCTAGGCAGAAGAATCAGCTAGACAGAATAACCTAGACGACAGAATCACCTACACTAGAATCACCTAGACAGAATAACCTACATAGAATCACCTAGACAGAATAACCTACATAGAATCACCTAGACAGAATAACCTACATAGAATCACCTAGACAGAATAACCTACATAGAATCACCTAGACAGAATAACCTACATAGAATCACCTAGACAGATTAACTTCCATAGAATCACCTAGACAGAATAACCTACATAGAATCACCTAGACAGAATAACCTACATAGAATCACCTAGACAGAATCACCTAGACAGAATAACCTACATAGAATCACCTAGGCAGAATAACCTACATAGAATCACCTAGGCAGAATAACCTACATAGAATCACCTAGACAGAATAACCTACATAGAATCACCTAGACAGAATAACCTACATAGAATAACCTACATAGAATCACCTAGACAGAATAACCTACATAGAATCACCTAGGCAGAATAACCTACATAGAAGAATCACCTAGGCAGAATAACCTCGACAGAATAACCTACATAGAATCACCTAGACAGAATAACCTACATAGAATCAGCTAGGCAGAATAACCTACATAGAATCACCTAGACAGATTAACCTACACAGAAGAATCACCTAGGCAGAATCATCTAGACGGAATCGCCTAGACAGAATAACCTACATAGAATCACCTAGCAGAATAACCTCATAGAATCACCTAGACAGAATAACCTACATAGAAAATCCTAGACAGAATCACCTAGACAGAATCACCTAGACAGAATAACCTACATAGAATCACCTAGACAGAATAACCTCCATAGAATCACCTAGACATAATAACCTACATAGAATAACCTAGACAGAATAACCTACATAGAATCACCTAGACAGAATAACCTACATATAATCACCTAGACAGAATAACCTACATAGAATCACCTAGACAGAATAACCTACATAGAATCACCTAGACAGAATAACCTACATAGAATCACCTAGACAGACGAATCACCTAGATGGAATAACCTACATAGAATCACCTAGATGGAATAACCTACATAGAATCACCTAGACAGAATAACCTACATAGAATCACCTAGACAGAATCACCTAGATGGAATAACCTACATAGAATCACCTAGATGGAATAACCTACATAGAATAACCTAGACAGAATAACCTACATAGAATCACCTAGACAGAATAACCTACATAGAATCACCTAGACAGAATAACCTACATAGAATCACCTAGACAGAATAACCTACATAGAATCACCTAGACAGAATAACCTACATATAATCACCTAGACAGAATAACCTACATAGAATCACCTAGACAGAATAACCTAGACAGAATAACCTCCATAGAATAACCTACATAGAATCACCTAGACAGAATAACCTACATAGAATCACCTAGACAGAATAACCTACATAGAATCACCTAGACAGAATAACCTACATAGAATCACCTAGACAGAATAACCTACATAGAATCACCTAGACAGAATAACCTCGACAGAATAACCTACATAGAATCACCTCGACAGAATAACCTACATAGAATCACCTAGACAGAATAACCTACATAGAATAACCTAGACAGAATAACCTACATAGAATCACCTAGACAGAATAACCTACATATAATCATCTAGACAGAATAACCTAGACAGAATAACCTACATAGAATCACCTAGACAGAATAACCTACATAGAATCATCTAGACGGAATCGCCTAGACAGAAGAATCACCTAGGCAGAATAACCTACATAGAATCATCTAGACAGAAGAATCACCTAGACAGAATAACCTACATAGAATCACCTAGACAGAATAACCTACATAGAATCACCTAGGCAGAATCACCTAGACAGAATAACCTACATAGAATCACCTAGGCAGAATCACCTAGACAGAATAACCTACATAGAATCACCTAGACAGAATAACCTACATAGAATCACCTAGACAGAATAACCTACATAGAATCACCTAGACAGAATAACCTACATAGAATCACCTAGACAGAATAACCTACATAGAATCACCTAGACAGAATAACCTCCATAGAATCACCTAGACAGAATAACCTACATAGAATCACCTAGACAGAATAACCTACATAGAATCACCTAGACAGAATAACCTACATAGAATCACCTAGACAGAAGAATCACCTAGACATAGAATCACCTAGACAAACTCACCTAGGCATAATTACCTAGGCAGAATCACCTAGGCAGCATTACCTAGACAAAATCACCTAGACAGAAGAATCACCTAGACATAGACAAAATCAACTACATAGAATCACCTAGGCAAACACACATAGGCAGAATAACCTAGACAGAATCACCTAGACAGAATAACCTAGGCAGAATCACATATAACTAGACAAAATCACATAGACAGAAGAATCACCTAGACGACAAAATCACCTAGGCAGAAGAATCACCTAGGCAGAAGAATCACCTAGACAGAAGAATGGCCTAGGCAGAAGAATGGCCTAGGCAGAATCACCTAGGCAGAATCACCTAGATGACAGAATCACCTAGACAACAGAATCACCTAGACATATACAAAATCACCTACATAGAATCACCTAGACAGAATAACCTAGACAGAACGACAGGCAAAATCACCTAGACAGACAGAATCGCCTAGACAGAACGACAGACAGAATCACCTAGACAGAATGACATAGGCAAAATCACCTAGACAGAATGACATAGGCAAAATCACCTAGACAGACAGAATCACCTAGACAGACAAAATCACCTCACCTAGACAGAATCACACACTATTATTACTACCCAAAAAAACCCATATAATATAAAGACATATAATTATATAACAGTATTTTTCTTTATTATCCTTTGTAAATGTAAATACCGGTACGCTAAAAATATTTACATCAAAAATAACAGCTGGATGGTGCGGGGGCCATATCATCTATTCCAACGGTGTGACTGACTAACGTCGCACGAACAGCTTAGGTCATATCGCGACTCCAGCTATTATTGGTGCAGGTAGAACCACCAACCTACCACAAACCAGCTGGATAGCTTCCTCACATGAAATCATTTGACAACCCCCCCAGCGGGATTCAAACCTACAGTGGTGAGGGGCAAGTGATTTGAATTCAACGACCGTCTAGGTGACCGGAGGCCCCTCCAAAACAAACGAAGCTGATATTAATGCTGATATAAAAAAAAGAGATGCATTTGGTGTATATGTCATGTTTCAGCTGCGTGAATAACTACTCTTCTTCGACACGAACAAATCTATACCAGAGAATATAAGCAATATTTTACACTACTGGTCGGGGACCCTTTTCCATCATAAAAACAAAGTGTATTTAACCCTTTCTCTCATATTCCTCTTGACGCCATTACCAATATGACATACATTGACAAGGTAGTAGCCAAGCCAATGTTCATACTAAAGGCCAGAATCTCATGTAGTCCCAGTAATATCTATGGAGGCGGGATAGATATGGCGACTACTTATCCACTGCATGATAGCTAAATGGCTGTCATTTGTATGGAGATATAATATTATATTAACCTAAATCTCTATGAAGTCCCAGTAATATCTATGGAGGTGGGTTAGATATGGTGACTACTTATCCACTGCATGATAGCTAAATGGCTGTCGTTTGTATGGAGATATAATATTATATTAACCTAAATCTCTATGAAGTCCCAGTAATATCTATGGAGGTGGGTTAGATATGGCGTAGTGATTTTGGTACTCGAGTACTCGGAAAGGTATTCGATCGAGTACTCGAGTACTCCGTTACCGTGGGAACGAACTGTATTCCTGCAAGGAATCTTATAGTCCGGGGCAACGATTTGTAGCAAATTACGGAACTCTTCCCCTTCCACTATACTGCGAGGAACATAGTCTGATATGATCATATCCGCTATGACTTGCGTGATTGTATTCTGCGTTGGCAGACGATCTCGTCAAGAATGAAGTCATAGGCATCTGTTTCGCTGTGCCATTAGAGGTGAGGCCTTCTGCTAGATGCTTCAGCCTCAGATGAGTATGCATGTTGGTAGTGCCACCAGTAAATGTCAGACTGCATCGCACAACTTGCAAGAAACAGTCTTGTCAAGTCTTGCAAAGTACTTCGATACCACATATTTAGGTGGAGGCATTCTCACAATTCACTTATATTACTATTTTATTCTAAAGATCTCTTCACAGTTTAACAGCGTTAACGTTAATGACAAACGTTACGATATTTATTATTTAACAACTATATCGGTATTGCCCTGCTATGGGTAGCTGCTTAAAGTTCTAAATTGAGCTATCAATTATTATATCAAAACAAGTTCCGACCACCAGACAAAAGATGTCATTCACACGACAGACAATCGGACGACCCGCCTCAGTAATGACGACACTGATTTGCATCAAACTTACGCTTCCCAATTAAGTTGAATCAACACCTTAATTATTCGGTCACTGTGGCCGGCTCTGTGTGATATACAGGTATTGTTAATCACCATGACACGCTGTATATTGCATTGTTTGGTACAGCGGAAGTTTCGCTAATCCCACTGATCACGATTTGTTCATAGGCAACTCCGTATTTGCGCAAAATAAAGATTTGTTGATTTTATTTTTTTAATCGAGTACTCGATTATCTTAAAAGTATTCGATACTCGGACGTTCGATCGAGTACTCGTTGACATCCCTAATGGAGATATAATGGTATATTAACCTAAATCTCTATGAAGGAAAGGGTTAAATGGCTGTCGTTTGTATGGAGATATAATGGTATATTAACCTAAATCTCTATGAAGGAAAGGGTTAAACAATACGTTACAAGTTTACATTGTCATTTCTTTTAAAGTTACAATCGTGTTCAAACTGATTGTCACTATTTATAAAACAGTTGCTCTATTTATAAAACAGTTGCTATCATACAATTGTATTTGTTTACAAAATCAGTATTACAAGTTTTGCAGTAATGAAATCCTTCATTTTTATATACAGTCAAACCTGTCTTAAGCAGCCAACCAAGGGAATCACAGAAAGTGGCTGCTTAGCACAGGTGGCTGCTTAACATAGGTCAAATGTATGATAAAACAAACATATTGGGAATCTGGCTGCTTAATGGAGGTTGGCTGCTTAATGGAGGTTGGCTGCTTAATGGAGGTTGGCTGCTTAATGGAGGTGACCACTAATACAGGTTTGTAATACAGGTACTGTACGTATATTGTTGAAAAATATATAATCCTATTTTGACTAGGTAAGTATTTTCATTACACTTACATTACACTTACATTACACTTACATCACACTTACATCACACTTACATTACACTTACATCACACTTACATCACACTTACATTACTCTCCTAGCTCCATTTCTTGATAACATATCATAACCGCAATAAAATGAATGCGCGTACATCACTTTTTAACATGTTTTATTAAAGCAACCCTATATTGTATTTGAAATATTCAAATTTTACGTATGGGTAGCAATGGTGCTACGCATTCTTACATTATAATTTGTATAATTATGTTCAATTAGTAAACAGTTTTTTTTTGGTGATAAACCAAACTCGAAACCGAAAGTAGGACTTTCCGAGTCGGTCGGTCACACACTTGTTTACAATCGGAACGCATCATCTGCACCTGTTTACATTCGGAATGCATCATCCCCATTTGTCCCACGGTCTTTTTTAACTGAAATACTTGAGATGTCGATTCATACCTCTGTTATTTTAGTCTTTTAGGGACATGTCTACATCCCACGCGAGGGGTTCGACATTAGAGGTTGTTGACATTCCAATATGCTTTTCTACATCTGCTGTTGTTTCACGCATGCGTATATTTATTAGATTTTGATCGTTCCTGAGCGACTATTTCAATTTTTGTAAACACACATACATTAGTATTTATATTATACCCAAAAACATCCTTTATTACGATATAATGCTGCTTTAATATTGGCATAAACATCGTGCACAGTGTAATTTCGGTTTTATTTAACAGCAATACATCTTTAAAACTGTTAATAGGTCAACAGGTCGTACATCGAATAACACAAAACAGTATTGTATCAAGGGAGGCAAACACTCTCAAAAGGGGTAATTAAAATTCCCAGTAATATTCCAGAGTAGACCTATATGTTGAATTCCGTCCGACCAAACAAAATACTTCGACCTAATTCGAAACGTTTTTGCATTTGTTTTGCAAAGAGGTATAGGGGCTTCTGTCACATTTTGCAGATACAGTCTACATCCGTTATGTCTAATTCCGTCGGACCTAACAAAATACTTCGACCTAATCCATTTATATGTAAAATGATAGTGTCTGAAACGGGACTTTGATCTGACTTCGAGATAACCGGAGAATTTGACATAACGGATGTAGACTGTATAGCTTAACAAAATCTGTAATAATACAATAAAATAATGTGTGCAACTTTGTATTGGTCAAATAGATGCAAAGTAGTAAAATATCGTACATACATTTTACATGTTATTGTGTACGATGTTGACAGCATCAGACAGAAAACATCGCTTAGAACTTAAAAACTTGGATGTTATTGCGTACGATGTTGACAGCATCAGACGGAAAACATCGCTTAGAACTTAAAAACTTGGATGTTATTGCGTACGATGTTGACAGCATCAGACGGAAAACATCGCTTAGAACTTAAAAACTGGGATGTTATTGCGTACGATGTTGACAGCATCAGACAGAAAACATTGCTTAGAACTAGAAAACTCAGATGTTATTGTGTACGATGTTGACAGCATCAGACAGAAAACATTGCTTAGAACTAGAAAACTCGGATGTTATTGTGTACGATGTTGACAGCATCAGACAGAAAACATTGCTTAGAACTAGAAAACTCGGATGTTATTGTGTACGATGTTGACAGCATCAGACAGAAAACATTGCTTACAACTAGAAAACTCGGATGTTACTGCGTACGATGTTGACAGCATCAGACGGAAAATTAATTTGGGCCTCATAAGAATAAACGGCTTGTGCATGCGAACAAATGTGGGTTTCTCCCCGTGTTTAGAAGTCCACAGAGAATTTAAAGCACAATTAAACGATCAAGTTTAGTATGTTTAACTCATGTCTTGAAAATATGGGAACATGCCCTGGAATGATCGAGAACAAAAACCGCACGTGACACTGCAATATCAAGTGTTTGCAAGGGTGGATGAAAAATGGGTCAATAGCACCAAAGGGGTTTGTGTGAAGAACAATTTTGAAATCAAAGAATAAATGAACAATCTTTTGAACTTTCGGCATCCATCTTGGATGATAAAATCATCTGATAACATTTGCATTAGAGTGATCGCCTCGTCAATATCTTCTATTTGATATATGACATGACAATATTCGCTCCAAATATAAACTATGACCACCCGGGCCATGCCCTTTTTGATCCAGGGGTCACCATTTGCACAACTTTAAAAGAGCATTGTACATCTACCAAGATTCGTCAGGTAGTTCGGGAGAAGATAATTTAAGAATATCTGCTACTTTTCTACTTTTAGACAGCGGCCATCTTGGAATACGTAATGACATGCAATAAATGCTGGCTATAGACCCAATGGTTACTGGGAGATGTTTGAAAAATGTTCACAGACGCAGGACATCATATTCAAGTACCACTGTGGTTCTGGAGGGTTTGATCGTTCGATTACCAGGCGGACATCGTATCCATGACAACATGGAGGCTTCAAGGTCACAGTTCAAATGATCTTGTCTCGGGTCTGTCTACGGTTAGTTTATACAAATTTATTTTAGCTCGATTGCGAAACAAGTTATTTCAACTTATATAAATCACTCTCGAGACCTCATTCCTGATGGAATCCATCGCCACGAGGGAGAGAGAAGAGGCAACATGGAATTTAAATGCCTTGCCTAAGGGCACAATCGTAACGGCTCCAGTGGGGTTCGAACTCCGGACCTTTCGCACCTGAAGCGAACACGCATCCACTGCGCTATCACGACTTCTACGGTTCAGGTGAGCAATACAGAGGTATGCTACGTGGCGGGATTTATTTATACTTTTCTGTTGTAAATAACGTTTGTGACAACAATCGGTATGCAGAAATCCAAGTGGTTTTCATATCCGATGCACGGTCGAGGGCGTGCTGACTGGGGTTGCGATTTTGAATCCTGACCCTGTAATTCTCATCTGAACCCATGACCTCCAATAACATGTTCTTATTGGACGTTAATCTGAGACAAAAGCTGCAAAATAACATAAACATCTGCTCAGTGATTTCTCAGAGCAAGACTTATATATCTATCTGGTCTGGGGGATATAACACTTCCCTACAATCTCAAACTCAGTCTTATGCGTTCTGATTGGTTGAGCAAATCTTGGAATCGACCAATCATATCACTTGAGTTTGAGATTGGAGAAACATTTGATAACATCCAGGCATGGTCACAGGGTACAGTTAAAGATATGTGTATATATAGACAATAAGACATTAATATGGTAAACATGGCTTCAAAAATTAATAGTGCAACATAATTATGAAATCTGACTAACAGATTATGAAACTTGTTGGTGTGTCCTACAGTGAGTGTTATGTTATGTTATGATTCGGGTTTTACGCCTGCATCAGCACCATTTTGGGCTATATCGCCGGCGGGCAGTTTACCTAACAACACCTTTCCTGGGCAGGCTCCAGCGGTTAACCAGTACTTGAGTGCACCAACCTCCGTAAGAAACTGCCAACTTTTTCATATAAATGAGACACGGCCTGGGCGGGGCTCGAACCCGTGACCATCAGTGATGATAGGTTACAGTGGTATACAAGTCAGCGACCTTAACCACTCGACCACGGAGGCGGACTCCTACAGTGAGTGTATCCAACATTTATATCTTTCTGCGAACACAATGATCAACAATTTCAAAACATACCTTATTATATATATGTCATGTATATGCATAAACCTAACACATATAGGACATTATGTCATGTTTATGCATAAACCTAACACATATAGGACATTATGTCATGTATATGCATAAACCTACCTAACACATATAGGACATTATGTCATGTTTATGCATAAACCTAACACATATAGGACATGCTGTCGTGTATATGCATACACCTAACACATATAGGACATTATGTCGTGTATATGCATAAACCTACCTAACACATATAGGACATTATGTCGTGTATATGCATAAACCTACCTAACACATATAGGACATTATGTCGTGTATATGCATAAACCTACCTAACACATATAGGACATTATGTCGTGTATATGCATAAACCTAACACATATAGGACATTATGTCATGTATATGCATAAACCTAACACATATAGGACATTATGTCATGTATATGCATAAACCTAACACATATAGGACATTATGTCATGTATATGCATAAACCTAACACATATAAGACATTATGTCATGTATATGCATAAACCTAACACATATAGGACATTATGTCATGTATATGCATAAACCTAACACATATAAGACATTATGTCATGTATATGCATAAACCTAACACATATGTCATGTATATGCATAAACCTAACACATATAGGACATTATGTCATGTATATGCATAAACCTAACACATATGTCATGTATATGCATAAACCTAACACATATAGGACATTATGTCATGTATATGCATAAACCTAACACATATAGGACATTATGTCATGTATATGCATAAACCTACCTAACACATATAGGACATTATGTCATGTTTATGCATAAACCTAACACATATAGGACATTATGTCGTGTATATGCATAAACCTACCTAACACATATAGGACATTATGTCGTGTATATGCATAAACCTACCTAACACATATAGGACATTATGTCGTGTATATGCATAAACCTACCTAACACATATAGGACATTATGTCGTGTATATGCATAAACCTAACACATATAGGACATTATGTCATGTATATGCATAAACCTAACACATATAGGACATTATGTCATGTATATGCATAAACCTAACACATATAGGACATTATGTCATGTATATGCATAAACCTAACACATATAGGACATTATGTCATGTATATGCATAAACCTAACACATATAAGACATTATGTCATGTATATGCATAAACCTAACACATATGTCATGTATATGCATAAACCTAACACATATAGGACATTATGTCGTGTATATGCATAAACCTACCTAACACATATAGGACATGATGTCGTGTATATGCATAAACCTACCTAACACATATAGGACATGATGTCGTGTATATGCATAAACCTACCTAACACATATAGGACATGATGTCATGTATATGCATAAACCTAACACATATAGGACATTATGTCATAAACCTAACACAAATAGGACATTATGTCATGTATATGCATAAACCTAACACATATAGGACATTATGTCGTGTATATGCATAAACCTAACACATATAGGACATTATGTCATGTTTATGCATAAACCTAACACATATAGGACATTATGTCATGTATATGCATAAACCTAACACATATAGGACATTATTATCATGTATGGCACTAACCACGAATACAGTTAGCCACGAGT
The DNA here is from genome assembly GCA_014843695.1 of Archivesica marissinica. Classification (NCBI taxonomy): domain Eukaryota; kingdom Metazoa; phylum Mollusca; class Bivalvia; order Venerida; family Vesicomyidae; genus Archivesica; species Archivesica marissinica. The sequence goes on from CM026398.1 coordinate 17,708,677, forward strand.
ACAGTTAGTCATGAGTACAGTTAGCCACGAGTACAGTTAGCCACGAGTACAGTTAGCCACGAGTACAGTGAGCCACGAGTACAGTTAGCCACGAGTACAGTTAGCCACGAGTACAGTTAGCCACGAGTACACAAGTACAGTTAGCCATGAGTACAGTTAGCCATGAGTACAGTTAGCCATGAGTACAGTTAGCCATGAGTACAGTTAGCCACGAGTACATTTAGCCACGAGTACAGTTAGCCACGAGTACAGTTAGCCACGAGTACAGTTAGCCACGAGTACAGTTAGCCACGAGTACAGTTAGCCACGAGTACAGTTAGCCACGAGTACAGTTAGCCACGAGTACAGTTAGCCACGAGTACAGTTAGCCACAAGTACAGTTAGCCATGAGTACAGTTAGCCACGAGTACAGTTAGCCATAAGTACAGTTAGCCATGAGTACAGTTAGCCACGAGTACAGTTAGCCACGAGTACAGTTAGCCATGAGTACAGTTAGCCATGAGTACAGTTAGCCATGAGTACAGTTAGCCACAAGTACAGTTAGCCACAAGTACAGTTAGCCACAAGTACAGTTAGCCATGAGCCACGAGTACAGTTAGCCACTAGTACAGTTAGCCACTAGTACAGTTAGCCACAAGTACAGTTAGCCACTAGTACAGTTAGCCATGAGTACAGTTAGCCACGAGCCACGAGTACAGTTAGCCACGAGTACAGTTAGCCACGAGCCATGAGTACAGTTAGCCACGAGCCATGAGTACAGTTAGCCATAAGTACAGTTAGCCACTAGTACAGTTAGCCACAAGTACAGTTAGCCACTAGTACAGTTAGCCATGAGTACAGTTAGCCATGAGTACAGTTAGCCATAAGTACAGTTAGCCACAAGTACAGTTAGCCATGAGTACAGTTAGCCACGAGTACAGTTAGCCATAAGTACAGTTAGCCACTAGTACAGTTAGCCACTAGTACAGTTAGCCACAAGTACAGTTAGCCACTAGTACAGTTAGCCATGAGTACAGTTAGCCACGAGTACAGTTAGCCATGAGTACAGTTAGCCACGAGCCATGAGTACAGTTAGCCACGAGCCATGAGTACAGTTAGCCATAAGTACAGTTAGCCACTAGTACATTTAGCCACTAGTACAGTTAGCCATGAGTACAGTTAGCCACAAGCCATGAGTACAGTTAGTCATGAGTACAGTTAGCCACGAGCCATGAGTACAGTTAGCCACGAGTACAGTTAGCCACGAGTAGTTAGCCACGAGCCACGAGTACAGTTAGCCATAAGTACAGTTAGCCACGAGTACAGTTAGCTTTCTATGTTAGGGGAAAAAAATTCTTTTCATCTTAAGCTGAAGTGTTTTATAGTATAAAACAATGCAACCGTGTTGCTAAATGGCGCTCGTACCTCACGTGTAGACGACGTCATGAATGACGTAACTAAACTCACGAGTCCGGAAACGTTCACAATATTTTAAACTGCAGTGGCTGTAAACAATAAATGTAAAACAATGAGAAATAATAAGGGGATATTTGTTTGTTTCAGCGAATGATCGAATAATATCTCACCGAATGAACAGCACTAGCCACGAGTGATACTAATAGCTTTCTATGTTCATCAATGAAATATTATTCGATCATTCACTTTCTTTTCGGCTGTGTATTTATGTAACAAAAAGATGCAACTGTGAGCTAAATGGCGCTAGAATGTCGCGTTTCGTCTACCATAAATTACGTTATGAGAGATGTCATACATGATGTCACTAACAGCTTGAGTCTGAAAATGTTTGCGTTGCCCACATTTCACCATGTAGCGGCTAGGTACCACACATGCAAAGCAGTGAGAAATAATAATGTTTGGGTTGACCACATTTCAACATGTAGCGGCTAGGTACCACACATGCAGAGCAGTGAGAAAAATAAAAATGTTTGATTCCGCTGCTTTCGACTGGTGAAATAACACATTTTATTTCACTGATAAATTTCTATATTTCATTGGAAAAGCATGAAATAAATAGTGATTCGTTGATATAACTTTTTGAGTGACCAAGCATTTGATGTTGCTATTGTTGAGTGACCAAGCATTTGATGTTGCTATTGTTGAGTGACCTAGCATTTGATGTTGCTATTGTTGAGTGACCTAGCATTTGATGTTGCTATTGTTGAGTGACCAAGCATTTGATGTTACTATTGTTGAGTGACCAAGCATTTGATGTTGCTATTGTTGAGTGACCTAGCATTTGATGTTGCTATTGTTGAGTGACCTAGCATTTGATGTTGCTATTGTTGAGTGACCTAGCATTTGATGTTGCTATTGTTGAGTGACCTGGCATTTGATGTTGCTATTGTTGAGTGACCTAGCATTTGATGTTGCTATTGTTGAGTGACCTAGCATTTGATGTTGCTATTGTTGAGTGACCTATCATTTGATGTTGCTATTGTTGAGTGACCTAGCATTTGATGTTGCTATTGTTGAGTGACCTAGCATTTGATGTTGCTATTGTTGAGTGACCTAGCATTTGATGTTGCTATTGTTGAGTGACCTAACATTTGATGTTGCTATTGTTGAGTGACCTAGCATTTGATGTTGCTATTGTTGAGTGACCTAGCATTTGATGTTGCTATTGTTGAGTGACCTGGCATTTGATGTTGCTATTGTTGAGTGACCTAGCATTTGATGTTGCTATTGTTGAGTGACCTAGCATTTGATGTTGCTATTGTTGAGTGACCTAGCATTTGATGTTGCTATTGTTGAGTGATCTAGCATTTGGTCTTGATTGTTGAGTGACCTAGCATTTGATGTTGCTATTGTTGAGTGATCTAGCATTTGGTCTTGCTATTGTTGAGTGACCTAGCATTTGATGTTGCTATTGTTGAGTGACCTAGCATTTGATGCTGCTATTGTTGAGTGACCTAGCATTTGATGTTGCTATTGTTGAGTGATAAAGTACTGATTGATTTGCATATGTAATTGCCCCCATTAAAACAACACCTTGTACAAAGTTGAGACGCCCCAGGGCGCGCTTGATTGGGAAAAGGTGACCAAGTTGCCGCACTTAAACAAACACACAATGAGGTGCGAATCAGTGGACGTTATGGATTGAAATGACTAGAAAATAACCAACATTAAAACAAAAACTGAAAATATAATTATTTATTTTATTTTTTGGTATTCGAATACCGAAATAGGATTCGGATATTCGGTCAGGTATTCGGATATTTGGTCCCATCCCTAGTCATAATTAAATGATAACCACATGTACATAGGACAACTGACTACGTACACAGAGGGCGTCCCCATGTGCTGCAGCTTACCACACTAAACGTGGATGGAATCCAAGAGGCTGTAACTCTGGTACAAATTGTCCCGATAAACAATCTCTCCTCTATGTCTAATTATCTCTGAAATTTGAAAATCGGACAAAATCAACGAAACAATGGATGACGAGTTCTCGAGGGAGACATAGAATATATATTAATAGCAGACACATATAGGGACCAAGAGGACAAAAATATATGCATTCTTGTTGAAAAATTATGCTCAAGAATTTAAATTGGCCACAGACTAATGTCGAATACATAGACTGATATACCAAGATACAGAATAGTTTTAATGTTTTATCACATTTGTTTCATGTTGCCGATCATAAAATCAACGTGTCCTAGACAACTTCACTGGTAATACTCAATTCCACGATCCTAGTCAATTCCACTGATCCTAGTCAATTCCACTCAATTCCACCGATCCTAGTCAATTCCACCGATCCTAGTCAATTCCACTGGTCCTAGTCCACTCTGTCTGTCATTTCAGAAACTGGCACAGTGCCAATAAACTAAAATGTGACAGACTCTAGTATGAACAGTCGGTTGGCTTCTTTACGAATCCATGCCATGAGTTTGTTGATTGCATTGATTGCCAGCGACTTCGTCACTAATGGTCCAAACACAGCATACAATTCAAACCCGCCTGTCACCTACAAACAGCAGTATATTAGTGACAATTACATACATGTAGACAGACCACAGCCGGGTTTTGAACATGCATCACTATCACACTGTCGCCCAACAATTACATACATGTAGACCACAGCCGGGTTTCGAACACGCATCACTACGACACTGTCACCTAACAATTACATACATGTAGACCACAGCCGGGTTTCGAACATGCACCACTATGACACTGTCACCTAACAATTACATACATGTAGACCACAGCCGGGTTTCGAACACGCATCACTATCACACTGTCACCTAACAATTACATACATGTAGACCACAGCCGGGTTTTGAACACGCACCACTATCACATTGTCACCTAACAATTACATACATGTAGACCACAGCCGGGTTTCGAACATGCATCACTACGACACTGTCACCTTACATTGTAGACCACCCGGGGAACACGCCACTACACACTGTCCCTAACAATTACATACATGTAGACCACAGCCGGGTTTCGAACACGCATCACTACGACACTGTCACCTAACAATTACATACATGTAGACCACAGCCGGGTTTCGAACACGCATCACAATCACACTGTCACCTAACAATTACATACATGTAGACCACAGCCGGGTTTCGAACACGCATCACTACCACACTGTCACCTAACAATTACATACATGTAGACCACAGCCGGGTTTCGAACATGCATCACTACGACACTGTCACCTAACAATTACATACATGTAGACCACAGCCGGGTTTCGAACACGCATCACTACCACACTGTCACCTAACAATTACATACATGTAGACCACAGCCGGGTTTCGAACACGCATCACTACCACACTGTCACCTAACAATTACATACATGTAGACCACAGCCGGGTTTCGAACACGCATCACTACGACACTGTCACCTAACAATTACATACATGTAGACCACAGCCGGGTTTCGAACACGCATCACTACCACACTGTCACCTAACAATTACATACATGTAGATCACAGCCGGGTTTCGAACACGCATCACTATCACACTAGCACACTAACAATTACATACATGTAGACCACAGCCGGGTTTCGAACACGCATCACTACGACACTAGCACACTAACAATTACAAAACCAATCAGTGAATGAACATGCCACAGACTGAATGCAATATTCTATAACAACATCATATACATGTATTCATGTGATAACCCATACACCACATAAACGTACATACATGTGTACATGTAAAGTTTAAACTTATTTATTTTACAACGATTGCGAAACAAGCTTAAACAACTTATATTAATCACTCTCGTTGGCGCGGATGAAAGCGTATATGTGGTCAATGATATTCATGTGATATCCCATACACCACATAAACGTACATACATGTGTACATGTAAAGTTTAAACTTATTTATTTTACAACGATTGCGAAACAAGCTTAAACAACTTATATTAATCACTCTCGTTGGCGCGGATGAAAGCGTATATGTGGTCAATGATATTCATGTGATATCCCATACACCACATAAACGTACATACATGTGTACATGTAAAGTTTAAACTTATTTATTTTACAACGATTGCGAAACAAGCTTAAACAACTTATATTAATCACTCTCGTTGGCGCGGATGAAAGCGTATATGTGGTCAATGATTCGTGTGGGAGGAAACCGGAGTACCCGGAGAAATCCGATCTAACGACCACTCACATACTTCCCGGTCCGAGGATCAAACACGGGTTACATTGGTGAGAAATGAACACTCTAACCACTGTGCTAATCGGACCGCCTCGTGTACAACATCATCATTACTTTGTACATACAGCCGCCGTTCTACACCATTATCGATTCCCAGATATTGATTATTATATATTATTGTTATATTTCGGGTTTTACGCCTGCATCAGCATCATTTCGGGCTATATCGCCGGCGGGCAGTTTACTTAACAACACCTTTCCTGGGCAGGCTCCAGCGGTTAACCAGTACTTGGGTGCACCGACCTCCGTAAGAAACTAATATTGATTATTGGGTATGTATTAGCGTAACATAATTTGTGCTGCAGACGTGTAATATCGTCATTACATATTTTTCATATTACACTAATAGCTAGATACAGATGACTGTTGCCATCTAAAACCACATTCTCCGAGTTTGTGATCAATATAAAATACATACCCAACCAAGCAACGCCTCATACTGTCCTACATGGTACAGTATTTTCAGTGGTCGTGAAGTGGAATGTATTCTGTTATGCAGATAGTGATATAAACCAAACAAGCGCTCCTGTTGATCCGGTGTCAGGTACGGGGCCTCAAGTTCCGGGCTCGTATACTGGGCGGTACTCTTGTTCTTGTACAGGAAGTGCCGGAGATCGGAGATGCCACACTTTGATATATTGTAATTGTCTTTTCTTAATGAATCACTGATAGCTCTAAGACCATTGTACTTCAACAACCTCTGTAACAGAAAGCAAACAGCAAGTAACAACAAGCAAACAGCAAGTAACAACAAGCAAACAGCAAGTAACAACATGTTTAACTTAATACCAGTAGGCTGTCCGATTAGCGCAGTGGTTAGCACGCTCGCTTCTCACCAATGCAACCCGGGTTCGATCCTCAGATCGGGAAATATGTGAGATGGTACCGTGGTCGCCAGATCGGACAGGTGAGTTTTCTCTGGGTACTCCGGTTTCCTCCCACACGAATGACCACATATACGCTTTCATCCGCGCTAACGAGAGTGATTAATATAAGTTGTTAAAACTTGCTTCGCAATCGTTGTAAAATAAATAAAGTTTAAAAGAATACCAGTGGAAGTCATGATAGCGCAGTGGATGCGCTTTCGCCTCAGGTGCGAAAGATTCGGAGTTCGACCCCCGCTGGAGCCGTTACGATTGTGTCCTTAGGCAAGGCATTTAAATTCCATGCTGCCTCTTCTCTCTCCCTCGTGGCGATGGATTCCATCAGGAATGAGGTCTCGAGAGTGATTAATATAAATTGTAAGAACTTGTTTCGCAATCGAGCTAAAATAAATTTGTATAAACTAAACTAACTTAATACCAAGAGAGAGTCAATACAATTCATGTTATATTATTATATTTCGGGTTTTACGCCTGCATCAGCACCATTTTGGGCTATATCGCCAGCGGGCAGTTTACCTAACAACACCTTTCCTGGGCAGGCTTCAGCGGTTAACCAGTACTTGGGTGCACCAACCTCCGTAAGAAACTGCCAACTTTTTCATATAAATGAGACACGGCCTGTCAATACAATTTATAAAACAAACTACCAAGATGCTTTGTTTTTTGGGCTTAACGTCGCACCAACAGTTTAGGTCATATGGCGAGTTTTCAGCTACCAATGGTGGAGGACGACCCCAGCGACCTTTAGCAAGCCATATGGATAGCTTCCTCACATGAAATAATGTGACACAGTGTGCTATACACGTTAACGAGGCAAACAACACCTTTGACCAACTTATGTCACACACATGTTAACCATTTTTCGAGGCCCAAATCGGAGCATCTCTTATTCCAAATGTGGAAACGTATAATATTTATATAGAACAATGAACCAACAGTCATAGTTCACTTTTTGTATTTTGGTGAAAAGTTTACTATTTTTGTGCACAGTGGTTGCGCGTTCACTTCAGGTGCGAAAGGCCCATAGTTCGCGCCCAGCTTTAGCCGTTATGATTGTGCCCTAAGGCAAGGCACTTAAGTTCACAAAGTATCTTCTCTCTCCCTCATGGAGTTGGATTCCATCAGGAACAAGGTCTCGAGAGCTGTCAATATAATGTTGTAAGAACTTGTTTTGCAATCGAGCTAAAATAAATTTGCAACAATAAAATTCAAACTTATAAAGATATTTGTACTGGAACAAGGGCGGTGCTTAATGTGTATGCTGTTATTCATGTTTCTACGTCTACAAGATAAGTTTAAACATAGTTTATTTCAAACAATGATACAACATATATATACAAATGAACAATTTACACAAATATTTACATACATGTATGAAAAAGGATTAGAACCGAAAGCTATAGCTTATATATTGTCTACAAGATAAGAACAAAACCAACCTCCGTTACTCGTGTTTTACACGTGGACAAGGCAAAGAATGAGTCTCTATCCACAGAGAGCAACAGTAAGCACGTCTGACAGGCCTCATCCAAGTACGATATATGAGCTTGTAAAAACCCACTGAAATTATAAACAATTTACACAACCTTTAAGGCTTATTTACATTTTTCAGTTTCAACGGATTTTAACAGAGGAATAAAATAAAAAATGTGCGCAATGCTTTCATCAAAGTTTAACGAATGGCCACTCTTAGTTTGAATAATATTTTATTTCACATTTCAATACAGCACACACATAGTCATGTTATGGCATATATTTTAAAAGCAGGATTTGAAACAAACTTTTCTTTTCAAGTACAGCCTACCGGTACATGCATCAAATTCATCTCCAAGAGGGTCATTCTTAACATTATCCCCAAAAAAAGGAAAATTATACACAAGGTTCCATTTCAAATATGAATATTGTCTGCACTTACATATATATGAATATTGTCTGCACTTACATGTATATTGTCTGCACTTACATATATATGAATATTGCCTGCACTTACATATATATGTATATTGCCTGCACTTACATATACACGAATATTGTCTGCACTTACATATATATGAATATTGCCTGCACTTACATATATACGAATATTGTCCACACTTACATATATATGAATATTGTCTGCACTTACATATATATGAATATTGTCCACACTTACATATATATGAATATTGTCTGCACTTACATATATATGAATATTGTCCACACTTACATATATATGAATATTGTCCACACTTACATATATATGAATATTGTCTGTACTTACATATATATGAATATTGTCCACACTTACATATATATGAATATTGCCTGCACTTACATATATATGAATATTGTCTGTACTTACATATATATGAATATTGCCTGTACTTACATATATATGAATATTGTCTGCACTTACATATATATGAATATTGTCTGTACTTACATATATATGAATATTGTCTGCACTTACATATATATGAATATTGCCTGCACTTACATATATATGAATATTGTCTGCACTTACATATATACGAATATTGTCCACACTTACATATATATGAATATTGCCTGTACTTACATATATATGAATATTGTCTGCACTTACATATATATGAATATTGCCTGTACTTACATATATATGAATATTGTCCACACTTACATATATATGAATATTGTCCACACTTACATATATATGAATATTGTCCACACTTACATATATATGAATATTGACTGCACTTACATATATATGAATATTGTCTGTACTTACATATATATGAATATTGTCTGTACTTACATATATATGAATATTGTCTGTACTTACATATATATGAATATTGTCTGTACTTACATATATATGAATATTGTCTGTACTTACATATATATGAATATTGTCTGTACTTACATATATATGAATATTGTCCACACTTACATATATACGAATATTGTCCACACTTACAGATATATGAATATTGTCTGCACTTACATATATATGAATATTGTCTGCACTTACATATATACGAATATTGTCTGCACTTACATATATATGAATATTGTCCACACTTACATATATATGAATATTGTCCACACTTACATATATATGAATATTGCCTGTACTTACATATATATGAATATTGTCCACACTTACATATATACGAATATTGTCCACACTTACAGATATATGAATATTGTCTGCACTTACATATATATGTATATTGCCTGCACTTACATATATACGAATATTGTCTGCACTTACATATATATGAATATTGTCTGCACTTACATATATATGAATATTGTCTGTACGAATATTGTCTGCACTTACATATATATGAATATTGTCTGTACGAATATTGTCTGCACTTACATATATATGAATATTGTCTGTATGAATATTGTCTGCACTTACATATATATGAATATTGTCTGTATGAATATTGTCTGCACTTACATATATATGAATATTGTCTGTATGAATATTGTCTGCACTTACATATATATGAATATTGTCTGTACTTACATATATATGAATATTGTCTGTATGAATATTGTCTGCACTTACATATATATGAATATTGTCTGTACTTACATATATATGAATATTGTCTGCACTTACATATATATGAATATTGCCTGCACTTACATATATATGAATATTGTCTGCACTTACATATATATGAATATTGTCTGTACTTACATATATATGAATATTGTCTGTACTTACATATATATGAATATTGTCTGCACTTACATATATATGAATATTGTCTGCACTTACATATATATGAATATTGTCTGTATGAATATTGTCTGCACTTACATATATATGAATATTGTCTGTATGAATATTGTCTGCACTTACATATATATGAATATTGTCTGTACTTACATATATATGAATATTGTCTGTACTTACATATATATGAATATTGTCCACACTTACATATATATGAATATTGTCTGCACTTACATATATATGAATATTGTCTGCACTTACATATATATGAATATTGTCTGCACTTACATATATATGAATATTGTCTGTACGAATATTGTCTGCACTTACATATATATGAATATTGTCCACACTTACATATATATGAATATTGTCTGCACTTACATATATATGAATATTGTCCACACTTACATATATATGAATATTGTCTGCACTTACATATATACGAATATTGTCTGCACTTACATATATATGAATATTGTCTGCACTTACATATATATGAATATTGTCTGTATGAATATTGTCTGCACTTACATATATATGAATATTGTCTGCACTTACATATATATGAATATTGTCTGCACTTACATATATATGAATATTGTCTGCACTTACATATATATGAATATTGTCTGCACTTACATATATATGAATATTGTCTGCACTTACATATATATGAATATTGTCTGCACTTACATATATATGAATATTGTCTGTACGAATATTGTCTGCACTTACATATATATGAATATTGTCTGCACTTACATATATATGAATATTGTCTGCACTTACATATATATGAATATTGTCCACACTTACATATATATGAATATTGTCTGCACTTACATATATACGAATATTGTCTGCACTTACATATATATGAATATTGTCTGCACTTACATATATATGAATATTGTCTGCACTTACATATATATGAATATTGTCTGCACTTACATATATATGAATATTGTCTGCACTTACATATATATGAATATTGTCTGCACTTACATATATATGAATATTGTCTGCACTTACATATATATGAATATTGTCCACACTTACATATATATGAATATTGTCCACACTTACATATATATGAATATTGTCTGCACTTACATATATATATGAATATTGTCTGCACTTACATATATATGAATATTGACTGCACTTACATATATATGAATATTGTCTGCACTTACATATATATGAATATTGTCTGTACTTACATATATATGAATATTGTCTGCACTTACATATATATGAATATTGTCTGTACGAATATTGTCTGCACTTACATATATATGAATATTGTCTGTACGAATATTGTCTGCACTTACATATATATGAATATTGTCTGCACCTACATATATATGAATATTGTCTGCACTTACATATATATGAATATTGTCTGCACTTACATATATATGAATATTGTCTGCACTTACATATATATGAATATTGTCCACACTTACATATATATGAATATTGTCTGTATGAATATTGTCTGCACTTACATATATATGAATATTGTCTGCACTTACATATATATGAAGGACTAATGACCACCTCTTCATATATCAGCGAGGGGGCTACACTCTGGAGGGGCTAATGTCCATGAACACACAACCTCAAACCCTCACATATCCAAGCCACACACTGTGTAGAGTGCACTAACAAGTGATACATGTTTAGATAACTTACGACGAGTCAAACTTTGGAAGACATATGGGTGTCCATGACTCGGCGGCTTTGAAAGACTCGGCAGAGTTGATAAGGTTTATGATGATGTGTAGGTCCATAGGGTGCAGGAAGTATTTCTTCATACGTACTAGTGTTACAAGCTGACTGTTTGCTATAATCAGGGCAAACACAAGGTCCTAAAATAAACACACAACATAATTATAAACACATGGTCTGTACATAAATACATACAACATAATTATAAACACATGGTCTGTACATAAATACACACAACATAATTATAAACACATGGTCTGTACATAAATACATACAACATAATTATAAACACATGGTCTGTACATAAATACACACAACATAATTATAAACACATGGTCTGTACATAAATACATACAACATAATTATAAACACATGGTCTGTACATAAATACATACAACATAATTATAAACACATGGTCTGTACATAAATACATACAACATAATTATAAACACATGGTCTGTACATGGTCTGTTACACAACCCGATAGAAAAATGAACTATAATTTTAAAATAACAAACAACTAGAGTACTGCACGGTGGGAAATTAATGCATCTCATATTGTCGTATGTATTCGCTATTATTGATCGCAAGACCTCTAAGAAATAAACACCGGGAATGACAGATGGTGAATATGTTTGGAATGCAGGTCTCGAATGGCGATTCAACCTCAAGAACCCACCTTCATGTATATAGAGCGGTGGAACCTATGCTCGGCATAAATCCCACATATAATGACCAGTATAAAATGTTAATTGCACTTGCCGTATTTTTTTTTTGGGTTAGGTGTATATTTTTTTAATTTGGATAGCTACCTGAATTGCTCATACACCATATCAGTTTCAGTAGAAATATTCTCCCAATGATTTGCTTGTTTATATTGGTCTGCTGGACAAGTCACGTGACAGTTGCATCAGCCTACCGATACACTCAACGGAATGCTATTGAACCATGCTTCAGCTCTGTCAGCGAAATTAGCCTAGAATTATACAAATATTTTAAATACGGATGAAAATGGAAAATACGCCGAGCATAGGAATACGCCGAGCATAGGTCACCACTCTAAAAGGATAATCAAGACAATTCTAAACAGATCCGAAGTAGATTAAGTTACCTTAACTTTCCCGTGCTGCACGATGCTCTGAGCAATCATATCACGAGTTGCGCTCTCTAACGGCAGACATCTCACTGCGCCGAGTAATAACCCAGGTTCTGTTTCCATCATAGTCAACAAACTGTCCAAAAATTTCTCCGACCCGCTGAGTTGCCGCCGTAAATCATAATTTCTCCTTTGTTTGAATATTTTTTTTAATGAACTAAGAGTCAATACACTAAGAACCTGGTTGTATAGATAGTTCAGCTGAATCCGAATCTGTCTATCCGACTCAGAACCACGTGTAACACACACGAGTATTAAATGTTCGTAATGCAGAAACACAATTCTATGGTCGCCAACGACAATTGATCTTATGGTGTCATGTACTGAATCTTGGACAAATGAAACAAGTGCTTGCATTACGCCAAATATAGTCACCAGCTTGTCCTCATTGCCATACCTGTAAGTAAAGTACGATTATTCAAAATAAACAAAGTTTACGATGATTGAAAATGGCATGATATCGACTGGTTGACTAGATTTCTATGTGCTTAGACTGGTTTTACTAGTTTTCTATGTCATAATGTGATAAGACTGGTTTGACTAGTTTTCTATGTGCTTAGACTGGTTGACTAGTTTTCTATGTGCTTAGACTGGTTGACTAGATTTCTATGTGCTTAGACTGGTTTTACTAGTTTTCTATGGGCTTAGACTGGTTTGACTAGTTTTCTATGTGCTTAGACTGGTTTTACAAGTTTTCTATGTGCTTAGACTGGTTTTACAAGTTTTCTATGTGCTTAGACTGGTTTGACTAGTTTTCTATGGGCTTAGACTGGTTTGACTAGTTTTCTATGGGCTTAGACTGGTTTGACTAGTTTTCTATGTGCTTAGACTGGTTTGACTAGTTTTCTATGGGCTTAGACTGGTTTGACTAGTTTTCTATGGGCTTAGACTGGTTTGACTAGTTTTCTATGTGCTTAAAATGGTTTTACAAGTTTTCTATGTGCTTAGACTGGTTTTACAAGTTTTCTATGTGCTTAGACTGGTTGACTAGTTTTCTATGTGCTTAGACTGGTTTGACTAGTTTTCTATGGGCTTAGACTGGTTTGACTAGTTTTCTATGGGCTTAGACTGGTTTGACTAGTTTTCTATGTGCTTAGACTGGTTTGACTAGTTTTCTATGTGCTTAGACTGGTTTGACTAGTTTTCTATGGGCTTAGACTGGTTTGACTAGTTTTCTATGTGCTTAGACTGGTTTGACTAGTTTTCTATGTGCTTAGACTGGTTTTACTAGTTTTCTATGTGCTTAGACTGGTTAGATTAGTTTTTCATGTGGTTAGACTGGTTTCAAAAGATTTCTATACACTTATTCTGGTTTTCTATGGGCTTAGACTGGTTTTCTATGGGCTTAGACTGGTATTACAAGGTTCGAGATTTGCAGCTACATGTATTTATACTCTCTAGTAGCAACCATATATTCACATTGTCTCCATTCCTTCCATCGTTTTCAACATAACTAGAATTGACTGGTTCTCCCGAGTCATTGAGTATACATTAAACACGTGCCTGCTCAAGTTTCTCCATTCTGCTTCCGGAGTCACCGAGTATGAACCCATATTTATTCTGTTGTCTCCATTCTGCTTCCGGAGTCACTGAGTATGAACCCATATTTATTCTGTTGTCTCCATTCTGCTTCCGGAGTCACTGAGTATGAACCCATATTTATTCTGTTGTCTCCATTCTGCTTCCGGAGTCACTGAGTATGAACCCATATTTATTCTGTTGTCTCCATTCTGCTTCCGGAGTCACTGAGTATGAACCCATATTTATTCTGTTGTCTCCATTCTACAATTTTAACATACCTAGAATATACTGGCTTTCCGGAGTCACTGAGTATAAACACGTGTTTAGTCCGTTGTCTCCATTCTGCTGTTTTAACATCCTCCTCTTCCTCCTCCTCCTCGGTGACCTGTGTACGACTGATCTTATCGATCACCTCCGATAGATCCTTCGTTCCTGGCTGAAAAAACATTTTGACAAATATTCATGAAAACAAACGTCTGTTATAGAGCTATATCTTACAATAAAACATGAAGATATTAATCCAAGGGCTAATCTGCACTGGACAGTGGACACCTTCAACTTGATATATCAGTATTTGGGTATGAGGCGACAAAATCTTGGAGCCGTATTCCTGCTGGGGTCCTCACTACAGTCTGGTAGGCCATGGATTTAAGATGTTTGGATTTGACGTTGATGTTACGTTAAAACCCTAATGTTTGGTTTGTTTTCTCTGTTGAGCGTCCCACGACAGGCTATTTGAGATATCTATGCCAAGGTTAGTTGAGGTAACTGACTCAAGTGGCCGAGTTATCTAACGCGCTGTCATTTGACTCAAGTGGCTGAGTTATCTAACTCGCTGTTATTTGACTCAAGTGGCCGAGTTATCTAACGCGCTGTCATTTGACTCAAGTGGCCGAGTTATCTAACGCGCTGTCATTTGACTCAAGTGGCCGAGTTGTCTAACGCGCTGTCATTTGACTCAAGTGGCCGAGTTGTCTAACGCGCTGTCATTTGACTCAAGTGGCCGAGTTATCTAACGCGCTGTCATTTGACTCAAGTGGCCGAGTTATCTAACGCGCTGTCATTTGACTCAAGTGGCCGAGTTATCTAACGCGCTGTCATTTGACTCAAGTGGCCGAGTTATCTAACGCGCTGTCATTTGACTCAAGTGGCCGAGTTATCTAACACGCTGTCATTTGACTCAAGTAGCCGAGTTATCTAACGCGCTGTCATTTGACTCAAGTGGCCGAGTTATCTAACACGCTGTCATTTGACTCAAGTGGCCGAGTTATCTAACGCGCTGTCATTTGACTCAAGTGGCCGAGTTATCTAACACGCTGTCATTTGACTCAAGTGGCCGAGTTATCTAACGCGCTGTCATTTGACTCAAGTAGCCGAGTTATCTAACATCATTATAACTCGCCTTCCACCGCTATCATCACGGCTGCAGGTTCACTCCCTATCAGGAACAAGTGATAAATGATAATAAGTGCTAAAGTTGTCAGTCGCTAAGCAGCTTACCTCGACAAATGTTTTTCAACTGACTTGCCCGGGACAAGTGACATTGGCAAAATTGACTTGCCCCAATAATTAGGCTAATTGTTGAATGATGCATTGGATTTTAAACTTTATTTATTTTACAACGATTGTGAAGCAAGTCTTAACAACTTATATTAATCACTCTTGTTGGCGCGAATGAAAGCGTATATGTGGTCATTCATGTGGGAGGAAACCGGAGTACCCGGAGAAAACCCACCTGTCCGATCTGGCGACGATCGTACCATCTCACATACGTCTCTGTCCGAGGATCGAACCCGGGTCGCATTGGTGAGAAGCGAGTGCGCTAACCACTGCGCTAATCGGACAGCCAATGATGCTTACACTAGTTAATGAAAGAGTAATAGATATAGTACAGTTTTATACGTTGTTTTATTTTTAACATCATAGTATATGATCACATAAGAACATGATCATATTGTATTATCTATAATATCATTAGAACATCAGCAGTGACTTTTTTGTATATCATCACATGATGACACTGTCACACATCACTTTTGTATATCATCACAGGATGACACTGTCACACATCACTTTTGTATATCATCACATGATGACACTGTCACACATCACTTTTGTATATCATCATATGATGACACTGTCACACATCACTTTTGTATATCATCATATGATGACACTGTCACACATCACTTTTGTATATCATCACATGATGACACTGTCACACATCACTTTTGTATATCATCACATGATGACACTGTCACACATCACTTTTGTATATCATCACATGATGACACTGTCACACATCACTTTTGTATATCATCACATGATGACACTGTCACACATCACTTTTGTATATCATCACATGATGACACTGTCACACATCACTTTTGTATATCATCACATGATGACACTGTCACACATCACTTTTGTATATCATCACATGATGACACTGTCACACATCACTTTTGTATATCATCACATGATGACACTGTCACACATCACTTTTGTATATCATCACATGATGACACTGTCACACATCACTTTTGTATATCATCACATGATGACACTGTCACACATCACTTTTGTATATCATCACATGATGACACTGTCACACATCACTTTTGTATATCATCACATGATGACACTGTCACACATCACTTTTGTATATCATCACATGATGACACTGTCACACATCAACTTAGGATATCATCACATCACAGGGCGTTCATTTGACCCGAGCTCCCGGGTTTTGACGCATGAAAATCGGTAAAGACGCTTGTTTGACTCTTGGTGAAAATGCGTAGTGGGTTAACTTTGACCCGCAACGATGAGTGGTCAAGCGTCATCGAACATATTCTCAACAGATCAGACTTTGCTTTTATATCATCATAGACTAGTATAAGTACACCTCATAGTAGATCAGCACTAAACAAAATTATAGTTTTGTACTGAGGAGGACATTGTTCAACATTGTTGAGGGCTTTGCATGGCATTTAAAATGTCAGGATCCTTTTCCAAGGGCCATCCAGTGACGTATGGCCCTATCAGGATTGAATTCCTCCAATGTGGGGCCATGCTGTTTTATTGTCATTAACATTCTTAAACTTCCTTGCTTAAGGCAGTTCCTTACATCACTTCATTTGAGAAAATCTTCTCACATTCTGCTGTTGTCGGACTGACTACAAGAAGTTCAAGCAGTCTGTTCACATGGGGGATATTTGGTTTCTTAATCAGGATCTTGTAGATTGTGGCTACATTATTGTCCGCTTGATATAAATCTCGCATGTAGACTTTGAGATTTGTGTATTCCCACAAATTGGTGAGTTTCGGGATGGAATAGTGCTGGCATGTGCTGAAGGAGAGATTTTATATCGGGAGGGAACAGTGCTGGCATGTGCTGAAGGAGAGATTTTATACCAGGAGGGAATAGTGCTGGTATGTGCTGAAGGAGAGATTTTATACCAGGAGGGAACAGTGCTGGCATGTGCTGAAGGAGAGATTTTATACCAGGAGGGAACAGTGCTGGCATGTGCTGAAGGAGAGATTTTATACCGGGAGGGAACAGTGCTGGCATGTGCTGAAGGAGAGATTTTATATAGGGAGGGAATAGTGCTGGCATGTGCTGAAGGAGAGATTTTATAGGGAGGGAATAGTGCTGGCATGTGCTGAAGGAGAGATTTTATATCGGGAGGGAACAGTGCTGGCATGTGCTGAAGGAGAGATTTTATATCAGGAGGGAACAGTGCTGGCATGTGCTGAAGGAGAGATTTTATATCAGGAAGGAACAGTGCTGGCATGTGCTGAAGGAGAGATTTTATACCAGGAAGGAACAGTGCTGGCATGTGCTGATGGAGAGATTTTATATAGGGAGGGAATAGTACTGGCATGTGCTGAAGGAGAGATTTTATACCGGGAGGGAATAGGGCTGGCATGTGCTGAAGGAGAGATTTTATACCAGGAAGGAACAGTGCTGGCATGTGCTGAAGGAGAGATTTTATATAGGGAGGGAATAGTCCTGGCATGTGCTGAAGGAGAGATTTTATATCGGGAGGGAATAATGCTGGCATGTGCTGAAGGAGAGATTTTATACCAGGAGGGAATAGTGCTGGCATGTGCTGAAGGAGAGATTTTATACCAGGAGGGAACAGTGCTGGCATGTGCTGAAGGAGAGATTTTATACCAGGAGGGAACAGTGCTGGCATGTGCTGAAGGAGAGATTTTATACCAGGAGGGAACAGTGCTGGCATGTGCTGAAGGAGAGATTTTATATTGGGAGGGAACAGTGCTGGCATGTGCTGAAGGAGAGATTATAATATCAGGAGGGAACAGTGCTGGCATGTGCTGAAGGAGAGATTTTGGGAGGGCAGTGCTGGCATGTGCTGAAGGAGATTTTATATGGAGGGAATAGCTGGCTGTGTGAGGAGAGATTTATATTGGGAGGGAATAGTGCTGGCATGTGCTGAAGGAGAGATTTATATGGGAGGGAACAGTGCTGGCATGTGCTGAAGGAGAGATTTTATATCAGGAGGGAATAGTGCTGGCATGTGCTGAAGGAGAGATTTTATATCGGGAGGGAACAGTGCTGGCATGTGCTGAAGGAGAGATTTTATATCAGGAGGGAATAGTGCTGGCATGTGCTGAAGGAGAGATTTTATATCAGGAGGGACCAGTACTGGCATGTGCTGAAGGAGAGATTTTATATCAGGAGGGAATAGTGCTGGCATGTGCTGATGGAGAGATTTGATACCGGGAGGGAATAGTGCTGGCATGTGCTGAAGGAGAGATTTTATATCAGGAAGGAACAGTGCTGGCATGTGCTGAAGGAGAGATTTTATATAGGGAGGGAATAGTGCTGGCATGTGCTGAAGGAGAGATTTTATATCAGGAGGGAATAGTGCTGGCATGTGCTGATGGAGAGATTTTATATAGGGAGGGAATAGTGCTGGCATGTGCTGAAGGAGAGATTTTATACCAGGAAGGAACAGTGCTGAAGAAGAGATTTTATACCGGGAGGGAACAGTGCTGGCATGTGCTGAAGGAGAGATTTTATACCAGGAAGGAATAGTGCTGGCATGTACTGAAGGAGAGATTTTATACCAGGAAGGAACAGTGCTGGCATGTACTGAAGGAGAGATTTTATATCAGGAGGGAATAGTGCTGGCATGTGCTGATGGAGAGATTTTATATGGGAGGGAATAGTGCTAGCATGTGCTGAAGGAGAGATTTTATATGGAGGGAATAGTGCTGGCATGTACTGATGGAGAGATTTTATATCGGGAGGGAACAGTGCTGGCATGTGCTGAAGGAGAGATTTTATAACAGGAGGGAATAGTGCTGGCATGTGCTGAAGGAGAGATTTTATACGGGAGGGAATAGTGCTGGCATGTGCTGAAGGAGAGATTTTATATCAGGGGAAAGTGTGGCATGTGCTGAGGAGAGATTTGTAGTGCTGGCATGTGCTGATGGAGAGATTTTATATGGGAGGGAATAGTGCTGGCATGTGCTGAGGAGAGATTTTATATCAGGAGGGAATAGTGCTGGCATGTGCTGAAGGAGAGATTTTATATCAGGAGGGAATAGTGCTGGCATGTGCTGAAGGAGAGATTTTATATCAGGAGGGAATAGTGCTGATGGAGAGATTTTATATTGGGAGGGAATAGTGCTGGCATGTGCTGATGGAGAGATTGTATATGGGGAGGGAATAGTGCTGGCATGTGCTGATGGAGAGATTTTATATTGGGAGGGAACAGTGCTGGCATATGCTGAAGGAGAGATTTTATATCATCATTGCCAAATTTCATCAGCTGTGTACGATTCTGTGGTACAGACTTGTAGTTTAGTGCTGAAAAGCACTTTAGTGGTTCTTCATTGAAGTTGGTGAATCTAAAATATAATAACATCACAGTTTTTTCCAAGCATCTTGCCATTTTGCTTTAAAAGTCCTTTCACATTTTAAATCATAGTTTGCATCGTTTTTACTCTCAGTGAGTTTCCCTTTCTTGGAAGTAGGCACACAATTTGAATCATTATCTAGTTTCCGTTTTTTACTGTTTACAGAACTACTTTCACTTTCGTTTTCCTTGAACTTAATGAATTTAAGCAAGCTCATTGTAACTGTATTCGTAGTCGAATGATACCAGGGGATTTGGGGCTTGATTATAAACAACAAATTGTATAATCTTATAATTACCTCGAGTTCTAACTGTTTAATCGGTCAATTATTGTCGTACATTCAGGGCTCGACAAATCCTATTGCCCGACGCCCGGGGCAAGTCAAAACAATGTTCGGGCAAGTGGCCGTCAACCAGAGTTTAGTCCCGGGCAAGTCAAAATGATATGGATGTGATTATCGGACAGGTGTCGAATAAACATATCAATTAACAGAATAAACAAACTAATCAACTGTTTTTGTCATGATTGGTCCCTATTATCGATTGTAAACCCTGCAGACTACATGCTGTGAATGACAGGTATCGCCCCAAACATTTAACCAATCGAGGGGTTCTCGTTACGCTTCAATTGTTTTATTTGCACTTATCAAATTAGTCGTATTAAATAGACTACGGCGATTTTAACATCCGGGCGCTTTCTTAATTTCTACAAATTTCAGTCGCCAACGAAATATCAAAGAATCTGTCAATGCCTTGCTTATATACTTGTTAATTACACCTTACTCGCAGCAAGGACATTATCCACGAGTACATACACACTAAGTACACGATCTCTACACCTATGGTGTTGATTAATCTCGGAAGACAGGCCGATTTCATTGATGTATTGTAAATTTGTAAGTTATAATTGACAAAATTAAACAGTTAGAACTCAGGTAATTATCAGATTACAAATGTATACAAATTGTTTTATAATCAAGCCCCAAATCCCCTGTTATCATTCAAATGCATGTTCAATTACAATAAGTTTGCTAAAATTCTTAAACTCCAATGAAAATGAAAGTGAAAGTAATAGTAAAAAACGGAAACTAGATTTAAAATGTGTGCCTACTTCCAAGAAAGTGAAACTCACTGAAGGTAAAAAGGATATTAAATATGATTCAAAACGCGAAACAACTTTTCATTATATACTATGATGATGTTATTCATAGACTTAACTAGTGTAAGCCATCATTCGACATTTAGCATAATAATTGGGGCAAGTCAAATTCACATTGGGGCAAGTCAGTTTGCCAGTGTCACTTGTCCCGGGCAAGTCAGTTTGCCAGTGTCACTTGTCCCGGGCAAGTCAGTTTGAAAAAGAATTTGTCGAGCCCTGACATTACTTCAATAGATCATTGAAATCGGCCTGTATTCGAGACGACACATCAACATATGTGCAGAAAACATGTACTTATCGTGTAAATATTTGTGGATGATCTCTTTGCTCAGAATAAGGTGTAATTAACGGGTATATAAGCAAGGCATTGATAGATTCTTTGATATTTCACCGCCGAATGCAATTATAGAAATTAAGCGCCGATGTCTGTTTAATAGGACTAATTTCATACGTACAAATGAAACAATTGAAACGTAGCAAGAGCTTTGATTGGCCAATCATATCTGGTGATGCCTGTCATTCATAAATGCAGACGCCAGTGTTTACGATTGATAATGGGGCCCAATCAGGACAATAAACAGTTTATTAGTTTGTTTATTTAATTTATCTGTTTATTGGACACTTGTCCGATAATCACATCCATGGAATTTTGACTTGCCCCGGGCTAAATTCTGGTTGACGGCTACTTGCCCGTTTGGTCTGTAAGGATGGGAGGCATCAGCACTGTTTAGATTTAGGATGTTTTCCAGGTATTGATGATAAGCCTCTTTGACCTTTTTCCGCACTAAATGTTTTAGATCCAGGAATTTCTTGCGATTTGAAGGCATACTTGACTTCCTAGTATTTTTAAAGGCCCTATTTCACCTTCTAATCATTCGCTTAACACTCTGATTGACCCAGGGTAGGTGATCTCTTAACGATGACTGTTTGTTTGGATGGAATCCATTTATCTGTAAGGGTGTTTAGAGCATGAGAGAAATGTTCCCATAGCTCTTCAGTGTTTAGTGCGGTATATTTACATTCGTTGGTCATAACCTGGTGATAGTCACATAATGACTGAGTGGAATCCTGCGAGGCTTTTGATAACATATCCTTGCGGATGTGTTGAGTTTTATTTCGACTACATTATGATCACTGATGCCAGGTAGAATATTGACCTGGTTTACTAAAGTGGGGTTAGTTGTAAGGAATAAATCCAGGATGTTGTTTTCACGGGTGGGGAGGTTAACCATTTGGGTGAGGTTTGTATCATTAAACGTTTCAATGACCTGCCTATAGAAGGGTGAGTGTTTGCAGTCGGTGGATGGGCTGGTAGTGTCCCAGTCCATCTTTGGTAGATCTTAGGTCCCCAGCCACCCAGATGTTGGAGAAACGTTTAACCTTTTCAATAGACTTACAGAATTGATTGAAACTGTCTATATCAAGCTCATGAGGTTTGTAATAAGCTCCAATAACAAGAGACTTATTTCCTACAAGGTATAATTTTACCCATAGGTCCTCACATTCAGACTAGGTCGGGCATTTCCTGGGCTGTTAAGCAGTCCCTTATAGCAATAAATATACCTCCGCCTGCCTGATTGATACGGTCGCGACGGAAAATGGAGTAACCTAGGTCTGGGTCAAACACTTCACTGGTATAATGCTTAGGTTTAAGCCAGGACTCAGTACCTATTACAATATCCGGTTTTGATGAACTGATAAGATTGTTGAATTTGAGTTTTTTGTCTACTATTGACCTGCAGTTGATGATTTGGACTTTTAGTGACCTCTTTATGTTATTTTTTTGACCTGTTTTGGACTTAGGGGGTTGCGCTTGGGAGTGGACGTTTGGGCCATGGAGAAGGATACATTGCTCATGTTTGAGCTGTCAAGGTTGGCGACGGGATTTGAAGTTTCGAAGGAGTCCAGGCTCGGGACAGAGCTGTTTGAAATATTTATGTTTTCGCAAATAGAACACTTCCAGACTGCCGTCTGGTTTAGGTCGGCTAAGGCTGCCCAGAAAAACATGTCTAGGTCCCCGCAAGGGGCTTGACATTAATGGAACATACATACATATGGACGCCACATATCCTCCATATACTTAATACCGCGATGTACTAATTACCGCGAATTTCACAAATATTACAAATGTAGACCCATGAGCACTTGTTTCGCGACAACTTCCGGTGTTTTTGTTTACAATACCTGTCGGCAACTGTCAGCTGGATTGATTGAAAGAATATGTCGTTTTTACGGGTAAGAAAACAATTTAACTTATACTATTTTGTATAAAAACATGTTTTAAAACAAATCCTAATCAAAATGTATCGTATATTTTCATGTTCATCAATAAAACTGCGTATTTCGTTAGTGCGTCTGCTGAAGAAGCACTGAAGTTGGATCTTGGCCAAAAAATTCTACTGGCCTAAACTTCCGACCGATATATTTCTTGAACATTTTTAACCAATAGATTTAGCAAATATTGCTAGTTTCAATCAATATTTCACACTTATCCATAATATTGATTACTCGTATCAGATTTTGCCTAATTAATGCATTTTGACTCTTGTTTCAGCTTCCAACCATCGGACAACACCACCGTGGTCAAAAGAGGCAGTATAACCGCCAACAGTTGGCATTGGCATATGAAGAGGTGAGAACAGCAGGCACCAGCATCCACAGAGCTGCTGGTATGTTTGGAATTCCGGACAGTACTCTGAGGGATCAATTCAGGGGACCAATGCAGCCAGCACCAGAGCAGAACAAATTCAATACTCACCCAGGACCATCTGCAACACTCTCGTTTGAAGAAGAGGAAGAGCTTGCTAACCGTTGTGTATATATGGCAAGCATAGGCTATGGCTATTCACAAACTGAATTCACCAACCTAGCAACTGATTTTGCTGTCAGTTTAGAGAGGAAGGCCCCATCTTTGCCCAGTCCTGGTACAACAACTTCAAGAAGCGTCATCCAGAGATAACCCTAGCCAAACCTCAGAAATTGTCTGTGATACGCGCCAAGTGTACTTCTGAAGCAGTCTTGGACAAGTATTTTAAAGATTTATAAACAGTAATGGACAAACACTGAAAGACAAGCCTGAAAATATCTGGAATGTTGATGAGACAGGTTTACAGATGGAGCATAGTCCAACCAATGTTGTGTGTCAACAAGGTGCGACACCTCAGGCAATAACATCAAACAGAGGTCATAATGTGACATTAATCGCATCAGGCAATGCAGTGGGGTCAAGAATACCACCTTTTTATGTATTCCCGGGCAAAAGATGGAATAAAGATTTACTTAGTGGGGCATGCCCTGGTGCTGCTGGCACTATGTCGGATAATGGATGGTCCAACTCTTTAATATTTTTGGATTTCCTTGAACGCCACTTCCTAAAATATGTGCATGTGCACGAGTCTCCCATTTTATTATTGTTTGATGGACATAAATCCCATGTCAACCTTACATTGAAGGAATGGGGTGTAGCACATAATGTTGTGTTCTTTGTCTTACCTCCCCATACTTCTCATGTCACTCAACCTCTGGACATTGGCTGCTTTGGACCACTCAAACGAATATACTATTCCGAATGTCAGGCCTTCCTAAGAAGAACTCCAGGAGTACACATCAACCGATTTAACATCGCAGAGATTTCCAGCAGAGCATACAATAAAGGTGTTACTCCAGAAAATTTGATATCTTCTTTCCGGAAAGCAGGCATAGTCCCCATCAATCATGAAGAAATCAGCCAGACAAAAACAGCACCATCCACCATTTATAAGCATAATGAGGAGTCTATCTCATCTCAATCAAATGAAACAAGTTACTTAGAGCAGAGAAAGATAACTACAGTAACTGGACACAAAACGCCGAAGAAACCCGCTGTCTCCACGGGAACATGATGTCACCATCAAAAGAACCTCTTCTGAAGAGACCCATGTTGAAAACAACAACCACACAGAATACTACACCAAAAGCAAAACATACAAAGAAGACAGCAAAACGACCATACCAGTCAGATACACCTAAACCAAGCAGATCTGGTATTAACAACCGCACATCTGATGTTCTTGTTGACAGCGAGTCTGACTCAACAATCGAAACTCTGGATGAGACAGAGCTGTGCATCATTTGCAAGAAATTCACACCAGATGCATTCACAAATGCTTATACTATTGAATTTATTAAGTGGGGACAGTGTGATTCTTGCAATGGCTGGGTGCACTTAAAATATTGCACACCAGTGACGGTTTTAAGGCGTCTTGTCTGGATTTCTCTCCAATGTGTGAAAATGAGCAGTAAACTGGACCATATTTAGCTGGATACCTGTTTTTCAAAATATGTGTAATAATTATTAGACTGCTCAACAGAAGTTTATTCTATGTCATTAAGATACTAAAAGTTGGAAGTTTATACCAGTAATATTTTTTTCAATTAGAGTACCTGTGCTGTTTTCTGATTGGATGTTGGTTTAAAATTCGCGGTATTATGTATATTTCGTAAACAAAGATGGCGGGACCAACTGCGTGTACATTTTCATCATATTTTAATAGTGAGTGGTACTATTGCGGATTTATTTTTGATGTTGTAGAAAGGTGAAGGACATCTGGTAATATTAAAGTATGAATGAATATCATTCCTGGATATGTTGATATTTTCCAGCTGAAATGAAATTAACATTCGCGGTATTTAGTATATCCAGGATACTTCCTAACTGCTACTGCTAGTACAGAACAAAGTGAAAACAATGTCATGATGCATTTATTTCTTACATCACTCTGATCACTTGAATCTTCACTTGCAGACGGTGTTGCCTTATCACTGGCATGTACATTGTTTACGAGCACCGCCTGTTCCCCGCCCGAGGAATCCTGATCTTGCGATTGAGACGACTGGCGAACTATATCGTGTATATGGCCTTTTCTCCTCACAGCAATACGATTATTTTCGAAGTTCTCTGTTGGTAAATTTTCATCAGAGTCTGTTACTATAAGGAATGCTGTGCCACAGTCACCAGGCACAATATCTTCGCACAATTCCTCATTTTCTTCATTCAAAACAACTTGTTCCGCCTCTTTGGCGGACATTTTAGACTTGAACAACTAAATCTAATTTCTTTTAATGAAGAGTAAACATGTTTAGGTATGAAACCAGTAAATTTTAGTTAAGCTGATGTCAAACTACTGGAGATGGCTTATACATATTTTCCTGGGCGGGCTTAGCGGCCAAAGCGGTTAACCAATACTAAGCAATGTGTGTGTAGTACCTATAGGATAGGATACTATATATGTGGCTGACTGAGTATTGAACACAGGACCCTTTGATTCCATATCTGACACAGACTCACTGGACCATGGTAGAGCTTACGCTAAAATGTTATATGAGGCGACTCAAAATCAATATACCTAATTATCTGTGGTTCATACAGTACAGATTATCTGTCTCCTCTTCTTCCTAGCATAGTCCAGATTCAGAGTCAGCAAATGTTGCTCCCATTTACAAAAAAGGGGACAAGTCAAACCCCGCCAACTATAGGCCTATCTCACTGACATGTGTTCTATGCAAGGTACTAGAACATATAGTTTCCTCCTTGATAGTAAAACACTTCACTAACCACAGTATTCTGTACCATTTGCAGCATGGTTTTAGAGAAACAGGGTCATGCATGACCCAACTAGTAATGCTAGTCAATGACTTGGTTACCTCTGTCTACAATAAGCATCAGGTAGATCTCATTCTATTAGACTTCAGTAAGGCTTTCGATAAGGTCAATCACGAGAAAGTACTACTAAAAATGCATGAATATGGAGTCAGAGGTCAAACATTAAGGTGGATTAAGAGTTTTCTAGATAATAGACTCCAGTCAGTTGTCCTTAGAGACAGACTACTACAAGTTTTCCTTTTTTCCAAGAGCAATCTACCATTGGAACCATCTCCCTCCTGACATTGTCCATCTCCCTACCATAGAGCAATTCAATACGGCAGTTTGCCATATTGATCATGCCAGTCCCTAGTTTTTGACGCTCAACATGTCTACGTTCCCGTGAGGGGTTCGACATTAGCGGAAGATAGATAGATAGATAGATTCTTAGAATGTTGACAAACTTAATTGTTGTGCAATATAACTGAACCACCACTCCGACAATCTAGAGCTTCCAGGTATCACAATCAACAGTACACACAGATCTCCTGTACTAAGTCTACTTATCATCACAGCTTCTTTCCTGCCACGTCATCATCTGGAACTGATTGCCTCAACATGCCGTGAACCAGTCCACCCTAGAGGGCTTCAAGACCGTCATGGCTGGCATACATAACCTGTAAATGGCACACTCGTTTTTAACCTGTTTTTAATAATTATACATAGACAAACTTTTAAATGTACAAGTCCACCTCTCCAGCTGTGCATGCTTTTAATCTCTATCGCGAGTATACTCTAGACAGAGTGATGCGATTACTTAAGACGATGATGATATTGTACTGGGGGGGGGGGTCCAGTATGGCTGGCTTGTTTTGGGGTTTTAAAGTAACACCAACAGCTTAGGTCATATGGCGACTCTCCAAATATTATTGGTGAAGGAAGACCCTCCTATCATTTCAGGCATGGACCGGCACCCGGGTAGACGACTGTACTTGGCAGCATCAGATAAATCATATGAAAACCAAAGCATGGGCAAGAGTAAACATAATGAGACGTCTCAAATATATACTGGACAGGAAATCGCTTGAAGTAATTTATGTGTCTTTTGTTTTGCACTAAATACGAAAAAGATGAATTGGACAAAATTCATAACGAGGCTACTCGTATCGTCACCGGCTGTACAAAACTTGTCTCAATCCATTAACTTTATCTTGAATGTGGATGGGAAACCCTAGGCACTCGACGCCACAAACAAATTGATATTATGTTACAAGATAATAAATGGTCTAGTGCCAGATTATCTATCCGCCCTCGTTCCAGTTTCCAGTTGGTCAGGCAGCAAATAGATTATTGAGGAACAGTGCAAGCTCCTTAACATCCGTGGCAGAACTTCTCGATATGTAAACAGTGCAAGCTCCTTAACATCCATGGCAGAACTTCTTGATATGTAAACAGTGCAAGCTCCTTAACATCCGTGGCAGAACTTCTCGATATGTAAACAGTGCAAGCTCCTTAACATCCATGGCAGAACTTCTCGATATGTAAACAGTGCAAGCTCCTTAACATCCGTGGCAGAACTTCTCGATATGTAAACAGTGCAAGCTCCTTAACATCCATGGCAGAACTTCTCGATATGTAAACAGTGCAAGCTCCTTAACATCCGTGGCAGAACTTCTCAATATGTAAATTCCTTTCTTCCATTGGTCATTAACGATTGGAATGCTTTACCGCAGGAAACTAAGGATATTGATACACTTACTTCCTTCAAACATTGCTTGAACTCTAATAAACCTAATCCTAATCCACTCTTCTATCATGGTGTCCGCCGTGCCCAAGTCTTCCATACCCGTATTCGAAACAATTGCAGTACTCTAAATCAACATTATTAACTCTCCACTCTGCAGATGGTAATGAATCCAGTCACCACTACGTATTCCAATGTCCTGATTATTCAGACACCAGAATAACCCTTATCAACACCATAAGCCTGTTGACAGATATTTCTCTCAGAGTTATTTTGTATGGTGGTGATAATCTAAGCGAAGAGATACAAGACAATATTTGATGCAGTTCACCAGTTTATTACAGCAACAAGGAGATTTGATAACGGCTAATGTAATTTGTGTATCTTCGTTCTTCCAGCTTTGTCTAAATGATTCTCACCTTGCTCACTCTCTCTCCTTCCCTCTCTCTCCTTCCCTCTCTCTCATCGTGGTAAAGCCTGGGCAATCGGAGGTCACACCTGAGCAATCGGAGGTCACACATGAACACTCAGAGGTCACACCTGAGCAATCGGAGGTCACACATGGACAATCAGAGATCACACATGAACAATCGGAGGTCACACATGGACAATCAGAGATCACACATGAACAATCGGAGGTCACACATGGACAATCATAGATCACACATGGACAATCAGAGGTCACACATGAGCAATCGGGGTCACACATGAGCAATTGGAGGTCACACACGAACAATCAGAGGTCACACATGGACAATCAGAGGTCACACATGAGCAATCAGGGTCACACATGAGCAATCGGAGGTCACACACGAACAATCAGAGGTCACACACAAACAATCGGAGGTCACACATTGAGAAAACGGAGTGTGACCTCGAGAAAACGGAGATCACACGTGAACAATCGGAGTTCACACATGAGCAATCAGAGGTCACATGTGAGCAATCAGAGGTCACACATGAACAGTCGGAGGTAATGCATGAACAATCGGAGGTCACGTGTGAACAATCGAAGGTCACACATGAATAATCAGAGGCCACACATGAACACATCAGAGGTCGCACATGAACATTCGGAGGTTACACATGCACAATTGGAAGTCACACATGAACAATCGGCAGTCACACATGAACAATCGGAGGTCACACATGAACAATTCAGAGGTCGCACATGAACAATCGGAGGTCACAAGTGGGCAATCGGATGTCACACATGAACAATCATAGGTCATACATGAGCAATCGGAGGTCACACATGGGTACTCGGAGGTCACACATGAACAATCAGAGGTCACACATGAGCAATTGGAGGTCACACATGAACAATCGGAGGTCACACATGAGCAATCGGAGGATACACATGAACAACCGGAGGTCACACCTGAGCAATCGGAGGTCACACATGAACAATCGGAGGTCACACATGGACAATCAGAGATCACACATGGACAATCAGAGATCACACATGAGCAATCGGGGTCACCCATGAGCAATCAGAGGTCACCCACAAACAATCAGAGGTCACACAAACAATCAGAGGTCACCCATGAGCAATCAGAGGTCACACATGAACAATCGGAGGTAATGCATGAACAATCGGATGTCACATGTGAACAATCGAAGGTCACACATGAATAATCAGAGGCCACACATGAACAAATCAGGTCGCACGTGAGCAACCGGAGGTCACAAGTGGGCAATCGGATGTCACACATGAGCAATTGGAGGTCACACATGAACAATCAGAGGTCACACATGAGCAATTGGAGGTCACACATGAGCAATCAGATGTCACACATGAGCAATCAGAGGTCAAATACAAGCAATCGGAGGTCACACATGAGCAATTAGGCTAAAAAAACAACAGATGAGTAAGAAGCACTTTTATTGAAGAGATAATCTATAACATTTGTGAACACTTTGGCACATTTAGTTATAATGTATATGTAGTACAGTGTTAATTTGTCTTTCAAAACACACTATTTCACAGTCTCTTCAATGCTGTATCACTGGTTATTTTAGCTGATACATATCACCACAATTGTACTTGTGGCATTAAGCAAAATACAGTCAAACCTGTGTTAGTGGTCACCTCCATTAAGCAACCAACCTGTATTAAGCAGCCACTTTCCAGATTCCAACTCAGTTGTTTTATTATATATTTGACCTCTATTAAGCAACCACCTATGCTAAGCAGCCACTTTCTCTGAGTCCCTTGGCTGGCTGCTTAAGACAAGTTTGACTGTATATATATCTGCAGAAATCACCAGTCATACAGTAGTCAGAACCATGTGATTTATTTTTGGTACATGTATCTTACAACATAAGCACAGTTCACAGACAGCCATTTCAAGAGACTGACTATATCAAACTCTACACAGTGATCCCATGTGACCGGAAAACTGCAACCAAAACGAGGCTAAGGTGTCATGCTCTGATTACACCGCAAGCTAAAAATAGTTTACAATACACATGACATTACTATGTTTAATAAGAATAATGTGTTTTATTTTTGAGACTGTTTGCTCATTTAGGCAAGTGGAAATGTGAGCAAAATGTCGAAATAATTATGAAAATCATATCCCAAAAATCCCAAAAAGAACTTTATGTAATTTGAAAACTTGAAAAATATTTCAAAATGGTTGCCATTTTGAATATTTGTGGATAGCAACTACAAAAAATTGACTTCCTGTTAGAGAAAATAATGAAAACATGAATTGACACAAAAATCATTAAACTTGTTGTATAATATAGATTTAACTACGAAATTAAGCAGCTTTTAATAGAAATGCTAAATTAAATATTTATGTCGATAAAATGAGTACAATTAGATTATTTCTTAAAGTCATGTGACTTGGTTAATCCAAGATGGCCGTCGGTATAATTTTCTATTTCGGATAATGAAACTGTCACAACTTCTTTATTTTGTAGTGCAATTCTTAAAATTATTTCGCCAAAATTTGATGTTTTAGTGAACATTATTTGTCAAGATTAACATGAATATTGTTGTTGGTTTTCCTTTAATTACCATGAAATGTCAAAAAGAAATGTCATTACGACCAAGCTCTTCTACTCGCTTGTGATTGCAGTGCCATCTGGTGGTAGTAGAGATTACTGTGTTGGAGTTTGTGAACCATACAACGTACACGTATTTGCCCTGTGCCACCCCTTGCAACAAGATACTGCCTCACAATGAAGCTAAGATACAACTATGGCACGTCTTGAGCAATGAATATGCTTAGTTGTATCTTCTATTGCACAGTGGTGTATCGGTCTGCATATGGTGATGGTAATACTGTAATGAAAATATTCAAATAAAATATATCACTTGACAAGACTTTTAAGAACAATTTAAATATCTATTCTACTGTAAGTAAAATGCATATAAAGAGCGGCTCTGACAACATTCAACATAAAATAATGACTGTTAAATATGGGCGTTTATTACAGCATGGACATCTTATGATATCTTAATGTATTTGCCATAAACAGAAAAAAGCACCCTGTCATATATAGATATTAACTGGATTGGATTCTGCACAACATAAAAATCACGTTTTTCACATGCATCATAATATGGAGCTGGAAATAGTAAATGATCTACATGTAAGCTGACAAGTTGAATGACTACCCTGCTAACTACCCAAAATCAGGTACAAGTGTACTATAGAATATCCAGCCAGATTTGAACGACATATACAAGTACTATAAGACAAGTTTTTTACCACCAGATTATGGCCTCAAAGTGGCTTACCGTCTTATAAGCGAGTGCTAAAAAAAATTTGTTTTCTTCAAAATGTGTTAAATGGTATCCATAATTACGTTTTAGAAAAGACAGCACTCCAACGCTGAACATTTCTTCAACTTGCACTGGTGGCCAAACATACAATTTATACTTGTGCCTGCTGTCCATTTTATCAACCTGTCTTATATGCGAGTGCATGCCAAAACCTAGATTTCAGGACCAAAGTACGGGGTTCTTAGAGAAGAGATAGTCTTATAGGAGTGTATGGACGGTACAAATAAATAGACCACAATGCAAACTGTCACATCAGAAATTGTCAGTTTTATTTGTTGTTTTTCTTCCATATGATGTTATGCACAGCAATGTGACAACACTGGATTATTTAACCCGATCAATTATTATTATATTATATTTCGGGTTTTACGCCTGCATCAGCACCATTTTTGGGCTATATCACCGGCAGGCAGTTTACCTAACAACACCTTTCCTGGGCAGGCTCCAGCGGTTAACCAGTACTTGGGTGCACCAACCTCCGTAAGAAACTGCAAACTTTTTCATATAAATGAGACACGGTCTGAGCAGGACTCGAACCTGTGACCATCAGTGATGATAGGTTACAGTGGTATACAAGACAGCAGCGATCTTAACCACTCGACCACGGAGGCGGACCGTAACCAATTCAACCCCAAGTAACTGACATGAACTGTTGCATGATATTTTTAGACCAATAAATTAATAAAAATTAGATTACTAATTATTACTGGGAAAAAGTGCAGATCCTGATGAGACGGCTCGTCACGAGCCGGCTCATCTGGATCTACACTTTTTGTAAGTCT
Source organism: Archivesica marissinica (assembly GCA_014843695.1). Taxonomy (NCBI): domain Eukaryota; kingdom Metazoa; phylum Mollusca; class Bivalvia; order Venerida; family Vesicomyidae; genus Archivesica; species Archivesica marissinica. The sequence continues at coordinate 17,742,393 of CM026398.1, forward strand.
ATTTAGAGGCCTGTAGTGTTGAAAGGGTTAAAGAAAACAAATCGATTTCTTCAAAGCGAGATCAATTGCAATACAGGTAGTAAGAAAAGTGCAATCGACCAAGAGTCGCTCACCTGTCGCACACTCTCTTAACAGTCTTATTGACAAGAATTTTGACCCGAGCTTATTTCATGGCAATTGCCGACATTTGAAAATGCAACTTGCCAAGTTTAAACAAAGTAGTGTCGATAGTTGATTCCACTACCTACAAGGACTTTCCTTAATGTGACCTAGTGACCTAGTTTTTCACACAATAATGGTCGAGTTTTCCTGAAATAAAGCGATTTTGTTCAATTCGACTTATTGAGTTGAGTGAGTTAGTATTTTAATAACTGATTGTAGCAAATAACCATGAATTCACCAACATGTACGTTGTGACCAAAACATGGAAAACATGAGACTTTATCGTGTTTACTAGTTTTTTAAAATTTGACCTAGTGACCTAGTTTTGGACAGAAATGACAGGCAAAACACATACAAACACTTTTTTAAAACACATTGTGGCTATTGTGTTTCCATGGAATTTCTTGAATTCGACCTAGTGACCTAATTTTTTTTTATGGAAATGGCCGATTATGAAATGGAGCACGATTTTCCAGGAAAATATCGCTTGTAATAAAGATTAAACAAAATTGGCAAATGGGTCGAAAAATAGAGTTGAAGATGTAGCTACAAGTTGATAGACAGGCAGTCAACGGTTGATCACAATACCATAAAACTGAGTCTAGAAATGCTCTAGATGTTAGTGATACACCTATATACCGTCCATACCAGCATATAATGCACTCTCACCTATAAGATGACCCCACTTCGTTGGTCCAAATATCTGTGGGATTTGGCATGCACTCGCATATAAGACAAGTTGATAAAATGGACACCAGACACAAGTATAAATTGCATGTTTGGCATGTTTTTTTTTAACACTCGCTTATAAGACGGGAAGCCACTTTGAAGCCATTATCTGGTAGTAAAACACTCGTCTTATAGGTGAGTATGGACGGGAAGCCACTTTGAAGCCATTATCTGGTAGTAAAACACTCGTCTTATAGGTGAGTATGGACGGGAAGCCACTTTGAGGCCATTATCTGGTAGTAAAACACTCGTCTTATAGGCGAGTATGGACGGGAAGCCACTTTGAGGCCATTATCTGGTAGTAAAAACTCGTCTTATAGGTGAGTATGGACGGGAAGCACTTGAGGCCATATCCTGGCAGTAAAAAACTCGTCTTATAGCGAGTATGGATGGGAAGTCACTTTGAGGCCATATCCTGATGAAACACCTTCTTATAGGTGAGTATGGACGGGAAGCCACTTTGAGGCCATTATCTGGTAGTAAATACTCGTCTTATAGTTGAGTATGGACGGGAAGCCACTTTGAAGCCATTAATAGTTAGTAAATCAATGTCTTATAGGCGAGTATGGACGGGAAGCCACTTTGAGGCCATTACTGGTAGTAAAAACACTCGTCTTATAGGCGAGTATGGACGGGAAGCATTTGAAGCCATTAATTGGTAGTAAAACACTCGTCTTATAGGCGAGTATGGAGGGAAGCCACTTTGAGGCCATTATCTGGTAGTAAACACTCGTCTTATAGGCGAGTATGGACGGGAAGCCACTTGAAGCCATTAATTGGTAGTAAAACACTCATCTTATAGGCGAGTATGGACGGGAAGCACTTTGAGGCCATTATGGTAGTAAACACTGTCTTATAGGCGAGTATGGACGGGAAGCCACTTTGAGCCATTAATTGGTAGTAAAACACTCGTCTTATAGGCGAGTATGGACGGGAAGCCACTTTGAAGCCATAATTGGTAGTAAAACACTCGTCTTATAGGCGAGTATGGACGGGAAGCCACTTTGAAGCCATTAATTGGTAGTAAAACACTCGTCTTATAGGCGAGTATGGACGGGAAGCCACTTTGAAGCCATTATCTGGTAGTAAAACACTCGTCTTATAGGTGAGTATGGACAGGAAGCCACTTTGAGGCCATTATCTGGTAGTAAAAACTCGTCTTATAGGTGAGTATGGACGGGAAGCCACTTTGAGGCCATATCCTGGCAGTAAAACTCGTCTTATAGGTGAGTATGGACGGGAGCCACTTTGAAGCCATTAATGGTAGTAAAAACACTCGTATAGGCGAGTATGGACGGGAAGCCACTTTGAGGCCATTATCTGGTAGTAAAACACTCGTCTTATAGGCGAGTATGGACGGGAAGCCACTTTGAAGCCATTAATTGGTAGTAAAACACTCGTCTTATAGGTGAGTATGGACGGGAAGCCACTTTGAGGCCATATCCTGGCAGTAAAACATTCGTCTTATAGGCGAGTATGGACGGGAAGCCACTTTGAGTTGAAAGGGTTAATGACTGGCATTCATAAATATATGCATTCATACATATATATATATGAATGCCTTTTGTCTTTCTTTAAAATTACCATCCATACTCACCTATAAGACGAGTGTTTTACTACTTGTAACCTATCATCACTGATGGTCATGGGTTCGAACCCCATTCAGACAATGTCTCTTTATAAGTTGGCAGTTTCATACGGAGGTTGGTGCACCAAATACTGGTTTGCAGCTGCCTGGAAATGTACTAGTCAAATGTCTAGACATATGTCTAGGTCCCCGCAAGGGGTTTGACATTAATGGAACATACATACAGTCAAACCTGTCTTAAGCAGCCAGCCAAGGGAATCACAGAAAGTGGCTGCTTAGCACGGGTGGCTGCTTAATAGAGGTCAAATGTATAATAAATCAACATAGTGGGAAGCTGGATACTGGCTGCTTAATACAGGTTGGTTGCTTAATAGAGGTGACCACTAATGCAGGTTTGACTGTACATACATACATACAAATGTGTTGTTAGATAAACTGCCAGACACTCAAATGGGCAACTGGTAGAAACGTTAAATTAAAAAAATATTTGATACAAGACTGCGACACACTGTGAATGCATGCATGCATATCATGCAAGGCAAGTCTTCCTTTAAACAAGAGAAACATTACATGACAGTTAAATAACGTGACATTACACATGTTTAATAAAAATTTCATAAAATTCTAAACAACCAAGACATATATCCTGTAGTTCTTTTGTTAGAAGAATGATCAACGACAAGTTAACATTTCTAGACGAGAACACAACATTATGTTTTTGCACAAACATGAAAAGATGGCTAAAGCTTGTAACACGGTTACTACCGGTTTCAACATGACTAGGTATTTTGGCAAGAATCTACATGACGAAAAATCCAGCAGGAGACGATATACACGATAGTCAACACGGTAATCATTAGGCGCGTTACCGTATATACTCCATGCCAGCTCGCTCAGTCATTGATCATAAAAACTGCATTGAGAGATTTTCCCACTTTTCCCACATATAAGCGCATCTCGACACCATCACAAATACCACATACATTGACAATGTAGTACCTAAACGAACAGTCATAATAATCCCCGAATCTCATGCAGTCTCTGAGTCATATCTATGGAGGGTGGGGTATATATGCTCACTCATTATCCACTCATCGATAGCTAAATGACTGTCATATGTATGGAGATATATAGTACATGTATATCAGTCTAAATCTCTATGTAAGAAAGAATTGACCCACGACATGCTGGAAAAGAAAATGGACTTGTATTAACTGCCATAGTATTTTAAAGTCGGGGCCTCAATTCCCCATTTTATAGAACGATGGTTATTCAAAGATGCCCGTGTTAAGTTATCGTGTAAGTTCATGTATATTATAGGGGAACATTCTAGAACGCTTCATGGTACATATCATCCAGGAATAAAATAATTAGTTTAATTTGTGTGTAAAACCACATGCCAGAGCCACACTATTAAACACTAAATTTTATTTATTTATATTTCGGGTTTTACGTCTGCATCAGCACCATTTTGGGCTATATCGCTGGAGGGCAGTTTACCAAACAACACCTTTCCTGGGCAGGCTCCAGCGGTTAACCAGTACTTGGGTGCACCAACCTCCGTAAGAAACTGCCAACTTTTTCATATAAATGAGACACGGCCTGATCGGGGCTCGAACCCGTGACCATCAGTGATGATAGAACACTAAATAATCAGCCGATTTAATGCCCATGGAAAGTCTGTGTTTTATGTGCAATAGTCGGACGGTATGAATACACTGATAAAACTCAACAAGACTGAGATAGTCAAGAGTGTTAGGGTTAAGGAAATAGGAATTTCTCGGACAATCGTATCCATAGCAACAATCAACATTATCATATTATTGTGGAAGTCGTGATAGCGCTGTGGATGCATGTTCGCTTCAGGTGCGAAAGGTCTGGAGTTCGAGCCCCACTGGAGCCGTTACGATTGTGCCCTTAGGCAAGGCATCTAAATTCCACGTTGCCTCTTCTCTCTCCCTTGTGGCGATGGATTCCATCAGGAATGAGGTCTCGAGAGTGATTAATATAAGTTGTAAGAACTTGTTTCGCAATCGAGCTAAAATAAATATAAACTAACAATCAACATCGCCCGCCATTGAGAGGTCAATGATATAATAGGCAGTAGCCATACAATCTTTGTATATAAATTTAATGCCAAGACGATATTACTACACTAGGCTCAATACTGATCATCTGTGTAAAGTTTCATGAACATCCAGCTGAGAGTTTAAAAAATCCTGTCTGGACAATGTGGGTTAAGTTGTTATATCTTCAAAGAGTCATAACAAAACAACTGAGCAGAACTCGAAGACGACATTCAAACCTAAGCTTGTTACCAACCATTCCTGCGACGTTTCGTGACAATATCTCCCCGATCCGAGGATACACAATTATTATTGTAGCACAATCTTCCATAAAAGGCAGAAATAAAATGTTACCTATATGTAAGAATATCGGCTGTCCGATTAGCGATGAGGTTAGCGCGCTCGCTTCTCACAAATGCAACCCGGGTTCGATCCTCGGACAGGGAAGTATGTGAGATGGTACGGTGGTCGCCAGATCGGACAGGTGGATTTTCTCCAGGTACGCCGGTTTCTTCCAACACGAATGACCACAATAACACTTTCATCCGCGCCAACGAGAGTGATTAATATAAGTTGTTAGAACTTGCTTCGCAATCGTTGTAAAATAAATAACGTTTATACTTTATGTAAGTATAGCAACAGTATTAACATAATTCAATACATAAACAACATTCAATACATAACTCTAACATGACTCGTGTTTAAATCTGCAATAAAACATGGTTTAGCAAGTGGTGTTAACCCATTTCATTCTGGATACATTTAAAGGCTTTTGTAAACAACATAGATCCAGATCAGTCATAGTGTGACACTGCATGCTGATCAGGATCTATGTTGTTTGCTACATAGCCAAGTGTCTTAGCAAGATCATCTGAATAGCAAACAGCATAGAGCCTGATCAGACGGCACGTTCCATGGAGGCTGATCTGGCTCTATGTTCTTTGCAAATACTGTTTGAATGGTATCCAGAATGAAATGGGTTAAACGAGACGTCACTTGACTCTGTCTAAAAAAATAACACCAACTATTTTTGCGTTTTTTTTAAGACATTTTGGTCATTTTAAAGTCAAAATAATATTTGTATTTGCGTTATTTATAATTGAATAAAACATGGTTTGTCGTTCTGAGTGCCGGAATTAACCACTTAGGCATATGGCCTGCATGGTTAATTTATACATGTCAAAACTCCAAACCATGTTTTATTTGCCAATAAGTAACTGAAAGACAACTATTATTTCTTAAACAATACATAAACAAGTTTTCAATACGTAAACAAGTTTTCAATACATAAACAAGATTTCAATACATAAACAAGTTTGATTAACAAAAATACAAAAACAATAACGTAAAATCAATACAAACATTATTCAAAGAAATCTAATAATTTTTATTGTAAAAAAAATACCTTCACTACCTAAACTTGATGTCGACCTTCCACGAATTCATTAACATGCAAACAACTTTAGTGAATGGTACTCTGCCATGGAAGGCCAATGTAGGTTAATACTTCAATCCATGTATATATCATCATAACCTTCCACCCATCCATTACTTAGGTATGAACATAGAATGACAGAGCCATGAACACAGAATGATGGAGCCATGAACACAGAATGATGGAGCCATGAACACAGAATGACAGAGCCACGAACACAGAATGACAGAGCCATGAACATAGAATGACGGAGCCACGAACACAGAATGATGGAGCCATGAACACAGAATGATGGAGCCATGAACACTGAATGACAGAGCCATGAACACAGAATGACAGAGCCATGAACACAGAATGACTGAGCCATGAACACAGAATGATGGAGCTATGACCACAGAA
>CM026398.1:17749771-17763961 GCA_014843695.1 Archivesica marissinica
ATGAACACAGAATGATGGAGCCATGAACACAGAATGATGGAGCCATGAACACAGAATGATGGAGCCATGAACACAGAATGACAGAGCCATGAACACAGAATGACGGAGCCATGAACACAGAATGACAGAGCCATGAACACAGAATGATGGAGCCATGAACACAGAATGACAGAGCCATGAACACAGAATGACAGAGCCATGAACACAGAATGATGGAGCTATGAACACAGAATGACAGAGCCATGAACACAGAATGACAGAGCCATGAACACAGAATGAGGAGCCATGAACACAGAATGACAGAGCCATGAACACAGAATGACGGAGCCATGAACACAGAATGACGGAGCCATGAACACAGAATGATGGAGCCATGAACACAGAATGACAGAGCCATGAACACAGAATGATGGAGCCATGAACACAGAATGACAGAGCCATGAACACAGAATGATGGAGCTATGAACACAGAATGACAGAGCCATGAACACAGAATGACGGAGCCATGAACACAGAATGACAGAGCCATGAACACAGAATGAGGAGCCATGAACACAGAATGACAGAGCCATGAACACAGAATGACGGAGCCATGAACACAGAATGACGGACAATTCTGTGATAATTTTATGTCAAAAGAAATTACATCTATCCAATACTTATTTATGACCAAGAAAATTTAGATGCACGAGAATGTCCTTCCAGTTGACCTAGTGACCTAGTTTTGACCACCAATGACCCCATCTAAACAAACGTTGTAATAGTTGTTGCAAGCTTGCTAGATTGTAAATTTGCAATAATTCCAACCATTATTGATGCACGAGAATGTCCTTCCAGTTGACCTAGTGACCTAGTTTTGACCACCAATGACCCCATCTAAACAAACGTTGTAATAGTTGTTGCAAGCTTGCTAGATTGTAAATTTGCAATAATTCCAACCATTATTGATGCACGAGAATGTCCTTCCAGTTCACCTAGTGACCTAGTTTTTGACGGAAATGTCTGATTAACTAAAGGATTCGAGCCAAAAATAGAACTGTTACCACCATGGCCAAACATGCAATTTATACGTGTGCCTTGTGTCCATTTAATCAACCTGTCTTATATGCGAGTGCATGCCAAAACCCACGGATTTCAGGACCAAAGTTGGCGGGGGGGGTCGTGTTATAGTTCAGATCGCCTTATAGAGTATGGACGGTAAGCAAAAATATAAAGACAAATTAGGATGTAAAAACTTACAAGTATGTAACAAACAAACTATACAACGTAACAAATAATTCTGCAGCACTTTAACCACCTGTAGCACATTTTTGTTTAAACATATCTGCAGTATTGTACATACAACTAATCTGGACGACTCTGGTGAAAATAAACATGTAGAGTGGTGGAACCTATGCTCGGCGTAAATCCTACATACCATGGCCTATAAAAAAAAGTTAAATGCACTTGCCGTATATTATTATTTTCTCAAGTCGTGAACACAACTTTCATAAAATTGTTGCTGACAATTTTAGCTTCATTACGTAACCATGCGCCTAAATACAGCTATCGCAACGGCACCTGTTTCCATGGGGAACTAGATACTATGCATGGCGTACATGAATTTTTTTATTTATGCATGGGTAAATGTTGAATATATTATTTTGACGTAGTAACATCAATAACTAACAATATTACAACTCATAAGAAACTTTTTTCTGGTTATTTGTACTTTTTTTTCCCAATCCGGATAGCCACCTGAAATGCTCATAAACCGCATATTTCGGTGGGAACATTTTTTCCCAACAAGTTGTCTGTTTATATTCGGCTACTGAACCAGTCAGGTGACAGTTGCATTAGGCTACCGGTACGCACAACGGAATGTTATTGAACCATGCTTCACCTCTGTCAGCGAAAATAGGTTAAAACTATTTAAATATTTTAAATACGGATGTAAATGGAAAAAATATGCTGAGCATAGGTTCCACCACTCTAGAATTAAGTAACTGTATAGCACTGAACAATTTAACAAATAATTTATTCCAGAGTTAGCAGGTTATCATCTATCAGGCCTGATTCTGAGTTATAAATCTTTACTCACATCTCAACCTTCTGATTGATTCAGTCCAGAGTAGATCTCAGAATCAACCAATCAAATCACTCGAGTGTGATATTGAGAACGCTTTTATAGCATCGTGGCAGGGTTATCTATCGAGGTTAAAGAGGACAAACGGATAAAAGTCAAACAATAAATATACCAGAATCTGTGGCAATGAAAGTAGATAAGATTGCAAGGGGCAATAACTCATTCAAGATTTATATGAGCAGAATGCAAATGATAGAAGATGATAATATAAGATGTTACATGCAAGTATTGTTGGATTTCAGACAAGGTCTTGAAAACACAAACGAGGACAATCTGATGTTTAAAATCTCCAAACGCTGATAACTACATGATCAACAGGGTGAAACATGACAATTAATTGTTGTTTGTTCGGGTTTTACGCCTGCATCAGCACCTAACATCACATTTCCTGGGCAGACCCCAGCGGTCAGCGACTGTAACCACTCGACAACGGAGGCGGATTACACGACAATTAAATGTACCAAGTAGATATGGTATTGACGAATCTCTTATGCTATAGGTATAACAACACTAGTGTAGATTTTTTTTTTTCACTCTTCAAAGGGTAATAACTCTGTTATACAGCGAGAGGGTTGAGATGGTGCGGATGCACAGACGGACGGACAACACATATCAATAGCGGGAGTATAATAAGATAATTATTAGGACGTTGTATAGGAAGTTTGCCTTAGGGAAACAATAAATAAACAATGAGGACATTGTAATAATTATATATACAGCAGAAATGAGACATCGGTCAGTTACTGCCCCTGAATACTCTCTAAAAGTAGATAGGTCCTATTAAGTGTTTTCCTCTGTTTTTATTGTTGTTTCCTTTGCACAACATGCTAGCAATGTTATCCAACTATCGCGTCATATGATTATTAAATTACTATATTTTAACAAATCCCCATCAATATACGTATGCAATGGGTACTTATTTGTAAATTAATGTTATCACTTAATTAACATGTTTTTGATAACATCACATTTATCAAACTGCAACATCTGGTTAGGGCCCAACAGTAAAAACAAAGGATTCTAACTAAAAGGACCTATTCACATTTTGGAATAAATCAGACTTTATCTGCCAAGGGAGGTAATAGAAAATTACAGATGTCTCTCATAGGAAATACAATTAATTTATGCGAAAATATGCAAATTTGTTAGAAACTAACTCAATTATATCTGTCTGCCAATTACAATTCACCGTCTCATGAACATCTTTGTTATTGTCATGTCTATATGAGTGGGAGGGGTATTTGCTAGGGTTGTAAAAATACGGCAAAAATTGTACTGCAATATGCCGGAAGAGTAAAGTTTAAGTCTTAATAAAGCATTCTTCTTCTTCTTCTTCTTCTTCATATTACAATACGTCTCCTTTGAGGCAAGACTTCAAAAAGAGCTTAAACTAAAGTACACTATTAGATTTAAGCAATGTAGTATTCATGAACTTCGTTAACAAACAGCCTAACACAGTAATAATACTTCATACACTGAACTAGAACAAATAAACAACATAATAATACAACTGTTTTGTTGCTTTAACCCATTTCATTCTGGATACATTTAAAGGCTTTTGCAAACAACATAGATCCAGATCAGCTGCAGCGTGACGCTGCGTACTGATCAGGATCTATGTTGTTTGATACATAGCTAAGTGTCTTAGCAAGATCATCTGAATAGCAAACAGCATAACGCCTGATCAGACGGTATCCAGAATGAAATGGGTTAAACAATTGTGATACACTTCTTGGAAGTAGATTTTAGTTTGGTGTGTTCCATGAACAATGTACCTATGTACCGATGTACCAATAGCATTTTGCACTTTAATTCTTAACCTTTATTCTTTTATGAACTTTTCTTAATATTTTTGATAAACATTTTACATTGTTTTATTTTCATTATTTTTATTATTTTTTTATTCCTACCAAATTGTTGTCCTCAAAATGGCTTACAATCCCACAATCGCATCCTTAAATGGTGTTATTTAATAAATTCCACCAAAATATTATTAATATGCACAGTATGACCATTAAATACAACATTTGAATAGGAGTGGTTAATAATGTATCAGTGTATCTTACTGGACAAAATTGTATGAAAATTAAAAAATTTTAGGGAGAAGTGGGGCCTCCAGAGGGTGAAGTCAGGGTCCCTAGGGCGATTATTTCGCCCACATCGCCCTCTAGAATGATCCGTGCATAAGTTTTTTTCTATGTAACGTAAACTGCTAATCGTGATTATGTGTTTCTCCACAGACTGAAAAGAGGCGGGCGGGGCGATGCGGGGCGCAGGTAGGAAAAAGGTTTTTTTCCCCATACAACAACCAGTGTCTTAAAAAGTGCAGAATTGACCAGGTCTCGTACGTTATACTTTTTGACCTGGAAGTTTACAGTCTCATACGTTATACTTTTTGACCTGGAAGTTTACAGTGTCATACGTTATACTTTTTGACCTGGAAGTTTAGTCTCATACGTTATACTTTTTGACCTGGAAGTTTAGTCTCATACGCTATGCTTTTTGACCTGGAAGTTTACAGTCTCATACGTTATGCTTTTTGACCTGGAAGTTTACAGTCTCATACGTTATGCTTTTTGACCTGGAAGTTTACAGTCTCATACGTTATGCTTTTTGACCTGGAAGTTTACAGTCTCATACGTTATGCTTTTTGACCTGGAAGTTTACAGTCTCATACGTTATGCTTTTTGACCTGGAAGTTTACAGTCTCATATGTTATGCTTTTTGACCTGGAAGTTTACAGTCTCATACGTTATGCTTTTTGACCTGGAAGTTTACAGTCTCATACGTTATGCTTTTTGACCTGGAAGTTTACAGTCTCATACGTTATGCTTTTTGACCTGGAAGTTTAGTCTCATACGTTATACTTTTTGACCTGGAAGTTTACAAATATGTTAACATTCCACCCAGAATTATGAACCGCCATTGAGTAATATTAAGTACTAGTATACAAAAGAATTGCGTTGCAAAATAGAAACAGACGGATATGTAGTCCAGTGGTTAACACGCTGGACTGGTAATCCCGGGATTGCAGGTTCGAACCCCTGTCTGACCCTAATAAAATGAACAGTCTTTCAGATGGGACTTTATACCGAGGTCTCATGTCGGTGCTTTACACCGTGCACGTAAAAGAACCAGGAGACTCTGGAATGGGTCTCTGTCTGTATCATTGCACTATCCTCCAAAAATCTAAAATAACTAATCTCTTCAGGAGGCGTCGCTCATATGGGCAACCGGTAGCGACGATAAATAAACGTAAAACACACACAAATAGTTATGTTATATTTCGGGTTTTACGCCTGCATCAGCACCATTTTGGGCTATATCGCCGGCGGACAGTTTACCTAACAACACCTTTCCTGGGCAGGCTCCAGCGGTTAACCAGTACTTGGGATCACCAACCTCCGTAAGAGGTTAATGAGACACGGTCTGAGCGGGGTTCGTACCCGTGACCATCAGTGATGATAGGTTACAGTGGTATACAAGTCAGCGACATTAACCACTCGACCACGGAGGCGGACACACACAAATAGAAACATTATGAATTTTCTGCAGCTATTGGCAACCATCACGGGTGTGAATCATGCTCGAGTATGAATCCATTTTTGCAACATAATTGATTTTCAAACACCAAAATGTAGGCCACAAAATAACAACAATCTACATGTACATTCATTTAAATATAGACACAAATAAAAAACAACGCCAGCATAACTGACAATTCACTGGCGCAATTTCTGACCCGTGTAGAATAAATAGTCCCTGATCTTAGAACGGTAGTTTTTTTTTTTAGACTTACGACGCAGTAATTTACATCAACACGGGATAAACTTTACATGCTACGTAGAATGTAATATATAGCTATATGATACCAATAATGCTACGTAGAATGTAATATATAGCTATATGATACCAATAATGCTACGTAGAATGTAATATATAGCTATATGATACCAATAATGCTACGTAGAATGTAATATATAGCTATATGATACCAATAATGCTACGTAGAATGTAATATATAGCTATATGATACCAATAATGCTACGTAGAATGTAATATATAGCTATATGATACCAATAATGCTACGTAGAATGTAATATATAGCTATATGATACCAATAATGCTACGTAGAATGTAATATATAGCTATATGATACCAATAATGCTACGTAGAATGTAATATATAGCTATATGATACCAATAATGCTACGTAGAATGTAATATATAGATACCAATAATTCGATTGCTTTCATAGAATGGAGCATTCTTATTAAAAAACAAACCGATATAGTGGAAACAATAACGGTCTGTATTAGTTTTTTTTGTGTATCACAATATATCGGTATATCGGTAAACCGTTACAGCCCTAGTATTTGTGCTTAATTCTTTGCCTTGTTCTTGTCCTGCAATGGGTAGCCACATACTGGGCAACATTATCCACCATCGCCCTCCTCTACACCCCTGGATTTCCTATGATGAGATTAACCCATTCAACACCAAGTAACTGACATGGACTGGTCCATGATATTTTTAGACCAATAAATTAATAACAAAATTACATTTGGATCAGTTCATTTATCAAACTGGGTAATTTGTTTTCTGAAAATAGTTATATTACTTGAAAAAAAGTGCAGATCCTGATGAGACGGCTCGTCATGAGCCGGCTCATCTGGATCTACACTTTTTTGTAAGCCTATTTAGAGGTCTGTGGTGTTGAAAGGGTTAAGGGAGACATAATTTATACAATAAAGTAGGAAATTCAGAATATGTCCGAAAAGTCGTTTTACTTTTGCCAAAATCTCCTCAGTCGAGCTTCAGCCATGGATACTGTATACCAAATACTTCTCTATATATACACACCTACAATAGTTTTATGACGAGGGGGTGGGGTAGTGGTGTGATAATAATCAAAATTATACGACCAATTCTGAGTATCTAAATAATGTATCAATTATGTAAAAGAACACGTTACACATTTCATATAGTACACAAAATACCTATATGCGAGCGAGTCTGACAAAAAAAGGGGCCAAATGCGGGGAAAATAAACGTCATGGTTATTATGGCATGTGAAATAGGTACGGAAAAATACAGACGATTGATTACGAGTACCCTTCGAATGGCTGTATTCCGTGTGTATCATATCACTTGTTTTAAACTTTAAAAAATGTGTTTCCATAGCAACCAATATTATTTATGAAGTACTTGAGAATTACAACATTTTTACTTTTATAAAGGAATAGTTCTAAAGGGTAATAAATGGTTGTAGAAGAACAAGCGCAGAGCATCAACCTCTATACTAATGTTTACAACATTGACATCACATCGCAACATTTCAAATGTCACAAAATCGTGATGCAATCTTGTCACTTCTGTAGCTATCCAGGGTTCCCTCTGTCGAAATATTTGTCTGCGCCACTTCTGTTGCCAATTGAAAAAAACTGGAGCCAATTTGAAAAAACTTGGAGCCAACTAAGAGCCATATAGTTCCGAGATAAATATTTGAAGCCATGTATTTGACAAAACATGTTGTGTAAAAAGAAATTTAAAAAAGACACACAAAAACGTTGCGTCACATATTTCCCCAAATTCACAAAATTTACGCAAGTATTTGTTTTTTGTTGCAATTGGCGCTATTGACAGTGACCGACAGCGGGAACCCTGCTATTACAGTTATGCAAATATATCCTCGCACTAATCTTACTGTAAACACGAGTCGTCTACACAGAAAACATTAAAACCTCCAATTGTGAATTTTGCTCATTTGGCATCACTTTCTCAATCAGGATCACACACACATATATATGCGTCTGTTTATAATACTAAATCGATAAACTCTCTCTAATATTTCTAAAACATGTGTAGCAAAGAAGCCATAATCTGTTTTATATCACATAAACAAACCTAGAGTTTCTCCTGACTACCAACCTTACTGAGTGTAGGACAATAATCTTCTCCCCCAGACATTATACCCGTTATATATCTTAACATATATGGGGGGGGGGTAATGTCCATTGGAGGGGGGGGGATACTGTGCGTTCCCTAATTTACTTTATGCTAGAAAGCGGGATCATATCCAAAGTTTTTCTAAAACTATGTTTTTATAACCTTCAGATCACTTTCGATGGCATATTATAAAAAGAAAATTTGATTTACTGCATCTGGAAAGCAAAATAGTCGCACACTAGTTATTTACGCCATCAGACTGTAAAACCCAATTACAACCTGCTATCAAATTGAAGAATTTAAACAAACTAATCAAAACAAAGTACTGGCCTAAAGGTTATAAAACCTTTCTCCAATCTCCAACTTAAGCTGCTGATTAGTTCAGCTGAAACTAAATCTCAGAACTGACTAATGAAATCGCAGAGCGTCGAGTTTGAGATATGTTTTATAACAATGGGACCTGGGTGTATACTTGGGCCTGGATGTATGCTTGGGCCTGGGTGTATACTTGGGCCTGGATGTATGCTTGGGCCTGGGTGTATACTTGGGCCTGGATGTATGCTTGGGCCTGGGTGTATACTTGGGCCTGGATGTATGCTTGGGCCTGGATGTGTGCTTGGGCCTGGATGTATGCTTGGGCCTGGATATGTGCTTGGGCCTGGATGTATGCTTGGGCCTGGATATGTGCGTGGGCCTGGATGTATGCTTGGGCCTGGATATGTGCTTGGGCCTGGATGTGTGCTTGGTCCTGGATGTGTGCTTGGGCCTGGATATGTGCTTGGGCCTGGATGTATGCTTGGTCCTGGATATGTGCTTGGGCCTGGATGTATGCTTGGGCCTGGATATGTGCTTGGGCCTGGATGTATGCTTGGACATGGGTGGGGAAACCTGGAAACAATATTTATTCTCAAATCATTGTTCATATAATTTTTATTTTATGAATTTTTTAGCCGTAGCAGCCGATGTATTTATATAAAAGAACTGGTAGAGGGGTGGAGAGCGTAGTGGGTCATTGAAAATCCTAAAACAAAACCATAGCATCTATAAACTAACATTCGTCCTGCTTGCCAGAGAACTCGCCTCCGCATGCCTCCCTATATGCCCCGACAATCTCATGGTCTTGCTTATGATACGTCGGGATCTTACTGAATGGTTTGGGGTCAAGGTCAATGATGCTGACGGAGAACCGGAACAAGCGACTTTGACTGTCCTTCAGGAACTGTCCCCCTGTGTCTTCATTGAAACTGCAAAAACCAGAAAGAGATGATCTGGCTTTAAACATAATTTTATTCTACATGCTAACTGGGTAAAGCGGAAATATAAAGGGAGATAATAATACAAAATATAAAGGGAGATAATAATATAAAGGGAGATAATACAAAATAATATAAAGGGAGATAATAATATAAAGGGATATAATAATACAAAAGGGGGATAATAAGACAATATATAAGGGAAATAATACAAAACTATAAAGGGAGATAATATAAAGGGAAATAATAATACAAAATATAAAGGGAGATAATAAGACAAAATATAAAGGGAGATAATTCTCCTCTGGTTCTTTTACGTGCACGGTGTAAAGCACCGACACAAGACCTCGGTTTAAAGTCCCATCTGGTGTCACTCATATGGGCATGAGTGAGTTTTCTGGGCTTGTCTACCGACAGTATAGAAGAGTACTTACTTGTCAGGTACTCTTTGTAGGGCCACCATGATAGAGCAATCCTGTACCGTCTTTGAGATCAGGAACCGCTTCACCTGCAAAATAATATCATATTCACCACTTTTCATTTTGCAATATAACATGGTCAATGTCAAACCCAGTTCTATTTATTCACCATAGACTTGTATATCAGGGATCATCACAACTGGCCAGTCTTTTGAAAAGTGACTACTCACGTTACAAATATTAGGGAGAAGTGACTACTCCCATCCTGGCACAGATATTAGGGAGAAGTGACTACTCCCATCCTGTCACAGATATTAGGGAGAAGTGACTACTCCCATCCTGTCACAGATATTAGGGAGAAGTGACATCTCCAGCCAGAGACATTAGGGAGAAGTGACATCTCCCATCCTGTCACAGATATTAGGGAGAAGTGACATCTCCCACAACAGATATTAGGGAGAAGTGACTACTCCCATCCTGTCACAGATATTAGGGACAAGTGACATATCCAACCACAGATATTAGGGAGAAGTGACATCTCCCGCCACAGATATTAGGGAGAAGTGACATCTCCCACCACAGATATTAGGGAGAAGTGACATCTCCCGCCACAGATATTAGGGAGAAGTGACAATATAACATACCTTATTCACGGTGGACTGGATACACTTAGAATTTTTTATAATGAGGTCAGCATTGGCATCATAGCACTGGTCACTACAGGCTTGTAACCATTCATCACAGTATGGGCCGCCCATGAACATTTTGCTTCTGAAATAATTTCCTTACAAATTATTTCAACATTAGACGAACAAGATGGTGTCACTAACATGGCCATGGTCCACAACACTTACTGAATACTGCAGTGTAAATGCAATGCGTGAAAAATGTGTGCAACCACATGCCACACAGGTTTGAAAACGGCCAGTATTATCTAGTCAAGGGAAACATATGTGTTATGGAGCTTTGTGCTATGTGCTATGAAGCTATGGAGCTATGTGCTATGGAGCTATGTGCTATGGAGCTATAGAGCTATGTGCTATGGAGCTATGTGCTATGGAGCTATGTGCTATGGAGCTATGGAGCTATGTGCTATGGAGCTATGTGCTATGGAGCTATGTGCTATGGAGTTATGTGCTATGGAGCTATGGAGCTATGTGCTATGGAGTTATGTGTTATGGAGATATGTGTTATGGAGCTATGGAGTTATGTGTTATGGAGCTATGTGCTATGGAGCTATGTGTTATGGAGTTATGTGTTATGGAGTTGTGTTATGGAGTTATGTGCTATGGAGATATGTGTTATGGAGTTATGTGCTATGGAGTTATGTGTTATGGAGTTATGTAGCTATGTGTTATGGAGATATGTGTTATGGAGCTATGTGCTATGGAGTTGTGTTATGGAGTTATGTGTTATGGAGCTATGTGTTATGGAGCTATGTGTTATGGAGCTATGTGCTATGGAGCTATGTGGTATGGAGTTATGTGTTATGGAGCTATGTGATATGGAGCTATGTGTTATGGAGCTATGTGCTATGGAGCTATGTGCTATAGAGTTATGTGTTATGGAGTTATGTGTTATGGAGCTATGTGTTATGGAGCTATGTGTTATGGAGCTATGTGCTATGGAGCTATGTGCTATGGAGCTATGTGGTCATGTGCTATGGAGTCATGTGCTATGGTGTCATGTGCTATGGAGCTATGTGCTATGGAGTCATGTGCTATGGAGTCATGTGCTATGGAGTCATGTGCTATGGAGCTATGTGCGATGGAGTTATTTGCTATGAAGCTATGTGCTATGGAGCTACGTGCTATGGAGCTATGTGCTATGGAGATATGTGCTATGGTGCTATGTGTTATGGAGCCATGTGTTATGGAGCCATGTGCTATGGAGCCATGTGCTATGGAGATATGTGCTATGGATCCATGTTCTATAGAGCCATGTGCTATGGAGTTATGTGCTATGGAGATATGTGCTATGGAGTCATGTGCTATGGAGTTATGTGCTATCTGCTATGGGGCTATGTGCTATGGAGCTATGTGCTATGGAGCTACGTGCTATGGAGCCGTGTGCTATGGAGTTATGTGCTATGTGCTATGGAGCCATGTTCTATGGAGTCATGTGTTATGAAGCTATGTGCTATGGAGCCATGTGTTATGGGGCTATGTGCTATGGAGCTACGTGCTATGGAGCTATGTGCTATGGAGCCATGTGCTATGGAGCTACGTGCTATGGAGCTACATGCTATGGAGCCATGCTCTATGAAGCTATGTGCTATGGAGCTACGTGCTATGGAGCTATGTGCTATGGAGATATGTGCTATGGTGCTATGTGCTATGTGCTATGGAGTTATGTGTTATGGAGATATGTGCTATGGAGTTATGTGTTATGGAGCCATGTGCTATGGAGCCATGTTCTATGGAGTTATGTGCTATGGAGCTATTTGCTATGGAGCTATGTGTTATGGAGTCATGTGCTATGGAGTCATGTGCTATGGAGTCATGTGCTATGGAGCCATGTGCTATGGAGTTATGTGTTATGGAGCCATGTTCTATGGAGTCATGTGCTATGGAGCCATGTGTTATGGAGCCATGTGCTATGGAGCTATGTGCTATGGAGCCATGTGCTATGGAGTTATCTGCTATGGAGCCATGTGCTATGGAGCCATGTGCTATGGAGCTATGTGCTATGGAGTGTTGTGTCATGTGCTATGGAGCCATGTGCTATGGAGCTATGTGCTATGGAGTCATGTGCTATGGAGCCATGTGCTATGGAGCCATGTGCTATGGAGCCATGTGCTATGGAGCTACGTGCTATGGAGCTACCTGCTATGGAGCCATGCTCTATGAAGCCATGTGCTATGAAGCCATGTGCTATGGAGTTATGTGCTATGGAGCCGCTATGTGCTATGGAGCTACGTGCTATGGAGCTACGTGCTATGGAGCCATGTGTTATGGAATCATGTGCTATGGAGTTATGTGCTATGGAGCCATGTGCTATGGAGCTACGTGCTATGGAGCTACGTGCTATGGAGTTACGTGCTATGGAGCCATGCTCTATGAAGCTATGTGCTATGGAGCTAAGTGCTATGAAGCTATGTGCTATGGAGCAATGTTCTATGAAGCTATGGAGCTACGTGCTATGGAGCTATGTGCCATTGACTGTTAGTCGATTGTTCTCCTAAATTAGTCATTTGTTTGCATGGAGAAACACACGGACGGACATACCCAAAATCTGAAATGGTACATAAGTGGCTATCCCATATTTTTCATATCCACATATGTCCTAACCCCAGACTACTATATAGTAAACCTATTTGTTCACCTAGCCATGGAAGTACCATGTTGTACGGTGCGGATGGAAAGGAGTAAGTAACATTATAATGCTACTTGTCATAGTATAGTATGTTTGTTTGTTATAGTGTCACCCCTTTTTAAAGGGCGAGCCATAACTGACTTATGAGACACCTCTTTTTATGAACATCAGTACTTCCCGAATCCTATGCTTGTATGCCAGGCTGGTAGACAATCGGTAACCATTATTTAACTAGCTGGCGGCTCACCAACCGGCAATATTGACTAGGTTCGAACCTTTGACCTCCCGCTCACTAGGCGGACGCCTTACCCACTAGGCCACGGAGACGGCTATATATATATATTTACCTGAGTGCTGGAGATTCTGAGATGTATGTGTCCAACTTCTGGTACAGAGGGTATATTCCATCTATATCTAAGCTGTCTAATTTTTGAGTGGAGAAAATACGCTCGAGAACACAACCAGTGGGAAGTTCATTACAGCCATCTGTAATATAATATTACAACATCAATTACATGTATTAAGATAACAAATCCTTTAGATGGAAACAATCACCCCCCCCCCATTTTAGTTCTCTCATTTCCCCATTTCTACATCACTCTCCAAAACAAAACAATACCTATTATATACATAAAATGCGAATATGCATAACATAGACAAGTTATCAAAATAATACTGTAAAAGAAATGACCTTGCATCAAATATCTCTCTAAGCTTTGTTTCAAACATGGACAAGTACCCCGGGGTAAACCACTGGACTACCCTGGTATCTCTCTAAGCTTTGTTTCAAACATGGACAAGTACCCCGGGGTAAACCACTGGACTACCCTGGTATCTCTCTAAGCTTTGTTTCAAACATGGACAAGTACCCCGGGGTAAACCACTGGACTACCCTGGTATCTCTCTAAGCTTTGTTTCAAACATGGACAAGTACCCCGGGGTAAACCACTGGACTACCCTGGTATCTCTCTAAGCTTTGTTTCAAACATGGACAAGTACCCCGGGGTAAACCACTGGACTACCCTGGTATCTCTCTAAGCTTTGTTTCAAACATGGACAAGTACCCCGGGGTAAACCACTGGACTACCCTGGTATCTCTCTAAGCTTTGTTTCAAACATGGACAAGTACC
>CM026398.1:17764961-17786993 GCA_014843695.1 Archivesica marissinica
GGTAAACCACTGGACTACCCTGGTATCTCTCTAAGCTTTGTTTCAAACATGGACAAGTACCCCGGGGTAAACCACTGGACTACCCTGGTATCTCTCTAAGCTTTGTTTCAAACATGGACAAGTACCCCGGGGTAAACCACTGGACTACCCTGGTATCTCTCTAAGCTTTGTTTCAAACATGGACAAGTACCCCGGGGTAAACCACTGGACTACCCTGGTATCTCTCTAAGCTTTGTTTCAAACATGGACAAGTACCCCGGGGTAAACCACTGGACTACCCTGGTATCTCTCTAAGCTTTGTTTCAAACATGGACAAGTACCCCGGGGTAAACCACTGACTGTCGCAGCCAGCCGGATGTTCTCCTCACTCGAAATAAACCAATCTAGTATGACTCAAACTCACAGACACTAAAGTATATGTCATTTATTCGAGACCCTCGATCCTACTGTAAAGACATGTTTAAGCTTTCTTAGAGGTTATGTGAAGCTACCTATAAGGGCAGCACTGGCTGTCGGATTAGCATTTGCATGCTCGCTTCTCACTAATGCAATCCAGGTTTGATCCTCGGGTAGGGCCGTAACTAATGTTACTAGAACTTGTGGCCCGACCCGTTTGCCTTTCTTGAAATTGTCATGACATTAATACATTGTAACCTTAAACCTATGTTAAGCAACCACCTGACCTCTCCTAAGCAACCATTTATAACTACTCCCTAAATTGACTGATTATGACAAGTTCCACTGTATAATACATACCACAATTTTTAATACGATCTGGCCTACATCGACTATTTTGACAATATTGCACTGTATGTGGACTGGTTTCAGAGATTTCAAACGGTAGATCATCGTTCTCTCTGGGAACAAATAACAAAGCCTCTAACACAAGGTCCAGAAACGTCTGGATCAACCTGCAAATCAAATAATAGAAGTGGAAGTCGTGATAGCGCAGTGGATGCGTGTTCGCTGAAGTTTGAACCCCGCTGGAGCCGTTACGATTGTGCCCTTAGGCAAGGCATTTAAATTCCACATTGCCTCTTCTCTCTCCTTCATGGCGATGGATTCCATCAGGAATGAGGTCTCGAGAGTGATTAATATAAGTTGACGGAACTTGTTTCGCAATCGAGCTAAAATAAATTTGTATAAACTAAGCTAAATAATAGATCACAAATCCTCAGATCTAATCAAACAGTATGAGTCCGTAACCCCACCCAGGATGTCTCACTTTTCATGTGAGCACCACTCCGACCTAGAACTTGCTAGAACTTGTGGCCTGACCAGATTAATTTTAAGTTTTGTGTTACATATAATTATATATAAAACAAATCGAGCAATAAAATATGATTAAACAAACAACAGAAATGTATTCCTGTTTTCAGTTTTTGGAGGATAGTGCATAGCCCCTTTTACCGCCATAGACAGATCTGTAGTCCAGTGGTATCACGCAGGACTGGTAATCCATGGATCGCAGGGTCGATCCCCGTCTGACCCTAATAAAATGAACAGTCTTTCAGATGGGACTTGTGTCGGTGCTTTACACCGTGCACGTAAAAGAACCAGATGAGACTCTGGAATGGGTCTCTGTCTGTATCATTGCACTATCCTCCAAAAATCGAAAAGGACTAATCTCCTCAGGAGGCGTTGCTTATATGGGCAACCGGTAGCGACGATAAATAAACGTAAAACACAGACACCCTTCAACCGACAATACGTACTTGTTTGGTTTATGGAGATCATTACAGATAACAGTACGACTAGTACCAAGGAATCCTTCCAGTATCTCATTCAAGTCCCCTTGATGCCACGCTCCATGGATTTCCTCTCCATTCTGAAACACACCACTTATTCATAAACAAAAATACAACTGCATCCGATTTGGTGCCGGCAATTACACAGGTTTGGTGCCGGCAATTACACAGGTTTGGTGCCGGCAATTACACAGGTTTGGTCCGGCAATTACACAGGTTTGGTGCTGGCAATTACACAGGTTTGGTGCTGGCAATTACACAGGTTTGGTGCCGGCAATTACACAGGTTTGGTGCTGGCAATTACACAGGTTTGGTGCTGGCAATTACACAGGTTTGGTGCCGGCAATTACACAGGTTTGGTGCCGGCAATTATTTAGGTTTGGTGCTGGCAATTATTTAGGTTTGGTGCTGGCAATTATTTAGGTTTGGTGCAGGCAATTATTTAGGTTTGGTGCTGGCAATTATTTAGGTTTGGTGCAGGGAATTATTTAGGTTTGGTGCTGGCAATTATTTAGGTTTGGTGCAGGCAATTATTTAGGTTTGGTGCTGGCAATTATTTAGGTTTGGTGGTGGCAATTATTTAGGTTTGGTGCAGGCAATTATTTAGGTTTGGTGCTGGCAATTATTTAGGTTTGGTGGTGGTAATTATTTAGGTTTGGTGGTGGCAATTATTTAGGTTTGGTGCTGGCAATTATTTAGGTTTGGTGCCTGCAATTATTTAGGTTTGGTGCAGGGAATTATTTAGGTTTGGTGGTGGCAATTATTTAGGTTTGGTGCAGGGAATTATTTAGGTTTGGTGGTGGCAATTATTTAGGTTTGGTGCAGGCAATTATTTAGGTTTGGTGCTGGCAATTATTTAGGTTTGGTGCCGGCAATTATTTAGGTTTGGTGCTGGCAATTATTTAGGTTTGGTGCAGGCAATTATTTAGGTTTGGTGCTGGCAATTATTTAGGTTTGGTGCAGGGAATTATTTAGGTTTGGTGCTGGCAATTATTTAGGTTTGGTGCAGGCAATTATTTAGGTTTGGTGCTGGCAATTATTTAGGTTTGATGCAGGGAATTATTTAGGTTTGGTGCTGGCAATTATTTAGGTTTGGTGCCTGCAATTATTTAGGTTTGGTGCTGGCAATAACTGAGATGTGATGCTGGTAATTACTCGAGTTGATGCTGGTAATTACTCAAGTTTGATGCTGGTAATTACTCGAGCTTGATGCCAGCTGGCAATTACTCGAGTTGATGCTGGTAATTACTCAAGTTGATGCTGGTAATTACTCAAGTTTGATGCTGGTAATTACTCAAGTTTGATGCTGGTAATTACTCAAGTTTGATGCTGGTAATTACTCAAGTTTGATGCTGGTAATTACTCGAGCTTGATGCTGGCAATTACTTGAGTTGATGCTGGTAATTACTTGAGTTGATGCTGGTAATTACTTAAGCTTGATGCTGGTAATTACTTAAGCTTGATGCTGGTAATTACTTAAGCTTGATGCTGGTAATTACTTAAGCTTGATGCTGGTAATTACTTAAGCTTGATGCTGGTAATTACTTAAGCTTGATGCTGGTAATTACTTAAGCTTGATGCTGGTAATTACTCAAGCTTGATGCTGGTAATTACTTGAGCTTGATGCTGGTAATTACTTGAGCTTTGCTGGTATATTTGTTTGTTTTGGGATTTAAAGTTGCACCAAATCTTGCGTCATATGACGACTACAGCTAATATTGGTGGAGAGAGACCCTGGGTGCACATCATCAGAGCAGCATTGCAGACACGGACGGACACACAGGTAGAACCACCGACCTTCCGCAAACCAGCTAGATATCTTCCATGCATAAAATAATTTGGCATTCAATGTGGAATTCGAACCTCCAGTAGTGAGGGGCAAGTGTTTTGCAAACAAACATAACCACTCGGATATGGAGATCCCCCCCCTCTCCAATGTATACGACTTATTTATAACTGTAGATACTAGCATGAGTTTTCTCCCTTGTATCAGTAACTCAGCAGTCCAGGAGTTTGTATGCACAGGTAGTGTGATCACTTTTTGACCATGCACCAATCAGAAAACAGCTTAAACAAATTATATGTTTTATCACTGCTATCGAGAACAATAGATACTACTACTTATCCCTTTCCTTTGTAGAGATTTAGGTTATTATACTATTATATCTCCATACAATCGACAGCCGTTTAGCTATCATGCAGTGGATAAGTAGATGCCATATCAATCCCACCTCCATAGATAATACTGGGACTACATAGAGATTTAGGTTAATATACTATTATATCTCCATACAAACGACAGCCATTTAGCTATCATGCAGTGGATAAGTAGTCGCCATATCTATCCCACCTCCATAGATATTACTGGGACTTCATAGAGATTTAGGTTAATATACTATTATATCGCCATACAAACGACAGCCATTTAGTTATCATGCAGTGGATAAGTAGTTGCCATATCTATCCCACCTCCATAGATATTACTGGGACTTCATAGAGATTTAGGTTAATATACTATTATATCGCCATACAAACGACAGCCATTTAGTTATCATGCAGTGGATAAGTAGTTGCCATATCTATCCCACCTCCATAGATATTACTGGGACTTCATAGAGATTTAGGTTAATATACTATTATATCGCCATACAAACGACAGCCATTTAGTTATCATGCAGTGGATAAGTAGTTGCCATATCTATCCCACCTCCATAGATATTACTGGGACTTCATAGAGATTTAGGTTAATATACTATTATATCTCCATACAAACGACAGCCATTTAGCTATCATGCAGTGGATAAGTAGTTGCCATATCAATCCCACCTCCATAGATAATACTGGGACTACATAGATATTTAGGTTAATATACTATTATATCTCAATACAAACGACAGCCATTTAGCTATCATGCAGTGGATAAGTAGTCGCCATATCTATCCCACCTCCATAGATATTACTGGGACTTCATAGAGATTTAGGTTAATATACTATTATATCTCCATACAAACGACAGCCATTTAGCTATCGTGCAGTGGATAAGTAGTCGCCATATCTATCCCACCTCCATAGATATTACTGGGACTACATAGAGATTTAGGTTAATATACTATTATATCGCCATACGAACGACAGCCATTTATTTAGCTATCGTGCAGTGGATAAGTAGTCTCCATATCTATCCCACCTCCATAGATATTACTGGGACTACATGAGATTCTGGCCTTTATTATGAACATTGGTTTGGCTACTACATAGTCAATGTATGTCGTATTGGTAATGGCATCAAGAGGTGCTTCTATGAGGGAGAAAAGGGTTTATGAACATTGGTTTGGCTACTACATTGTCAATGTATGTCGTATTGGTAATGGCATCAAGAGGTGCTTCTATGAGGGAGAAAAGGGTTTATGAACATTGGTTTGGCTACTACATTGTCAATGTATGTCGTATTGGTAATGGCATCAAGAGGTGCTTCTATGAGGGAAAGTGTTACCCCCCCTTGCAATAATAAAAACAGCAATTCAGAAAAAGAATTTTTAGGTTATTTCCCTTTGACCAAGCGACAACTGAACGAGAATGTCAAGAGGTGCTTCTATGAGAGAAAGGGTTACCCCCCCCCCTTGCAATAATAAAACAGCAATTCAGAAAAAGAATATATTAGGTTACTTCCCTTTGACCAAGTGACAACTGAACAAGAATGCCATAATTATGATCGATATCTAACACAGAAAGCATTTTACATGTCTAGGTCCCCCTCATCCCCCCTCCACCCCCCCCCCCGCCGCAAGGGGTTTGACAATAAATAGAAATAATAGATAAACAGATCAGATAAGCAGATTAATTATATTTCAAATACAGTATGACAATAACACATAATGACACATACAGATCATTATTTCCCCCAATAAACCAAAATCCTTTGGGCCAAAATGTAAAATAATGTGCAAGTTTAAAAGCCATTTATACATAAACAGAAACATTACTAAAATCTGTAAATTTAAACTATGTCATTATTTGGCAATAAATTGTATTACAGTACTATAACTAACACATTAAACTTGTGTGATAGGAATAGAAAGAATTTCGGAACAGACTATTTAAGATTGGTATCTATTTGTCATCTTGATTCTGCTAAACAATTTCAATGTAGTCCACAAACAATAATACATTAAATATCATAGACAACTGACTGACACCCCCCACAGGCCAGTTTCACAAAATGTCAAGAATTTAGCACTTGGTTTAACCCTTTCAACCCCACAGGCCTCTAAATAGGCTTATGAAAAGTGTAGATCCAGATGAGCCGGCTCATGACGAGCCGTCTCATCAGGATCTGCACTTTTTGCCAGTGATATGACTATTTTTAGACATAATTACCCATTTTGATAAATGAACTTGTCCAAATGTGATTTTCTGATTCATTTATTGGTTTATGAATAGCATGCACCAGTCCATGTGAGTTACTTGGTGTTGAATGGGTTAACCCTTTCAACACCACAGACCTCTAAATAGGCTTACAAAAAGTGTAGATCCAGATGAGCCGGCTCGTGACGAGCCGTCTCATCAGGATCTGCACTTTTTGCCAGTGATATGACTATTTTTAGACATAATTACCCATTTTGATTAATGAACTTGTCCAAATGTGATTTTCTGATTCATTTATTGGTTTATGAATATCATGGACCAGTCCATGTGAGTTACTTGGGGTTGAATGGGTTAAACAGTATTTATTTTTTCAATGGTATTTATATACAGTATACAATATGTTCTATAGTTTTTTTTATAGAATTTAGCACTTGAATTGTTTATCTAATAATACACTATTCATTAATTAACCGGTAACACACTGTAACTTGTATTGATTCTTACAACTTATATTAATCACTCTCGAGACCTCATGAAATGATGTTTGTATTCTGGATCAGAATTTTCACCTCTTTTCCTGGGTTCCTGTTATCTCACTTTGAATATCTTTTATCATGATAGCCCCCCCAACCTTGTGTGTTTTACGTTTATTTATCGTCGCTACCGGTTGCCCATATGAGTGACGCCTCCTGAAGAGATTAGTCATTTTAGATTTTTGGAGGCTAGTGCATCATAGATACAGACAGAGACCCATTCCAGAGTCTCCTCTGGTTCTTTTACGTGCACGGTGTCAAGCACAGACACGAGACCTCGGTTTAGAGTCCCATCTGAAAGACCTTTAATTTTATTAGTGTCAGACGGGGGATCAAACCTGCGATCCCTGGATTACCAGTCAAGCAGACCCATTCCAGAGTCTCCTCTGGTTCTTTTACGCGCACAGTGTAAAGCATCGACACGAGACCTCGGTTTAGAGTCCCATCTGAAAGACTGTTAATTTTATTAGTGTCGGACGGGGGATCGAACCTGCGATCCCTGGATTACCACTGGACTACAGATCAATCTGCATACCCCCCCCCGCCCCAGGGCTCTGAATATTTATTTATGTAACGGTTAGTAAATAATTAAGCAAAATTTAATATAGGGATTTATAATAAATAGAATACTTTTGTTTTTGATCAAAATCATTAAATAATATAATTACTCTGTTAAAGGGAAGTAATAACACAGTACAAACACATCCAATTAGATGAGTGTCCATTTGCAGCGGCGATCCTTAATGATGCAACAAATTAATATCACTCAAGTGCGTGCGTACAATTTTATTGAATAGCAAACAATTTGCATCTGTAACCTGCCAATCACAATTGAAGTTTCTTTTGCAAACAGCACAGAGCCAGATGAGATGGCACAGAATGTGCTGTCTAATCAGGCTCTATGCTGTTTGCCATTCGGATAGTGGAGCTAAAACACTTGTCTGAATAATGAACAACATAAATCCTGATCAGACGCGGCTATGTTGTTTGCACATTCCGTCCAGTTTATTCGGCACAGTTTATTCGGCACGGTAAGGTTAAATTATGCTGTCAATGATCTGATTAATCGAGACACCTGTCAGTTATCCGGATTATTGAGGCACTTACAGAGACAGGCTATAAAATCTCAGTCGTGTAGATGCTTGAATAATGAAGCTTCTGTCAATCTCTCAAAAGCCCCTTTTAGAAGGCTCATCGGCCTCGTTTTTAAGGCGTATCGTATCGGCAAAATTAAGGCATAAAGCTCTGCCTTATTTCAGATTTAAGGGATCAAGCAGCCGTCTGGAAAGTCCAACAGCATGGAGATGATTCTATTGTGCTGCCAAAACATGTTTTTGAAGAGAGAAAAAAGAATTATATTTAAAATTAGCAGACGACAATTCATTTCCAGTGTTACGGTACATTTATTTGCTTCCGACTAGAATGTAAAAAAACAACTGGCTGAAGTTTGTTTTTGTGTGAATTTGAACGCAAGGAATGTATAAAATATATATACAGTCTACATCCGTTATGTCAAAGTCGGTTATATTCTCCCCGGTTATCTTAAAGTCCCATTTCAGATACTATCATTTTACATATAACTGGCTCCATTTATATAGAACTTCGTTAAGTCTAACTTCGGTTATATCGAAGTATTTTGTTCGGTCAGACGAAAATCGACATAACGGATGTAGACTGTATATATATATATAATTATATATATATATATATATATATATATAATTATGTAGACATCGAATATAAATATGATATTTCCCATGACTTAACCCTTTCAACACTACAGGCCTCTAAATAGGCTTACAAAAGAGCCGGCTCATGTCAAGACGTCTCATCAGGATCTGCACTTTTTGCCATTAATAATTATTACTATTTTTAGATAAAATTACCCATTTTGATAAATGAACTGGTCCAAAGGTAATTTTCTTATTAATTTATTGGTCTAAAAATATGCACTAGTCCAGGTCAGTTACTTGGGGTTAAATGGGTTAATTAGCATTACTATTTTTACATAGATTTAGGCTAATCACTTGCCCACATGGTTCGCCCGCTCACCCACATGGTCCCGCTCACCCACATGGTTCGCCCGCTCACCCACATGGTCCCGCTCACCCACATGGTTCGCCCACTCACCCTCATGGTTCGCCCGCTCGCCCACATGGTTCGCCCGCATGGTTCGCTGCTCGCCCACATGGTTCGCCAGAGGCGAGGGTAAATCAGCTCAATCATAATGTAGGCCAATATACTACCGTCATAGCTTACATATAACACGCAGGTTTTTCCATCTAAACACGTGTCCAAAAGTCTGCTGCGTCTTATACTTCAGCTTAGAACTCGATAAATCGATTATTTTAGTACTCTTATACCCAAACGTCATTATCACGTTTTCGTAATGCGTACAAGTCACCAAATGAATATCACAGTATGTCTTGTTATTTTTGCATTTTCCCAAGTTTTGATTAGTTTCTTTGTTCTTAAATCAAGATGCATTTTATAAATGGAAACCCCCCCCCCCCCCCCCCGGGAATTTCTCTGTTTTGTTACTGCGCCTTAATACTACCTAGCAACCAGGATTATGGTACTATATCTCCATACATACGATAGCTATAAATCAGCGCAAAAGCAGTCATGATATCTACCAAACCTCAACAGGGTGGCTTTAATTATGAATATTGGAAGTTGGAAGTCATGGTAGTGTGTTCGCTTCAGGTGCGAAAAGCCCAGAGTTCAAGCCCCGCTGGAGCCGTTACGATTAAGCAGGGTATTTAAATTCCACATTGTCTCTTCTTCTCTCTCGTGGCGATGGATTCCATCAGGAATGAGGTCTCGAGAGTGATTACTATAAGTTGTAAGAACTTGTTTCGTAACCAAGCTAAAATAAATTTAGAACTATAACTATTGGTGTGGTTACTACATTGTCAATGGTAGCCTGGGTTCCAGTCTGTCGATTTTTCACTTTTTAACTTCTGGCAAAATGACAGCCTGACATTAGAAAAACACAACATAAAGTGGTCTAGATTTATTTGAACATATTGTTTTATAAGACAACTTTTACAAATGAATCTTTCAGATGGAAACGATCACCGCTCCCCCATTTTAGTTCTCTCTTTTCCCCATTTCTACATCACTCGCCAAAACAAAACTACCTATTATAAACATAAAATGCGAATATGCATAACATAGACAAATTATCATAATAATACTGTAAAAGAAATGACCTTGCATCAAATATGTGAATGTATAACTATTCATGTCAATTGTATATATATAGTCATATCACTTATATGTATGTTGTACATTATATGTCTATAACTGGAAATAAAAGGGGTTACCCGCTAGGGGCCTCAAAATGAAAAAAAAAAAATGACAGCCTGGGGAAACTTGATTTCCGATCGTAGCGCCATCTACTTAAACCCACTTTTATCAGGGTGTAGATTTGAAGAACGACAACTCTTCTCTACAAGATAATATCGCTAAATATAGAAACAAAATTCTATGGGAAATCGCCGAACAGGCACGGTTATACACGATCATTTCCGAATATACACGAATGCTCACGTAGCCTCATTTACATCGCAAACATATAATTTCCCGTTTCTATGTTATATCGACGAGATGGCGGATTTTAACTATTAAGTTTAAGTGGTAATGGGTCGATTCGGCGTAATTGAACTAAGGACGACTTAAATCTTGAGTAAATATGTCAAATCAGACGCACATTGTACTTTTTAAAACTATTTATCGTTTCGTTGACCCGTAAACAATGGCAGCCAATTATAAAGTTTTATCAACATTGCTTTCGATTCAAGTACGTCATTAATTAAGTCACATGCTAATAGGCCTATTAATAGGATTGATGCTAGTCAATAATTACACGGACAATCCGTCCAGTTTCCCCAAATCAGATGCACATTGTACTTTTTAAAACTATTTATCGTTCCGTTGACCTGTAAACAATGGCAGCCAATTATAAAGTTTTTATCAACATTGCAGTGCCTCGCTTTCGATTCAAGTACGTCATTAATTAAGTCACATGCTAATAGGCCTATTAATAGGATTAATGCGAGTCAATAATTACACGGACAATCTCCCACTTTTCCCCAGGCGTTGATATGATCAGAAACTCAATACGGCCCAATTAATAGTCTCGGGTGTTAAAATATATTTATTTGACTGACCAGGCAAAATATATCGATGCATGTTCCCAGAGTCAAGAGGAGCTTCAATGTGGGGAAGGGTTAAAATCCATAAATATAAGATTATATAGTGCAGTGCCAGAGAGAGAGAGAGAGAGAGAGAGAGAGGTGACGTCCTACTCTTGTTGATAGATAAATCACTACAATTCTCTTATCCCTTTTCTCAATGCAATACAACATCTTTATTACTTCCCACGTATAGCAGCCGTTCCACGCCATTATCTATTCCCATAGATATTGATTAGTGATTATGTAGTACATGTGCCAATTTCATATTAGCAGTATAGAGATATAATCAGTAATTTCCCTCTTCTGCTATGGAGTAAATAGTTAAGCTTCTGTGCCTGGCTCGGTACATGGCACCTTGGTTTAATACCCTCATCATTGGAAGTCGTGATAGCGCAGTGGATGCACGTTCGCTTCAGGTGCGAAAGGTCCAGAGTTCGAGCCCCACTGGAGCCGTTATGATTGTGCCCTTAGGCAAGGCATTTAAATTCCACATTGCCTCTTCTCTCTCCCTCGTGGCGATGGATTCCATCAGGAATGAGGTCTCGAGAGTGATTTATATAAGTTGTAAGAACTTGTTTCGCAATCGAGCTAAAATAAATTTGTATAAACTAAACTACCCTCATCAGAGACATCCAAGGGTGAGAAACACTAAATATTATTTCAATGAGCTCCGACCGGGGATCAACCTCCCTGACACTCAGACTGGCAGTCTAGAGCATTAGCCACTCGGCAAGTCCCCCCCCCCGCACTTCTGCCCGGTAGTCATAGAAATAACCTGTCAACAGAATGAACTATTGTCCCCACCATGGCATTTACACTACTATGTATTATTTAGTAGTCACTGATTGCCTGCTATGCTATTTTGTGTGAAACAGCAAATCTACTTGAACGAACATCTACTTTGACCAGGGAGCACTTAATTAAAATTAATTATACAGTGTAAAAGATTCCGTTCCATTTCTGGCTATTCTGCAGTACCAGTTTCAAGCGCCAGTGTAACTCTTGTGCAACGTAAGCAAATACACCTTCCTTAACCCTTTCAACACCACAGACCTCTAAATTGGCTTACAAAAAAGTGTAGATCCAGGATCTCATCAGGATCTGCACTTTTTTCAAGTAATATAACTATTTTTAGAAAAATAATTACCCATTTTGATAAATGAACTGATCCAAATGTAATTTTGTTATTAATTTATTGGTCTAAAAATATCATGGACCAGTCTATGTCAGTTACTTGGTGTTGAATGGGTTAAACTAAAGGTCAGATAAATATTTATTGCATAATGCAGAATTTCCATACAAATGACTTTTTTTGTTTGTAATTTGGGTTTTAAGCAGCATCGACAGCTTCGGTGACACGGTGATTACTGGCAGAGGATATCGACAGCTTCGGTGACACGGTGATTACTGACAGAGGATATCGATAGCTTCGGTGACACGGTGATTACTGGCAGAGGATATCGACAGCTTCGGTGACATGGTGATTACTGGCAGAGGATATAGACAGCTTCGGTGACACAGTGATTACTGGCAGAGGATATCGACAGCTTCGGTGACACGGTGATTACTGACAGAGGATATCGATAGCTTCGGTGACACGGTGATTACTGGCAGAGGATATCGACAGCTTCGGTGACATGGTGATTACTGGCAGAGGATATAGACAGCTTCGGTGACACAGTGATTACTGGCAGAGGATATCGACAGCTTCGGTGACACGGTGATTACTGACAGAGGATATCGATAGCTTCGGTGACACGGTGATTACTGGCAGAGGATATCGACAGCTTCGGTGACACGGTGATTACTGGCAGAGGATATCGACAGCTTCGGTGACACGGTGATTACTGACAGAGGATATCGATAGCTTCGGTGACACGGTGATTACTGGCAGAGGATATCGACAGCTTCGGTGACACGGTGATTACTGACAGAGGATATCGACAGCTTCGGTGACACGGTGATTACTGACAGAGGATATCGATAGCTTCGGTGACACGGTGATTACTGGCAGAGGATATCGACAGCTTCGGTGACATGGTGATTACTGGCAGAGGATATAGACAGCTTCGGTGACACAGTGATTACTGGCAGAGGATATCGACAGCTTCGGTGACACGGTGATTACTGACAGAGGATATCGATAGCTTCGGTGACACGGTGATTACTGGCAGAGGATATCGACAGCTTCGGTGACATGGTGATTACTGGCAGAGGATATAGACAGCTTCGGTGACACAGTGATTACTGGCAGAGGATATCGACAGCTTCGGTGACACGGTGATTACTGACAGAGGATATCGATAGCTTCGGTGACACGGTGATTACTGGCAGAGGATATCGACAGCTTCGGTGACATGGTGATTACTGGCAGAGGATATAGACAGCTTCGGTGACACAGTGATTACTGGCAGAGGATATCGACAGCTTCGGTGACACGGTGATTACTGACAGAGGATATCGATAGCTTCGGTGACACGGTGATTACTGGCAGAGGATATCGACAGCTTCGGTGACATGGTGATTACTGGCAGAGGATATAGACAGCTTCGGTGACACAGTGATTACTGGCAGAGGATATCGACAGCTTCGGTGACACGGTGATTACTGGCAGAGGATATCGACAGCTTCGGTGACACGGTGATTACTGGCAGAGGATATCGACAGCTTCGGTGACACGGTGATTACTGACAGAGGATATTGACAGCTTCGGTGACACGGTGATTACTGGCAGAGGATATCGACAGCTTCGGTGACACGGTGATTACTGGCAGAGGATATCGACAGCTTCGGTGACACAGTGATTACTGGCAGAGGATATCAACAGCTTCGGTGACACGGTGATTACTGGCAGAGGATATCGACAGCTTCGGTGACACGGTGATTACTGACAGAGGATATCGTCAGCTTCGGTGACACGGTGATTACTGGCAGAGGATATCGACAGCTTCGGTGACACGGTGATTACTGACAGAGGATATCGTCAGCTTCGGTGACACGGTGATTACTGACAGAGGATATCGACAGCTTCGGTGACACGGTGATTACTGACAGAGGATATCGACAGCTTCGGTGACACGGTGATTACTGACAGAGGATATCGACAGCTTCGGTGACACGGTGATTACTGGCAGAGGATATCGACAGCTTCGGTGACACGGTGATTACTGACAGAGGATATCGACAGCTTCGGTGACACGGTGATTACTGGCAGAGGATATCGACAGCTTCGGTGACACGGTGATTACTGACAGAGGATATCGTCAGCTTCGGTGACACGGTGATTACTGACAGAGGATATCGTCAGCTTCGGTGACACGGTGATTACTGACAGAGGATGCCACTCCGAGCAATTTTCCACTGATGGGCACCCGGGTAGAACCACCAATCTTTCGCAAGCCATGAAAGAAAGTGGCATTCCAACCTACACAAGTGATTTTGAAGTCAAAGACCGTAACCACTCGGCCACCCTAACAAATTAAGCTGTCCGATTGGCGCAGTGGTTGTTGGCGCACTCGCTTCTCACCAATGCAACAAAGTATGTGAGATGGTACGGTGGTCGCCAGATCGGACAGGTGGGTTTTCTCCGGGTACTCCGGTTTCCGCCCACACGAATGACCACATTTACACTTTCATCCACGCCAAAGAGAGTGATTAATATAAGTTGTTAGAACTGGCTTCGCAATCATTGTTTAAAAGAATACCAATGGAAGTCGTGATAGCGCAGTGGATGCGCAATTCGCAATCGTTATAATAATATAATAAATAAACAAATTAATCCTACATTCCAAATTCTACATGTAGTTCAGAAATTCAAGCCTTATATTTAGCCCTATCTAGATAAAGCCTAGTCTAGAATTTCAAGTGCTACGCTTGTGTACACAATGTAAAGTACACCCCAGCGCAAACATCCGAAACGTAAATATGAAATTTATCTACAAACATGAACAAGAGGACCCAGTGGCGCTGGGTCGCTCAACAAAAATGACACTAACATCATTAATTTGACTCACTTCTTTTTGGGGTGATTATCGAATGGGAACCAAACTTTCACTTAAGAAATAATATTTGTCTTTCAGTTACTTAATGATGAATAAAACATCGTCTGGAGTTCGGACTCATGAATTAACAAGTGGTTAATTCCAGCACTCAGAACGACAAACCATGTTTTATTCGACTATAACAAAATATTTTATACAAATTTATTTTAGCTCGATTGCGAAAAACAAGTTATTTCAACTTATATAAATCACTCTCGAGACCTCATTCCTGATGGAATCCATCGCCACGAGGGAGAGAGAAGAGGCAACGTGGAATTTAAATGCCTTGCCTAAGGGCACAATCGTAACAGCTCCAGTGGGGCTCGAACTCCGGACCTTTCGCACCTGAAGCGAACGCGCATCCACTGCGCTATCACGACTTCCACTTATATTTCGACTATAAATTAACGTAAATACAAATATGATTTCGATTCTAACATGAGCAAAATATCTAAAAATTAGCAAACATAGGTGGGTGTTATTTCTTAGAGTGCGTAAAATTTAATAGACGTCACAAAACCACAAAAATGCAAGTAAAATGATGCCACGTTTGACATCACACGCTAAACCATGTTTTATTGCAGATTTAAAGCAGCATTACATCGTATGAAATAAAATATATTTGAAAAATTCAATTTTTACATATGGGTAGCAATGCTGCTACACATTCTAACATTATACTTTGTATGCTTATGTTCATTTGGTAAACAGTGTTTTTTTGCGATAAAACAAACTCGAAACCGAAAGTAGGACTTTCCGAGTCGATTGGTCAGGCACTTGTTTACAACCGGAACTCATCGTCCGCACTTGTTTACATTCAGAATGCAGCGACCCCATTTGTCCCACGTTGTGTTTTTTAATTAAATTACTTGATATGTGGATTCATACTTCTGTTAGCATCTTTTAGGGACATTTCTACATCCCCGCGAGGGGTTCGACATTAGAGGAAGATAGATCGATAGTATTTCATGTTCAAAATATATACGTTGTTTTCTACATCCTCTGTTGTTTCACGCATGCGCGCTGTGCGTGTTTACATTTCGTGTGTTGATAAACAAATTTGCGTATACGACGGTTTAAATTTATTGGAATTTTATCGTTTCTGAGCGACTATTTCGATTTTTGTAAACACACACACCTTAGTATTTATATTTTACACAAAACATCCTTTTTTACGATGTAATGCTGCTTTAAATGCATATACAGACAAAATTCTGAGTCATGTTAGAATAAGATAAAACTGGAAATTTGTGCAAAACAGTTGCTATTGTCAGTACTCGGTTTATCTTGAATTTGACCTCGTGACCAAATTGTATTTATAGAAATGGCGGATTATCGAGGATCTGG
Source organism: Archivesica marissinica (assembly GCA_014843695.1). Taxonomy (NCBI): domain Eukaryota; kingdom Metazoa; phylum Mollusca; class Bivalvia; order Venerida; family Vesicomyidae; genus Archivesica; species Archivesica marissinica. The sequence continues at coordinate 17,781,197 of CM026398.1, forward strand.
ATCAAGTTGGGTACACAATACAGTTGGCCATCTGTGTCAATCACTGGAATAACAGCACTATTAACCCATTTCATTCTGGATACATTTAAAGGCTTTTGCAAACAACATAGATCCAGATCAGCCACAGCGTGACGATGCATGCTGATCAGGATCTATGTTGTTTGCTACATAGCCAAGTGTCTTAGCAAGATCATCTGAATAGCTAACAGCATAGATACTAATCAGACGGCACGTTCCATCATCCATGGTGGCTGATCTGGCTCTATGTTCTTTGCAAATACTGTTTGAACGGTATCCAGAATGAAATTTGTTAACAATAGCTTAATTACTACAGGCCTACACACACATGACAATACTTGTTCTTAACTCATTGCATGCTGGGTAACACAAAGGCTAGAAATACAGTACAACCAGTGTTAGTGGCCACCTCCATTAAGCAGCCAGTTTCCAGATTCCCAATTTGCTTTTTTATTCATTTAACCTCTATTAAGCAGCCACCTGTGCTAAGCAGCTACATTCTGCGATTACTTTGGCTGGCTGCTTAAGACAGGTTTGACTGTAGCTCATATTTTATCAGACCACAATTTTCTTATTTGTAACTGAAAAATTCTAGAAATATTTCTTGGAATCGTAGCGACAAAATTCTAATGAAATACCATGACATACTTAAGTGTTATTTTCCCCACTAGCATGCTGGGAGTTAATATTCCTAGTTCATTTATGCCACAACAATGCATACTGCAGACATAATAGATTTACCTGACATATACGCAGATTGTTTTGCGGAGTTTCTGCTAGCGACTGGAGTGCCTGTTTCATGCGCTGCCGGTTCCTGTAAATAGAGCAACGAATAACAAGTTCTACGTATGTTGGGCGAGATCTACGTGCGTTACAATCCTATATTCTTCTATTCTATCGCTATGGCAATGCCAATAACACACTTCGCAAGATCTATTCTTCTTTCATGTTCATCTAGCTTGGGGCAGACTTGCTAGTAATAGCTTCACATTTGACCTTCTCTTTGAATCTCCAACATTTCTAATCTTCTGATGTAGAAATACTTTTGTGATGCAAACTTCTGCCATCTCTAAAAAAACGCTCCAGCACCAATATAAATCATATGCCAATCATCTATAGCACCATGTGCCGGGACAGTGTGGGATTATATAACACCATGGGCCGGGACACAGTGTGGGATAATATAACACCATGGGCCGGGACACAGTGTGGGATTATATAACACCATGGGCCGGGACACAGTGTGGTATTATATAACACCATGGGCCGGGACACAGTATGGGATTATATAACACCATGGGCCAGGACACAGTGTGGTATTATATAACACCATGGGCCGGGACACAGTGTGGTATTATATAACACCATGGGCCGGGACACAGTATGGGATTATATAACACCATGGGCCGGGATACAGTGTGGGATTATATAACACCATGGGCCAGGACACAGTGTGGGATTATATAACACCATGGGTCAGGACACAGTATGGGATTATATAACACCATGGGCCGGGACACAGTGTGGGATTATATAACACCATGGGTCAGGACACAGTGTGGGATTATATAACACCATGGGCCGGGACACAGTGTGGGACTATATAACACCATGGGCCGGGACACAGTATGGGATCATATAGCACCATGGGCCGGGACACAGTGTGGGATTATATAACACCATGGGCCGGGACACAGTGTGGGATTATATAACACCATGGGCCGGGACACAGTGTGGGATTATATAACACCATGGGCCGGGACACAGTGTGGGATTATATAACACCATGGGCCGGGACACAGTGTGGGATTATATAACACCATGGGCCGGGACACAGTGTGGGATTATATAACACCATGGGCCGGGACTTCTATGTGTGCATGATTACAAAATGGTCAAGCACGAGTTTCCATTTCATACGTAGGAAGCAATTACAAACTGCTAATTCCTTACGAACCATTCGCTAACAACAGTAATTATCATGTGGCTAACAAAGAGTTGCCACATAGGCAGCCATGCTCGACTATTCCAAATACTGGAATTAAAATTTATCTTTGTAAAACATGCATGTCTCCAAGTTGGAGACGACAATCCATCATTTATTTCTTGGATTATAATGTAGGGGAAATACAAGAAGAACTGCTCTCACATGACATTTCCAGCCTACAAGAAGAACTTCTCTCACATGACATTTCCAGCCTACAAGAAGAACTGCTCTCACATGACATTTCCAGCCTACAAGAAGAACTTCTCTCACATGACATTTCCAGCCTACAAGAAGAACTGCTCTCACATGACATTTCCAGCCTACAAGAAGAACTTCTCTCACATGACATTTCCAGCCTACAAGAAGAACTGCTCTCACATGACATTTCCAGCTTACAAGAAGAACTGCTCTCACATTGACATTTCCAGCCTACAATAACAACTGCTCTCACATGACATTTCCAGCCTACAAGAAGAACTTCTCTCACATGACATTTCCAGCTTACAAAAAGAACTTCTCTCACATGACATTTCCAGCCTACAAGAAGAACTTCTCTCACATGACATTTCCAGCCTACAAGAAGAACTTCTCTCACATGACATTTCCAGCCTACAAGAAGAACTTCTATCACATGACATTTCCAGCCTACAAGAAGATTTTGGCGATGGACTTGCATGTTAATGTTTTAATAACACACGATATATCTGAAGAAGAGTTAGCATTACAGATTTTGGAGATAGACTTGCATGTTAATGCTTTAATAACACACGATATATCTGAGGCATCGTTAGCATTTCAGATTTTGAATAGTTCAGCAACTAGTGGGATGAGCACTGTTACGTCTTCACACCGCTGAGTAATAACAACGTCTGCATTGGCTTCACAGTTTGCCAACATTTTCTGGACCTACGGAACGATTTCACGTACATCGATGATGATGATTCAGTTTATTTACCCTCGCTGCCGGTAAACCATCACGTACATCGATGATGATGATTCAGTTTATTTACCCTCGCTGCCGGTAAACCATCACGTACATCGATGATGATGATTCAGTTTATTTACCCTCGCTGCCGGTAAACCATCACGTACATCGATGATGATGATTCAGTTTATTTACCCTCGCTGCCGGTAAACCATCACGTACATCGATGATGATGATTCAGTTTATTTACCCTCGCTGCCGGTAAACCATCACGTACATCGATGATGATGATTCAGTTTATTTACCCTCGCTGCCGGTAAACCATCACGTACATCGATGATGATGATTCAGTTTATTTACCCTCGCTGCCGGTAAACCATCACGTACATCGATGATGATGATTCAGTTTATTTACCCTCGCTGCCGGTAAACCATCACGTACATCAATGAGTAGGGATAGTTTTTATTTAACATAGTTAGGTAAAGTGCATACAATGCTTTTTCCCCCTCTCTCATTACATTAAAATATGTAGGGTGCTAACTTGGTGCTCTGTAGTTAGTCATTCATCTATTCATGACCGGTCCTTTCCATCTTTGATAAAATCACTTATACCGTGACATCTGGTTATGGAACAGCAGTAAAAACAAAGGGCTTCCAACTAACAGGACCAATATGCATTTCGGGATAAATCATAATTTATCAGTCAAGGGAGGTAATAGAAAAATCGGCAACGTCAAACATTAAACTTTGTAACATTGTCAGCTCACTACAGTTCACTATCATTGTCAGCTCACTACAGTTCACTATCATTGTCAGCTCACTACAGTTCACTATCATTGTCAGCTCACTACAGTTCACTAACATTGTCAGCTCACTACAGTTCACTATCATTGTCAGCTCACTACAGTTCACTATCATTGTCAGCTCACTACAGTTCACTATCATTGTCAGCTCACTACAGTTCACTATCATTGTCAGCTCACTACAGTTCACTAACATTGTCAGCTCACTACAGTTCACTATCATTGTCAGCTCACTACAGTTCACTATCATTGTCAGCTCACTACAGTTCACTATCATTGTCAGCTCACTACAGTTCACTATCATTGTCAGCTCACTACAGTTCACTAACAATGTCAGCTCACTACAGTTCACTATCATTGTCAGCTCACTACAGTTCGCTATCATTGTCAGCTCACTACAGTTCGCTATCATTGTCAGCTCACTACAGTTCGCTAACATTGTCAGCTCACTACAGTTCGCTATCATTGTCAGCTCACTACAGTTCACTATCATTGTCAGCTCACTACAGTTCACTATCATTGTCAGCTCACTACAGTTCACTATCATTGTCAGCTCACTACAGTTCACTATCATTGTCAGCTCACTACAGTTCACTATCATTGTCAGCTCACCACAGTTCACTATCATTGTCAGCTCACCACAGTTCACTATCATTGTCAGCTCACCACAGTTCACTATCATTGTCAGCTCACTACAGTTCACTATCATTGTCAGCTCACTACAGTTCACTATCATTGTCAGCTCACTACAGTTCACTAACATTGTCAGCTCAGTACAGTTCACTAACATTGTCAGCTCACTACAGTTCACTATCATTGTCGCATTTATATTTCACTCATGTAGTGTTCATTCATTCTAGGTCAGAATTTTTGGGAGAAGTGAGAAAGCGCGTGATCACTTCCTTAAATGGTGTTTTTTAATATACTTCTGCAAAATAGGGTTAAAATGCACAGTATTAAATACAACATTTGAATAGGAGTGCTTTATAATGGGCCAGTGTATCTTACTAGACACAATTTTGTTTGAAAATCGTAAAAACCAAACAAACAAAATATATAGTGAGGCCCCAGAGGGCGAAATCAGGGTTCCTAGGGCGATAATTTCACCCACAGCGCCCTCTAAACTGATCCCTGCTCATGATAGAACAATTGAATGACACCCAATTTTATTTAACTTTATATTTAATATATAACTCTTTTGCACACTAGCAGTGAAAATATGTCACGAAATTTGATTAGAATTGTGTTGTTAAGAAACATTTCCAATGAAATTCCACGACATATTTCCAGTGTTTTCAGTCACAAATAAGAAAAATACATTAATGAATTGTCAGCTGCTACAATTATGTGAACTATTTACAGACATTATTTTACCCAGCATGCAATGAGTTAATTAACCCATTCAACACCAAGTAACTCACATGGACTGGTCCATGATATTCATAAACCAATAAATGAATCAGAAAATCACATTTGGACAAGTTCATTTATCAAAATGGGTAATTATGTCTAAAAATAGTCATATCACTGGCAAAAAGTGCAGATCCTGATGAGCTCATCTGGATCTACACTTTTTGTAAGCCTATTTAGAGGTCTGTGGTGTTCAAAAGGGTTAATGGCCTCCACCCATGTATTTATTCCAATCTATTAATATAGAGACCCATTCCTGTAAGCTATATAAATTATACAAACAGGTCCTAAGGACACGACCTATCTCTACCAGATACGGAAACAGCGGTTCTATATCCGTCTTGTTCTCCTTAGAACCATGGATGGGTATTTATCATAACTGAGAGCTGCATTCGGCATAGTGAGAGTCACACCCCCAATAATGTCCACCAATACATAGTGAGAGTCACACCCACAATAATGTCCACCAATACATAGTGAGAGTCACACCCCCAATAATGTCCACCAATACATAGTGAGAGTCACACCCCCAATAATGTCCACCAATACATAGTGAGAGTCACACCCCCAATAATGTCCACCAATACATAGTGAGAGTCACACCCCCCAATAATGTCCACCAATACATAGTGAGAGTCACACCCCCAATAATG
>CM026398.1:17787993-17817765 GCA_014843695.1 Archivesica marissinica
ACTTCTGAACCATAATCTACCCCTTATATGTCATGTGGTATATGTCATGTGTTTCACTTTCTGAACAATAATCTACCATTTATATGTCATGTGGCATAATTATGTCATGTGTTTCACTTCTGAACCATAATCTACCCCTTATATGTCATGTGGCAATAATTATGGCATTGTTTCACTTCTGAACCATAATCTACCCCTTATATGTCGTGTGGCAATAATTATGGCATTTGTTTCACTTCTGAACCATAATCTACCCCTTATATGTCGTGTGGCAATAATTATGGCTTGTGTTTCACTTCTGAACCATAATCTACCCCTTATATGTCGTGTGGCAATAATTATGGCATTTGTTTCACTTCTGAACCATAATCTACCCCTTATATGTCATGTGGCAATAATTATGGCTTGTGTTTCACTTCTGAACCATAATCTACCCCTTATATGTCGTGTGGCAATAATTATGGCTTGTGTTTCACTTCTGAACCATAATCTACCCCTTATATGTCGTGTGGCAATAATTATGGCTTGTGTTTCACTTCTGAACCATAATCTACCCCTTATATGTCGTGTGGCAATAATTATGGCATTTGTTTCACTTCTGAACCATAATCTACCCCTTATATGTCGTGTGGCAATAATTATGGCATTTGTTTCACTTCTGAACCATAATCTACCCCTTATATGTCATGTGGCAATAATTATGGCTTGTGTTTCACTTCTGAACCATAATCTACCCCTTATATGTCGTGTGGCAATAATTATGGCTTGTGTTTCACTTCTGAACCATAATCTACATTTTATATGTAATGTGGCAATAATTATGGCTTGTGTTTCACTTCTGAACCATAATCTACATTTTATATGTAATGTGGCAATAATTATGGCTTGTGTTTCACTTCTGAACCATAATCTACCCCTTATATGTCGTGTGGCAATAATTATGGCTTGTGTTTCACTTCTGAACCATAATCTACCCCTTATATGTCGTGTGGCAATAATTATGGCATTTGTTTCACTTCTGAACCATAATCTACCCCTTATATGTCGTGTGGCAATAATTATGGCATTTGTTTCACTTCTGAACCATAATCTACCCCTTATATGTCGTGTGGCAATAATTATGGCATTTGTTTCACTTCTGAACCATAATCTACCCCTTATATGTCGTGTGGCAATAATTATGGCATTTGTTTCACTTCTGAACCATAATCTACCCCTTATATGTCGTGTGGCAATAATTATGGCATTTGTTTCACTTCTGAACCATAATCTACCCCTTATATGTCGTGTGGCAATAATTATGGCATTTGTTTCACTTCTGAACCATAATCTACCCCTTATATGTCGTGTGGCAATAATTATGGCATTTGTTTCACTTCTGAACCATAATCTACCCCTTATATGTCGTGTGGCAATAATTATGGCATTTGTTTCACTTCTGAACCATAATCTACCCCTTATATGTCGTGTGGCAATAATTATGGCTTGTGTTTCACTTCTGAACCATAATCTACCCCTTATATGTCGTGTGGCAATAATTATGGCTTGTGTTTCACTTCTGAACCATAATCTACCCCTTATATGTCGTGTGGCAATAATTATGGCTTGTGTTTCACTTCTGAACCATAATCTACCCCTTATATGTCGTGTGGCAATAATTATGGCATTTGTTTCACTTCTGAACCATAATCTACCCCTTATATGTCGTGTGGCAATAATTATGGCATTTGTTTCACTTCTGAACTATAATCTACCCCTTATATGTCATGTGGCAATAATTATGGCTTGTGTTTCACTTCTGAACCATAATCTACCCCTTATATGTCGTGTGGCAATAATTATGGCTTGTGTTTCACTTCTGAACCATAATCTACATTTTATATGTAATGTGGCAATAATTATGGCTTGTGTTTCACTTCAAATAATCTACAGAAGTCATCACAAACAAACAAATTGCTTCTCAAGTTATAAATGTCCTTCACCATCTTTATCTTTTCTTTTTTTTACCTTTTTTGTTTATACAAATTTCATTTAGCCTGATTGTGAAACAAGTCTTTACAACATTAGATTAAGCGCTCTCGCCACTAGGGAGATCCATCACCATGAGGGAGATCCATCGCCATGAGGGAGATCCATCGCCATGAGGGAACCACACCAACAGATCCATCACTGTGAGGGAGATCCATCTCCATGAGGGAGATCCATCACCATGAGGGAGAGAGAAGAGGCAATGTGGTTTTTAAGTGTCTCGACTAAGGCCACCACCACCGTGGTGCTGATTGGACTCGGACTCACAACCTCTCAGTTACAAGGTGGACACCATATTCATTATACAACTGAGGCTTTCGCCAGATCGGACAGGTGCGTTTTCTCCGGGTACTCCGGTTTCTTCCCACACAAATGACCACATTTACACTCTCATCCGGGCCAACGAGAGTGATTAATATAAGGTGTTAATGCTTGTTTCGCAATCATTGTAAAATAAATCAAGTTTAAACTTTTTCATCAGAGACTCCACTTGTTATTTCTAAACAACGTCATACGATATTTTCTATATCACATTTACAAATCAACATTTAAATTAATTCATTGTGCTAGTTGTGTTTAAATTGTAAGATGTACAGCCAATTTCAAAATGCTACCGATTTTAAACTAAACACACGAACGATTACGAAATGTCAGTAAGACGTATATTTCACAACTGCCAGAAATTCACACTCAAAACGATTAACGCATTAGACCGAAATCGGTCAATCAATTTTTGTCAACTAATCTCCGATATACAACGTGAGGTTCCTTTTTATTCTATTGTATACTGTGATAGAGTATTGTAAAACCATAAATGTACAGGTATAGCCAAATTATTGAGTTACCAGCATTGTGTACAGAAACACATGCATAAAAATGATAGTAATCTTACATGACATTATATATGCATGGAAATGAGGAGAGGACGCACAAGTAAATTAATTCCATGCATCCATTAACCTTGTTTTTTATAGCCGAAAGGTGATATTATACAAGCTAAGCATAAATAGGGCAAGCTCACTCACAAAATTTAATAGCCCAAGTATTACATCAACATTATTAATATCAATACATTTCTGCCTAAGGGGGGTAATTTGATGCACTAAGGCAGTTTAAGATCCCCATCATAAACTTGTCATCTCTACCCATGCATGTCAGGCTATCAGCTGACATAAACAAAAACCATACAAAAGATGGGATAAGATACGAAGAACTGGTTTTTTACTGTGGTTTTCCACTTTACTACTTTACTGTAAACAACCCTGTATATTCACCAGCTGTTACAACACTGTACTATCTGGCACAGGATCAATATCAAGTTAGTTGCCTTACATGCGCAAACACAACATCCTGAAGCATCTATCTAATTATTCTAGAGCAAGCCCAGCATATTAATTACTGCTATACAAACAAGCTAATAATTCTTTAAGACAAAAAAGATGTTTAGGTATATTTATAACATCCTTATTTCCGGCCATTAACCAATGAAAATATTATTCAGACCATTAACCAATGAAAATGTTATTTAGAGAATATTTTGTAAAACTTACTGGTACAGTAATTCTTGGTCAGAATTGTTGGGATACGTGTGAAAGTGTGCGATCGCTTCCGTAACTGGTGTTATTTAATAAAATGTCAACAAAATATGGTTAGAATGCACAGTATGACCATTAACCCTTTCAACCCCACAGGCCTCTAAATAGGCTTATGAAAAGTGTAGATCCAGATGAGCCGGCTCGTGACGAGCCGTCTCATCAGGATCTGCACTTTTTTGCCAGTAATAATTATTACTATTTTTAGATAAAATTACCCATTTTGATAAATGAACTGGTCCAAATGTAATTTTCTTATTAATTTATTGGTCTAAAAATAGCATGCACCAGTCCATGTCAGTTACTTGGGGTTGAAAGGGTTAAATACAACATTCGAATAGGAGTGCTTTATAATGGGCCAGTGTATCTCACTGGACAAAACTTTGTATGAAAATTGTAAAAAAAAAAAATATTGTTTAGGGAGAAGTTGGGCCCCAGGGTCAGGGTCCCTAGGGCCACTATTTCACCCAAATCACCCTCTAGAATGAGACTTGCTGGTTATTGGAATTATTCAGCTTTCATTAAAATATACAGTGAACAAATTCAGCAGGAGTGGCGTACAGCAGGAGTACATCACATTTTGGCTATAGATATACATACCACGGTTATATAGGATCTAGTAATGAAACTGCACTGAGAAATCTTCCTACTGCCTAAATCTACGGGGGAAATCATTCAACAACAACTTAACATTCATATCAACACTTTCGAACAAGTGAAAACATGAATACAGTCAAACCTGTGTTAGTGGTCACCTCCATTAAGCACCAACCTGTATTAAGCAGCCAGTTTCCAGATTCTCAATCGGTTGTTTTATTATATATTTGACCTCTATTAAGCTCGTGACGAGCCGTCTCATCAGGATCTGCACTTTTTTGCCAGTAATAATTATTACTATTTTTAGATAAAATTACCCATTTTGATAAATGAACTGGTCCAAAGGTAATTTTCTTATTAATTTATTGGTCTGAAAATATCATGGACCAGTCCATGTCAGTTACTTGGGGTTGAATGGGTTAAGACAGGTTTGACTGTATATTGCACTTTCAGTATGTGGGGGGGGGGGTTTGTTGTGGAAAGAGCATTTCCATCTATCACCACACAACCCACTCAAGCTCATCAGTTCAACCAGCATGTGACAAACATCAATATAACATAAACTGTTTATAGACATATATGTGAACCATGTTTGGAGACTGTTGGAGACAACTCTCATTCCAAAGTGGAACATTCTAACGATTTATACAGAATAAACAGTGCCGTAGCCAGAATCTCAAAATAATAGAGGTGAACACCCCCCCTCCGGAATTATTTTGTGGATGCCTGTCTGTGCATTCTGAAGAATTTAATCAGAGTTTCCTATAACTGTAAAAAAAAAAAGGCTGTTGTTACTTGCCAAATTCTAACCGAGGCGAGTGCCTCATTTTCCTCAGTGTGGCTACACCCTGACATAGGGCAAGTCAGTGGTCTCAATGGAGATTTTGGTTTGGAGGAGGAGAGAGGGGGGGGGTTAAAGTTCCATCATCATCTTAGGTCATATGGCGATTCTCCAGCCTTTATTGGTGGAGGAATACCCTGGTTACCCTCCGAGTCGTAGACCAAGCACGGACGGACACCCGGATAAAACCAATGTCTTTCCACAACCCACCTGGATAACTTTCCCACATGAAACAATTAAGACACGTGGCATTCGAACCTAACCTACAGCAATGAGGGGCAAGTGATCGAACCTAACCTACAGCAATGAGGGGCAAGTGATCGAACCTAACCTACAGCAATGAGGGGCAAGTGATCGAACCTAACCTACAGCAATGAGGGGCAAGTGATCGAACCTAACTTACAGCAATGAGGGGCAAGTGATCGAACCTAACCTACAGCAATGAGGGGCAAGTGATCGAACCTAACCGACAGCAATGAGGGGCAAGTGATTTCACGTCAACGACAACAACAACGCAGATTTTTTGTTATGTTATGTTTCGGGTTTTAAGCCTGCATTTTGGGCTATATCGCCGGCGGGCAGTTTACCTAACAACACCTTTCCTGTGCAGGCTCCAATGGTTAACCAGTACTTGGATGCACCAACCTCCGTAAGAAACTGCCAACTTTTTCATATAAATGAGACACAGCCTGAGCGGGGCTCGAACCCGTGACCATCAGTGATGGTAGGTTACAGTGGTATACAAGTCAGCGACCGTAACCACTCGACCACGGAGGTGGACTGAAGATTTTTTGTATTATAGTGTAAAACATTTCAAAGAAATTCAGATCCCCTCAAAAGGGGGCAGTTCCCCATACTGGGGGATACATTACGTATATGTTATCCTTGAGTGTTTTTTCATCATGTTTCTTTTTATTTTGCGGACTTACACGATCATCCGCATACCAGTCAGAAAGCCTACTTGAATTCGAAGCAACATACAGTCAAACCTGTGTTAGTGGTCACCTCCATTAAGCAGCCAACCTGCATTAAGCAGCCAGTTTCCATATTCCCAATATGTTGTTTTATTATACATTTTACCTCTATTAAGCAGCTACCTGTGCTAAGCAGCCACTTTCTGTGATTCCATTGATTGGCTGCTTAAGACAGGTTTGACTGTAATACATTTTGATGCATAGCACACACATTTTTTACTAAAATTCTTGTTGAATTTCACCGAAATATTTGGCTCTAACAACAAACTAAAGCCCTGGCCATGTTTATCATAGTATCAACTTATTAAACCAACTACAAATAAATAATCATAATATATTTTTTATATTATATTTTACATCATATCTTCAAAATTTTATTTAAAACCTAATCTAACGCCAAAAAAACTTCTCTTCATCAACTCAGGGTTCCCGCTGTCGGTCACCAATGCCACCAATTGCGACAAAAAACAAATATTGGCGCTAAATTTTGTGAATTGGCGAAAATATTTGGGGCACATGTTTTGTCAAATTCATGGCTTCAAATATTTATTTGTGAACTATGGCTCTTATTGGCTCCAAGTTTTTTAAATTGGCTCCAGTGATTTTAAATTGGCTCCAGTGATTTTCAATGGGCGACAGAAGTGGCGCAGACAAACATTCAGACAGAGGGAACCCTGTTTAAACTGGTAGTATATCTCTGTACATCGCATTCTAACTAAATGCATATTGAAGCTTTAAGTCACATTCTAACTAAACGCATATTGAAGCTTTAAGTCACATTCTAACTAAATGAATATTGAAGCTTTAAGTCACATTCTAACTAAATGAATATTGAAGCTTTACGTCACATTCTAACTAAACACATATTGAAGCTTTAAGTCACATTCTAAATAAATGCATATTGAAGCTTTAAGTCACATTCTAAATAAATGCATATTGAAGCTTTTTAAGTCACATTCTAAATAAAAAATTTAAAATGCATTCTGGGACTTTCTTTATATGGGAATGATGTCTCAACAGCGGAAATTTAAAGTCAATACAGCCAAAATTAGTTTGTATAAACAAATATACAAAATGAATTGCTACATAAATAACAGGCAGAGAAAACACATAAGAATGAACAAATGAAGGGTAAGATGGAAAAATAAATATGAAATGGTAAGATGGAATTAACTCTACTACCTTTAATCTCTGGTGCATACAATGAACTCTACTACCTTTAATCTCTGGTGCATACAATGAACTCTACTACCGTTAATCTCTGGTACATACAATGAACTCTACCTACCTTTAATCCCTGGTACATACAATGAACTCTAATACCTTTAATTTCTGGTGCATACAATGAACTCTACTACCTTTAATCTCTGGTGCATACAATGAACTCTACTACTTTTAATCTCTGGTGCATACAATGAACTCTACCTACCTTTAATCTCTGGTACATACAATGAACTCTACCTACCTTTAATCTCTGGTACATACAATGAACTCTACCTACCTTTAATCTCTGGTACATACAATGAACTCTACTACCATTAATCTCTGGTGCATACATGAACTCTAATACCTTTAATCTCAACATGGTGAACAATGAACTTATACCTTAATCTCTGGTGATACAAAACCTGGTGCATACAATGAACTCTAATACCTTTAATCTCTGGTGCATACAATGAACTATAATACCTTTAATCTCTGGTGAATACAATGAACTCTACTACCTTTAATCTCTGGTGCATACAATGAACTCTACTACCTTTAATCCCTGGTGAATACAATGAACTCTACTACCTTTAATCTCTGGTGCATACAATGAACTCTAATACCTTTAATCTCTGGTGCATACAATGAACTCTACTACCTTTAATCTCTGGTGCATACAATGAACTCTAATACCTTTAATCTCTGGTGCATACAATGAACTCTAATACCTTTAATCTCTGGTGCATGCAATGAACTATACTACCTTTAATCTCTGGTGCATACAATCAACTATACTACCTTTAATCTCTGGTGAATACAATGAACTCTACCTACCTTTAATCTCTGGTGCATACAAAACTTGCAAACTTGCGACTTTTCTTCCGACTTCACATTCACAGAGTCTTGAATATGCATAAATGCTTTCTTTGGCTGAAAGTACATTACCAACGCTCGTCTTAGTTCGAACTAACAAATAACTATACAATAGTCTACAGAGCATAATGGTAAAATGTGTTCCAGTCTCCCTGCAACATTTGTTTTGTTGTGGAGATTCATAGTCGCACCAGCAGCTTAGGTCATATGGTGATTCTCCCAACTATTATCGGTGGACGAAGACCCGAGGGGCCTTCTGGGCAGCATTTCAAGCACGGAAGGGCACCCAGGTAGGACCGCTGACCTTCCACAAGCCAGCTAGTGTGCTTGTTTCTAAATAATCTACTGTGAGATGTGTCTGTTTCAATTACTTTCCGCAGTTTAGTTGTATCACCTTGCCGACCAATTTAAAGACAATTCACAATGCAATATATTGAATGTGCATTATTTAGAACAATAAATGTTACGTCTGATTGCCATATTTTGCGGAACAAACGGATCTGTAGTCCAGTGGTAACACGCTGGACTGGTAATCCAGGGATCGATCGCAGGTTCGATCCCCTGTCTGACCATAATAAAATTAAGTCTTTCAGATGGGACATTAAACCGAGGTCTCGTGTCGGTGCTGTACACCATGCACGTAAAAGAAACAGAGGAGACTCTGGAATGGGTCTCTGTCTGTATCATTGCACTATCCTCCAAAAATCTAAAATGACTAATCTCTTTAGGAGGCATCGCTCATATGGGTAACTGGTAGCGACGATAAATAAACGTAAAACACACACATATTTTGCGTCATTTCAGTGAACGATGAAGAAGGATTTGCGCAAGATTAGAAATGAAGCTAACGTTCCACAGCAGTTTGGACCCCCAAGTCACGCAAACCAACACGATAAGGATTAGCTTAAACTGTATTTATTTTACAACGATTGCTAAGCAAGTTTTAACAACTTATATTAATCGCTCTCGTTGGCGCGGATGAAAGCGTATATGTGGTCATTTGTGTGGGAGGAAACCGGAGTACCCGGAGAAAACCCACCTGTCCGATCTGGCGACCACCATACCTTCTCACATTATTCCCATTTGAGGATCGAACCCGGGTTGCATTGGTAAGAAGCGAGCGCGCTAACCACTGCACTAATCGGACAGCCAAGAATAACAGACAGGATAAGAATTAAGATTTAGATGTCCCCAACCCCAAAAGAAAGCCCCTAGCAAAAAACACTAAGGCATTTAAAATGAGCAGATGGATATATCCAGGGTTCCCGCTGTCGGTCGCCAATGGTGCCAAAAATCCACATTTCTCCACATCTCACATCCGCCAATTCTGGCAATCAATTTTGTAAATTGGCAAAAATATTTTGCGCATATTTTTATTTTTTATTTTTGCACAGATCAAGAACATAGCTTCAAATAATTATCTGTCAACTATATGGCTCTTAGTTGTCTTCAAGTTTTTCAAATTGGCTCCAGTTTTTTTCAATTGGAGGGACAGAAGTGGAGCAGACAAAAAATCAGACAGAGGGAACCCTGCATATGGGAACATGGGGACAAATTATAACTGGATAATTGTCCTTTGTTTACATTCAATGCTGACAATGACAGAACATAACTTCATCCTTTGTTCGTAAACTACCGACAACACAATTTATTGTGTTCAAGTCTCTATAAGGACATACAGCAAAACATGTCTGATACAGAGTAGATGCAAACTACATGCATGCGTAAACTGTCAGAAACATGCAGGGCACAAGTGAAAGCGGTGTATGCAATTTTACGCAGTCTGTCATAATCAGCCGATAAGTGTGTTTAAATTATCCGCTTAATTACCATCACACAGAGTTGACATACACTTGACAAGTAGAGACCGAAAACATAGACCTGTCTCAAACTGGTCACATATGGTACGATAAAGAATACATGTGTATATATATATATACACAGATATAGACAGATCCAGGCCAACATGCATATGTATCACTGCTCTATCTAAGTATAAAGGCACATAAAAACAGGGAAATTGTCGTGTATATCTGACACTTTTATGAATCCGTGACCTTACCCTCAAATTCAAGGAAAGCCATTAAAAGTTCATGCATCAATTGATGAAATGTGGCTAATTTTTAGAAATAAATAACTCGTGATGGCGCAGTGGTAGCATGTTTGCTTCAGATGTGAAAGGCCCGGAGTTCGTGCCCAGCTGTAGCCGTTACGATCGTGCCCTTAGACAAGGCATTTAAATTCAACATTTCCTCTTCTCTCTCCCTCGTGGCAATGGATTCCATCAGGAATGAGGTCTTGAGAGTGATTAATATAAGTTGTAACTTGTTTAGTTTATACAAATTTATTTTAGCTCGATTGCGAAACAAGTTCTTTCAACTTATATTAATCACTCTCGAGAACTCATTCCTGATGGAATCCATCGCCACGAGTGAGAGAGAAGAGGCAACGTGGAATTTAAATGCCTTGCCTAAGGACACAATTGTAACGGCTCCAACGGGGCTTGAACTCCGGACCTTTCGCACCTGAAGCGAACGTGCATCCACTGCGCTATCATGACTTCTAACTTGTTTCGCAATCAAGCTAAAATAAATTTGTATAAACTAATAAAACTCGCCATTTTTAAAAAAAATCTTCCTGCTATATAGTTTCTACGAGATTATTAGGATGTTCCAGGACTGTGACCATGGCAAGTTACGAGCGTGTACAATCATTTCAACAAAGTCACCAAATCCTCACCAAATGGAGTCTCGACATAAACTTACAGTCAAACCTGTGTTGGTGGTCACCTCTATTAAGCACCAACCTGTATTAAGCAGCCAGTTTTGAGATTCCCAATATGTTGTTTTATTATACAGACTACAGTTGCCCACTATTAAGCAGCCAGCCACCTGTGCTAAGCAGCCACTCACTGTGATTCCTTTGGCTGGCTGCTTAACCCTTTCAACACTACAGACCCCTAAATAGGTTTGCAAAAAGTGTAGATACAGACGAGTGGGCTCATAACAAGCCGTCTAATCAGGAGCTGCACTTTTTACTGGTAATTCTACTATTTTTATTAAAAATTACCCATTCTGATGAAAAATCAATTTGGTCTAAACATATCATGGACCAGTCCATTCTCAGTTACTTAGTGTTGAATGGGTTAAGACAAGTTTGACATACAGTAGAAGACAGCATTTTGTGCCACGGCCAGCTCATATTCATTGTTAAATGAAATGGTTCAGAGCAGTCATGTAAACAAAACGTTTTATAAAATTAATTCTTTTTTAAAAATTCATAAAAAATTTCGTCCTAAAAAGTGTGACGAGTGATGAAAAACAATGATCGCTCTCGCCTCTGATGCTGATAACAATGGCCGTATTTAGGACTAACCGACAGCAAGTTTCACTATCTTCGAGATAGGCAAAATGTGCCTTAGGCTAAATAAGGGACTAGGTAAATGAACTCCTTGAATGTAGACTATAAACCCTTGATAAAAAACCTTCCACCAGAGAAATGACTCAGTTCTGGGTTCCCCACTGTTCCCCTAGTTTGAGCCAGGAACAGGGAATTCAGTTCTGGGTTCCCCACTGCTCCCCTAGTTTGAGCCAGGAACAGGGAATTCAATTCTGGGTTCCCCACTGTTCCCCTAGTTTGAGCCGGGAACAGGGCATTCAGTTCTGGGTTCTCCACTGCTCCCTTAGTTTGAGCCAGGAACAGGGCATTCAGTTCTGGGTTCCCCACTGTTCCCCTAGTTTGAGCCAGGAACAGGGAATTCAGTTCTGGGTTCCCCACTGTTCCCCTAGTTTGAGCCAGGAACAGGGCATTCAGTTCTGGGTTCCCCACTGTTCCCCTAGTTTGAGCAAGGAACAGGGAATTCAGTTCTGGGTTCCCCACTGCTCCCCTAGTTTGAGCCAGAGACAGGGAATTCAGTTCTGGGTTCCCCACTGCTCCCCTGGTTTGAGCAAGGAACAGGGAATTCAGTTCTGGGTTCCCAACTGCTCCCCTAATTTGAGCAAGGAACAGGGCATTTAGTTCTGGGTTCCCCACTGTTCCCCTAGTTTGAGCCAGGAACAGGGCATTCAGTTCTAGGTTCACCACTGTTCCCCTAGTTTGAGCCAGAGACAGGGCATTCAGTTCTGGGTTCACCACTGTTCCCCTAGTTTGAGCCAGAGACAGGGAATTCAGTTCTGGGTTCACCACTGCTCCCCTAGTTTGTGCCAGAGACAGGGCATTCAGTTCTGGGTTCCCCACTGTTCCCCTAGTTTGAGCCAGGAACAGGGCATTCAGTTCTGGGTTCACCACTGTTCCCCTAGTTTGAGCCAGAGACAGGGCATTCAGTTCTGGGGTCCCCACTGTTCCCCTAGTTTGAGCCAGGAACAGGGAATGTAACAAGCCTACGCATTGTGAGGCTCAGCGTCCAAAATATGGATAATCAGGCTGCTTTGTTCGATTTTATTGGGGAGGGGGAAAGGGTGATTGGGGGGGGGGCCAGGGAGTTGTAATAGAGTACATGATATGTAGGAGCAGCAATGAAATCAGCCGTTCGTTTAGCAATCTCAATGAGTTGAAATAAACAAGTTCATGTCAAATATTATCAATTGATAGCAAGTAAAAATAGGTGAACATACGATAGAGCAAATAAACAAATACTGAACAACACTTTGTCAATAAAAACTGTCCGTGTTCAGAACATTGAGAATCAATCGGTGTTGTTATCCAAGTGGTAAAGGGCATAAACATGACCTTGGTACGAAATGTCAAGATCTGCCGTTAGCAATAAAGTAATTTAATAACGGGGGAAATAGAAAGGTTTTTTCTCTAAGGAGTACAAGTAATTTACGTTGTGGTGAAAGGTTTTCTTTATTTGACAGTGATGAAAGGATGGGGTGATTTGTGTCAATGCATTGTCACAATTACACTTCACCCCTCTGGTGGATTTTTCTACTAGCTAATGTACTGGTTTGTTTTTTTGTTAGTTTTTATATTTTACGGCCCTTCTACACTATTATGGTGAGCAACTTCAGGGAGATAGAGAATGTGGGGGGGGGGGGGGAGAGAAAGAATCACTATCCCCCAAAAATCTAAAATGACTAATCTCTTCAGTAGGCGTCGTTCATATCAGCAACTGGTAGCGACGATAAATAAACGTAAAACACACACACCAGCATACACAGACATTATAGTCTATTTAATGGTATCAAATTATATGTTATGTTATATTTCGGGTTTTACGCCTGCATCAGCACCATTTTGGGCTATATCGCCGGTGGGCAGTTTACCTAACAACACCTTTCCTGGGCAGGCTCCTGCGGTTAACCAGTACTTGGGTGCACCAACCTCCGTAAGAAACTGCCAACGTTTTCATATAAATGAGGTACAAAGCTCAAATAACACAATCTACTTAATGGTATCAAATTTCGTTTTATGTTATTTTATCAGACACAGGCTTCTGTTAGTGGAAACAATTATGTAAATGAGACAGTGCTGGTTGGAAACCCGTTGGATTGGTCGACCCATTTTCCGGTCCACCCTCGCAAATGCTTCATATTGCAGTTGCACACGTGCACAAGTGATTTTTGTTCTCGATCATTCCAGTGCATGTTTCTAATTGATACAAAAGGTTTCAAGACAGGCGAGTTAACCCATTCAACACCAAGTAACTGACATGGACTGTTCCTTGATATTATTAGACCAATAAATTAATAAGAAAATTACATTTGGACCAGTTCATTTATCAATATGGGTAATTTTGTCTAAAAATATTAATATTACTGGCAAAAAGTGTAGATCCTGATGAGACGGCTCGTTACGAGCCGGCTCATCTGGATCTACACTTTTTGTAAGCCTATTTAGAGGTCTGCGGTGTTGAAAGGGTTAAACATACTAAATTCGAGTGTTTCCTTGAGTTTTAAATTCTTTGTGGACTGCTAGATAGGGAGAAACCCCACAGTTGTGCACATGAGCAAACTGTTTATTTTTAGGAGGTTAGTGGTGTAACTAATTTCCAGTCTGATGCCTGCAACATCGTACTACGTAACATCAAGTTTTCTGGTTCTAAACATGATAAAACCTATTACAAACACAAAATAAACAAATGGAAGTCGTGATACAGATAGCGCAGTGGAGGCTTGTTCACTTCAGGTGCGAAAGGCCCGGATTTCGAGCCCAACTGTAGCCGTTACGATTGTGCCATTAGGCCCGACATTTAAATTCCACGTTGCCTTCTCTCTCCCTCGTGGCGATGGATTCCATCAAGTATGAGGTCTCGAGAGTGATTAATATAAGTTGTAAGACCTTGTTTCGCAGTCGAGCTGAATAAATTTATATCAATTAAGCAAACAAATATAAAGCGTGAACTATTATGGAAAATGTAAAAACTCGATACCATATCTAGTGTACTGTACATACATGACCATATTTTATCTTATGAAAAATGTAATCTTTACATTTTATTATTTGGTCCATTTTGATAAATATGAGAACAAAATTCTTACAATTTTCATACAAACTTTTGTCCAGTAAGATACACTGACTCATTATAAAGCACTTCTTCTAATCATGTGTTCTATTAAATGGACATATTGTGTATTTTAACTCTATATTACGTTGAATTATATTAAATAACAGCATTTAAAGAAGCAATCGCACGCTTTCTCACTTCTCCCAAACATTCTGACCTAGAATGAACCCTGAGAACAGTGAAAAAATACTAACATTAATTTTCACACTGAGTGTGGGTGCTGTACACTTTGGCTGTCTGATTAGCGCAGTGGTTAGCGCGCTCGCTTCTCACCAATGCAACCCAGGTTCGATCCTCGGACCGGGAAGTATGTGAGATGGTACGGTGGTCGCCAGATCGGACAGGTGGGTTTTCTCCGGGTACTCCGGTTTCTTCCCACATGAATGACCACATAATTATACGCTTTCATCCACGCCAACGAAATTGATTAATATAAGTTGTTAAAACTTGCTTCGCAATCGTTGTAAAATAAATAAAGTTTAAACCCTGAGAACAGTGAAAATACTAACCTTAATTTCCACACTGAGTGTGGGTGCTGAACACTTTGGATATGAGAGTGAGTTTCTAATGTAACACAGATCTGGCATGACGAGCGCAGACACCGTGGTCGGGTCTACTGTACTCTGTTCTACATTCTTGCCTTTCCTCTGAGCTGCAACATGAATATAGAAAACACATTGACAGACATTGGTCAGTTACTGCCCCTGAATACTCTCTAAAAGTATGTAGGTCCTCTTTAAGTTGTTTCCTCTGTTTTTATCGTTGTTTTCTTTGCACAATATGCTACTATTTTCTTCCACTTTCTCATTTTATAATTATTATGTTACTATATCTCGACAGATAACCTACAGTATATTCAATGGGTAAAATATCTGTAACCATTTTTTATCAATTAAATAACATGATTTGGATAAAATCACATTTATCATAACGCAACATCTGGTTAGCGAACAACAGTAAAAACAAAGGATTCCAACTGAAAGGACTGCTATACATTTAGGGATAAATCGGACTTTATCTACCAAGGGAGGTAATAGACAAACAAGCGAGGTCCCTCATTACCATTGTATTACGAAAGTATTAATGTTTTTGGTTGTGTGTCTGTGGCTAGGATAACTGAAAACAATTGTTGATAAATCTTGGAATGAATAAACAAACTCCAATAAATCGTTAATTTTAATTCAACATTTCGTCCAAATTGGACTTCTTCAGGAATAATAATAAACAAAATTATATATAAAAACAATTCATGACGTTATCAATGTCATAGAATGCATTACCTGGTCTAGATGCCTTTAGCTGGAATTCGGTCTCCTCTGTCAACCGTCCTTCAAGTAAACGAAGCTCCTGATAAAACAAAAGTACAGAAATTTAATTGACTCAAAATAATTTCAGAAAAGTAAGAGAAACTGTTTCACATTACATCAATGTCACAAAATTACATTGGCACTAACACACGTCCGGCTATACACATTGGCACTAACACACGTCCGGCTATACACATTGGCACTAACACACGTCCGGCTATACACATTGGCACTAACACACGTCCGGCTATACACATTGGCACTAACACACGTCCGGCTATACACATTGGCACTAACACACGTCCGGCTATACACATTGGCACTAACACACGTCCGGCTTTACACACATTGGCACTAACACACGTCCGGCTATACACATTGGCACTAACACACGTCCGGCTTTACACATTGGCACTAACACACGTCCGGCTATACACATTGGCACTAACACACGTCCGGCTAAACACATTGGCACTAACACACGTCCGGCTTTAAACACATTGGCACTAACACACGTCCGGCTATACACATTGGCACTAACACACGTCCGGCTTTAAACACATTGGCACTAACACACGTCCGGCTATAAACACATTGGCACTAACACACATCCGGCTTTAAACACATTGGCACTAACACACGTCCGGCTTTAAACACATTGGCACTAACACACGTCCGGCTTTAAACACATTGGCACTAACACACGTCCGGCTATAAACACATTGGCACTAACACACGTCCAGCTATAAACACATTGGCACTAACACACGTCCGGCTTTAAACACATTGGCACTAACACACGTCCGGCTTTAAACACATTGGCACTAACACACGTCCGGCTTTAAACACATTGGCACTAACACACGTCCGGCTTTAAACACATTGGCACTAACACACGTCCGGCTTTAAACACATTGGCACTAACACACGTCCGGCTATAAACACATTGGCACTAACACACGTCCGGCTTTAAACACATTGGCACTAACACACGTCCGGCTATAAACACATTGCCACTAACACACGTCCAGCTATAAACACATTGGCACTAACACACGTCCGGCTATAAACACATTGGCACTAACACACGTCCGGCTATACACATTGGCACTAACACACGTCTGGCTTTAAACACATTGGCACTAACACACGTCCGGCTAAACACATTGGCACTAACACACGTCCGGCTAAACACATTGGCACTAACACACGTCTGGCTTTAAACACATTGGCACTAACACACGTCCGGCTTTAAACACATTGGCACTAACACACGTCCGGCTTTAAACACATTGGCACTAACACACGTCCAGCTATAAACACATTGGCACTAACACACGTCCGGCTTTAAACACATTGGCACTAACACACATCTGGCATTAAACACATTGGCACTAACACACGTCCGGCTTTAAACACATTGGCACTAACACACGTCCGGCTTTAAACACATTGGCACTAACACACGTCCGGCTTTAAACACATTGGCACTAACACACTTCCGGCTTTAAACACATTGGCACTAACATACACCCAGCTATAAACACATTGGCACTAACACACGTCCGGCTTTAAACACATTGGCACTAACACACGTCCGGCTTTAAACATATTGGCACTAACACACACCCAGCTATAAACACATTGGCACTAACACACGTCCGGCTTTAAACACATTGGCATTAACACACGTCCGGCTTTAAACACATTGTCACTAACACACACCCAGCTATAAACACATTGGCACTAACACACACCCAGCTATAAACACATTGGCACTAACACACGTCCGGATTTAAACACATTGGCACTAACACACGTCTGGCTTTAAACACATTGGCACTAACACACGTCCGGCTTTAAACACATTGGCACTAACACACACCCAGCTATAAACACATTGGCACTAACACACGTCCGGCTTTAAACACATTGGCACTAACACACGTCCGGCTTTAAACACATTGGCACTAACACACACCCAGCTATAAACACATTGGCACTAACACACGTCCGGCTTTAAACACATTGGCACTAACACACGTCCGGCTTTAAACACATTGACACTAACACACGTCCGGCTTTAAACACATTGGCACTAACACACGTCTGGCTTTAAACACATTGGCACTAACACACGTCCGGCTTTAAACACATTGGCACTAACACACGTCCGGCTATAAACACATCGGCACTAACACACGTCCGGCTATACACATTGGCACTAACACACGTCCGGCTATAAACACATCGGCACTAACACACGTCCGGCTATAACACATTGGCACTAACACATGTCCGACTTTAAACACATCGGCACTAACACATGTCCGGCTTTAAACACATTGGCACTAACACACGTCAGGCTTTAAACACATTGGCACTAACACACGTCTGGCTTTAAACACATTGGCACTAACACACATCCAGCTATCAACACATTGGCACTAACACACATCCAGCTATAAACACATTGGCACTAACACACGTCCGGCTTTAAACACATTGGCACTAACACACATCCAGCTATAAACACATTGGCACTAACACACATCTGACTTTAAACACATTGGCACTAACACACGTCTGGCTTTAAACACATTGGCACTAACACACATCCAGCTATAAACACATTGGCACTAACACATGTCCGGCTTTAAACACATTGGCACTAACACACATCCAGCTATAAACACATTGGCACTAACACACGTCCAGCATTAAACTCATTGGCACTAACAAACGTCTGGCTTTAAACACATTGGCACTAACTGTTAACACACGCCCGGCTTTAAACACATCGGCACTAACACACCCCCGGCTTTAAACACATCAGCACTAACACACGTCCGGCTTTAAACACATTGGCACTAACACACGTACAGCTATAAACACATTGGCACTAACACACATCCGGCTTTAAACACATTGGCACTAACACACGTCTGGCTTTAAACACATTGGCACTAACACACGTCCGGCTTTAAACACATTGGCACTAACACACGTCCGGCTTTAAACACATTGGCACTAACACACGTCCAGCTATAAGCACATTGGCACTAACACACGTCCGGCTTTAAACACATTGGCACTAACACACGTCCGGCTTTAAACACATTGGCACTAACACACGTCCAGCTATAAACACATTGGCACTAACACACGTCCGGCTTTAAACACATTGGCACTAACACACGTCCGGCTTTAAACACATTGGCACTAACACACGTCCAGCTATAAACACATTGGCACTAACGCACGTCCGGCTTTAAACACATTGGCACTAACACACGTACAGCTATAAACACATTGGCACTAACACACATCCGGCTTTAAACACATCGGCACTAACACACCCCCGGCTTTAAACACATCAGCACTAACACACGTCCGGCTTTAAACACATTGGCACTAACACACGTACAGCTATAAACACATTGGCACTAACACACATCCGGCTTTAAACACATTGGCACTAACACACGTCTGGCTTTAAACACATTGGCACTAACACACGTCCGGCTTTAAACACATTGGCACTAACACACGTCCGGCTTTAAACACATTGGCACTAACACACGTCCAGCTATAAGCACATTGGCACTAACACACGTCCGGCTTTAAACACATTGGCACTAACACACGTCCGGCTTTAAACACATTGGCACTAACACACGTCCAGCTATAAACACATTGGCACTAACACACGTCCGGCTTTAAACACATTGGCACTAACACACGTCCGGCTTTAAACACATTGGCACTAACACACGTCCAGCTATAAACACATTGGCACTAACGCACGTCCGGCTTTAAACACATTGGCACTAACACACGTCCGGCTTTAAACACATTGGCACTAACACACGTCCAGCTATAAACACATTGGCACTAACACACGTCCGGCTTTAAACACATTGGCACTAACACACGTCCGGCTTTAAACACATTGGCACTAACACACATCCAGCTATAAACACATTGGCACTAACACACGTCCGGCTTTAAACACATTGGCACTAACACACATCCGGCTTTAAACACATTGGCACTAACACACATCCAGCTATAAACACATTGGCACTAACACACATCCAGCTATACACATTGGCACTAACACACATCTGGCTTTAAACACATTGGCACTAACACACGTCCGGCTTTAAACACATTGGCACTAACACACGTCCGGCTTTAAACACATTGGCACTAACACACATCCAGCTATAAACATATTGGCACTAACACACGTCCGGCTTTAAACACATTGGCACTAACACACGTCCGGCTTTAAACACATTGGCACTAAAACACATTGGCACTAACACACGTCCGGCTTTAAACACATTGGCACTAACACACATCTGGCTTTAAACACATTGGCACTAACACATGTCCGGCTTTAAACACATTGGCACTAACACACATCTGACTTTAAACACATTGGCACTAACACACGTCCGGCTTTAAACACATTGGCACTAACACACATCTGACGTTAAACACATTGGCACTAACACACGTCCGGCTTTAAACACATTGGCACTAACACACATCTGACGTTAAACACATTGGCACTAACACACGTCCGGCTTTAAACACATTGGCACTAACACACCAGGGTTCATTCTAGGTCAGAATGTTTGGGAGAAGTGAGAAAGCGCGTGATCGCTTCCTTAAATGGTGTTCTTTAATATACTTCTGCAAAATAGGGTTAAAATGCACAGTACAACCATTAAATACAACATTTGAATAGAAGGAGTGCTTTATAATGGGCCAGTGTATCTTACTAGACACAATTTTGTTTGAAAATAGTAAAAACCAAATGTTTTGTTGTTTTTTTTAGTTTTTCTTTAGGGAGAAGTGGGGCCCCCAGAGGGCGAAGTCAGGGTCCCTAGGGCGACAATTTCGCCCACATCGCCCTCTAAACTGATACCTGCACACGTCTGGCTTTAAACACATTGACACTAACACACATCTGGCTTTAAACACACGTCCGGCTTTAAACACATTGGCACTAACACACGTCCAGCATTAAACACATTGGCACTAACACACGTCCAGCTTTAAACACATCGGCACTAACATACGTCTGGCTTTAAACACATCAACACACATCTGACTTTAAACACATCAACACACATCTGACTTTAAACACATTGGCAATAACACATGTCGGCTTTAAACACATTGGCACTAACACACGTCCGGCTTTAAACACATCAGCACTAACACACGTCCGGCTTTAAACACATTGGCACTAACACACATCCAGCTATAAACATATTGGCACTAACACACGTCTGGCTTTAAACACATTGGCACTAACACACGTCTGGCTTTAAACACATTGGCACTAACACACATCCGGCTTTAAACACATTGGCACTAACACACGTCCGGCTTTAAACACATCGGCACTAACACACGTCCGACTTTAAACACATTGGCACTAACACACGTCTGGCTTTAAATACATTGGCACTAACACATGTCTGGCTTTAAATACATTGGCACTAACACACGTCCGGCTTTAAACACATTGGCACTAACACACGTCCGGCTTTAAACACATCGACACTAACACACATCCGGCTTTAAACACATCGACACTAAAACAATCTTACAAATGATTCATGAAAAGAAGCCATTGAAATATATTGTTAGTTTATACAAATTTATTTTAGCTCGATTGCGAAACAAGTTATTTCAACTTATATTAATCACTCTCGAGACCTCATTCCTGATGGAATCCATCGCCACGAGGGAGAGAGAAGAGGCAACGTGGAATTTAAATGCCTTGCCTAAGGATACAATCGTAACGGCTCCAGTGGGGCTCGAACTCCGGACCTGAAGCGAACGCGCATCCACTGCGCTATAAATATATTGTTGGGCATTACTCCTCTCATAAATAAAAAAGGACAAACCGTAAATTCATGGGTTAGCGTCAAAAGGACTGGAGTAACCCTGGAAGAAAAGATAGCACCAAAACCCCAAGCACTACCAGGCTAATAGATTTAGCAAGACTAAAACTTACCGGCAAGATAACAAACTGAGGGGTCAGCAGGGGTCGCATGACATGTTTCATATAGTCTACAACAAGCTGCATCTCTTCATGGATCCTGTCCACTTTACTCTACAAATAAACATCACACATGACAAGTGGGCCTTCATGGATCGTGTCTACCTTACTCTACAAATAAACATCACACATGACGAGTGGGCCTTCATGTATAGTGTCTACTTTACTCTACAAATAAACATCACACATGACGAGTGGGCCTTCATGGATCCTGTCCACATTACTCTACAAATAAACATCACACATGATGAGTGGGCCTTCATGGATCCTGTCCACTTTACTCTACAAATAAACATCACACATGACGAGTGGGCCTTCATGGATCCTGTCCACTTTACTCTACAAATAAACATCACACATGACGAGTGGGCCTTCATGGATCCTGTCCACTTTACTCTACAAATAAACATCACACATGATGAGTGGGCCTTCATGGATCGTGTCTACCTTACTCTACAAATAAACATCACACATGACGAGTGGGCCTTCATGTATAGTGTCTACTTTACTCTACAAATAAACATCACACATGACGAGTGGGCCTTCATGGATCCTGTCCACTTTACTCTACAAATAAACATCACACATGACGAGTGGGCCTTCATGGATCCTGTCTACTTTACTCTATAAATAAACATCACACATGACGAGTGGGCCTTCATGTATCGTGTCTACTTTACTCTACAAATAAACATCACACATGACGAGTGGGCCTTCATGGATCCTGTCCACTTTACTCTACAAATAAACATCACACATGACGAGTGGGCCTTCATGTATCGTGTCTACTTTACTCTACAAATAAACATCACACATGACGAGTGGGCCTTCATGTATCCTGTCTACTTTACTCTATAAATAAACATCACACATGACGAGTGGGCCTTCATGTATCCTGTCTACTTTACTCTATAAATAAACATCACACATGACGAGTGGGCCTTCATGTATCCTGTCTACTTTACTCTATAAATAAACATCACACATGACGAGTGGGCCTTCATGTATCCTGTCTACCTTACTCTACAAATAAACATCACACATGACGAGTGGGCCTTCATGTATCCTGTCTACCTTACTCTACAAATAAACATCACACATGATGAGTGGGCCTTCATGTATCCTGTCTACTTTACTCTATAAATAAACATCACACATGACGAGTGGGCCTTCATGTATCGTGTCTACTTTACTCTACAAATAAACATCACACATGACGAGTGGGCCTTCATGTATCGTGTCTACCTTACTCTACAAATAAACATCACACATGACGAGTGGGCCTTCATGTATCGTGTCTACTTTACTCTACAAATAAACAGGCCTTCATGGATCCTGTCTACTTTACTCTACAAATAAACATCACACATGACGAGTAGGCCTTCATGTATCGTGTCTACTTTACTCTACAAATAAACATCACACATGACGAGTGGGCCTTCATGTATCCTGTCTACTTTACTCTACAAATAAACATCACACATGACGAGTGGGCCTTCATGTATCCTGTCTACCTTACTCTACAAATAAACATCACACATGACGAGTGGGCCTTCATGTATCCTGTCTACCTTACTCTACAAATAAACATCACACATGATGAGTGGGCCTTCATGTATCCTGTCTACTTTACTCTATAAATAAACATCACACATGACGAGTGGGCCTTCATGTATTGTGTCTACTTTACTCTACAAATAAACATCACACATGACGAGTGGGCCTTCATGTATCATGTCTACCTTACTCTACAAATAAACATCACACATGACGAGTGGGCCTTCATGTATCGTGTCTACTTTACTCTACAAATAAACAGGCCTTCATGGATCCTGTCTACTTTACTCTACAAATAAACATCACACATGACGAGTGGGCCTTCATGTATCGTGTCTACTTTACTCTACAAATAAACATCACACATGACGAGTGGGCCTTCATGTATCCTGTCTACTTTACTCTACAAATAAACATCACACATGACGAGTGGGCCTTCATGTATCCTGTCTATTTTACTCTATAAATAAACATCACACATGACAAGTGGGCCTTTCTGATTGATATAATACTGTGTCAATGAAGATAAAATTAATAATTGTTCTCCTCCGTTGCGGAGTAAATGGTTGATATCTACCGGTCTGTGATGACATATATTGATGCTCTGGTATAGGATAAAACCCACCCAATATTGTCTTGTTCTCATCCGCCCCCCCCCCCCCTTCAGCAGTATGTTTCTTTCTTGGGCGATTTCTTTTCAAAAAGTTGATGCAAAATGCTAGACTTGGCTGCATAATCAGAACAAAACATATTGTTTCATTTGGTTTAATGAGGTATCATCAATTACTGCCCGGTAACATGTCATTATGTAATAGATACAAGTAACATATATAGGCTTACAATGTAAGTTTTAAATGATAAAATGTATTAAATAACACATGAACATGTATTTCAAAAACGATAAACCAGTCCTCTGTATAAAATATAATAATACCTTTGCGTTAGTTGCTAGATGACCTTTGCCCCAATACTTTGACTTGGCCAACCGAAAAACTATCTTTTCCTGAAATATAAAATACACATATTCAATAAATGTACCTACAATATTTTACCACAAGTTCACAACCTCCAGGTACTACACCACTCAATCATGTTTTCATAGACAAACGTATTTAACAAACAAGAGACACACATACTGCATCACACATAATGTTTCCAATCATCCCTGTAATAATTCATTGACAGTGCATGTAGGCTGAAAATGTTTGCTTATGTTTGTACTACATGTATGTTTTTGGGGTTGTATGTATGTATGTACCATTAATGTCAAACCCCTTGCGGGGACCTAGACATGTGTTCCTGGGCATGCTTAGCCGACCATAGTGGTTAACCAGGACTAAGCAATGTGTGTGAGGTGCCTTGCTCAATGACACTACATACGTGGCCTGACTGAGTATCGAACCGGGACCGCTCGATTCCAAATCCGACACTCTACCATTGGACCACGGATGCCATTAAAGTTACACAGGCAGCAAATGTTAAATAGCAACTCTTGCATGTCATTATTGGTGTAGGAAGACCTGGGTACAACCACAGATCTTCAGCAAGCCAATTGGGTAGCTTCCTCACTAGGTATAATAGAATTTGTATCTATCTTCCATTAATTTGTACGTATGTTCCAGACTGCGTTTGTCAATCATATTCATAATCGTGACCGATAGTTCGGCAGTATAAGTTAATGTCAAACCCCTTGCAGGGACCTCTAGTTTCCTGGGCAGGCGTAGTTGATCTAAATGGTTAACTAGTACTAAGCAATGTGTGCGAGGTGCCTTGATCAATGACACCAAATACGTGCCCTGACACCCTGACAGAGTATCAAACCTGGGACCCTTCGATTCCAAATCCGACGCTCTACAACTGGCCACAGACGCCACTAAAACAAACTTTACAAAGAGATATCCTCATTGGATTAAATTTTGAACTACTGAGTATACCCTGCTCATGTTTCTTTTTAACACAACATACCGACTTGGTAACGTAATATTTCTCAGTCTATAATACCATAAACTAACCATAACTTTACCTCAACTTCAACTAGCAATAATCTTAACTTCAACTTCAAGAACTACGACTGAAGCATGTACATATTTTGTCTTAAAACTGGCGATATATTTTATATATCTTTATTAAATCTTCTCTAGAGGAGAATAATAAGGAAATTGATCTGATCGATGCTTTATACAACTTACCTCTACATTTACAAGCACTAAAAATGCATTTCCTTCGCCCCTAAATTTCCATTTCCTCGCTTCCGCCATTTGCAATAGCTTTTCTATCTCCACATGAAGAGTATCACAAGAGTTTACTCGGGCAATATTGGCTCCATCACAGATACTCGGTGAACAGTCCATTAGACCAAAACTAAAAGTACATGTGTTTGAGGTTTCCTCCACACAAACATTAGAGTGAGGTCGAATTTCCCATTTGTTTCTTTAAACCAAAATTATGGGTATTCGGATTTCACTTCGTATAGATAATTTATATTTTAGCTCACCTGATCTTCTGTTGTGCTCAACAGCTGAAGTAGTCCAAATATTTAGAGTTGAAAAATATGACATTTTACTATAATAGTAAAACTATCAAGGCATTTTCCAAATAACAGATAGACTTTTTACTTCAAACGACACCACCTGAACTACTAGTCCAATTATCATTAAACTTTTAAGAAATTATCATTAAAATCAATATTTTGGTAATCATCTCACGACGCCTGAAAATAGGTCTCTATAACTTCATACTAGATCTATGTCACTAGGTCAAATGAATGTCAACATTTCAACCATGTTCTACTCTGCAATTACAGGCATGAATGTGATCAAATGTTGTGTGAACCATTATTAGCTAATGTATGTATGTTCCTTTAATGTCAAACCCCTGGCGGGGACTTAGACATGTTTTCCTGGGCAGGCTTAGCCGACCTAAGCGATTAACCAGTACTAAGCAATGTATGTGAGATGCCTTGCTCAATGACACTACATACGTGGCCTGACCGAGTATCGAACCCGGGACCGTTCGATTCCAAATCCGACGCTAATAGTCTGAAGTATGCTCAATTCATATTGATTCGTCAAAAATCAGGGTGGTGATATTTTCTTGCTCTATTTCCTACATAATTATGCAGTAAATCTTTAAAGCTCAACTCAGAAACCATAATGTCCAGGCCTCGAGGTTATAAAACTGTTCTCCTATCTCAAACTCAGTCTCAAGCTTCTGATTGGTTCAACTGGCAGTAAAACTCAGAATCAACCAATCAAATCATTTGAGATCTGAGAAAAGTGTTGTAACCGCGGGCACAGATCTTGGATATTTGGCATGTAACATCCCCTATTGGACCACTATTATGTTTACTCAAATGGTGATACTGGGGTCATAATTGGCCCCATGTTAGCGGTCCCATAATTTACATAGATTTATATAGTAAAACTCTTTAAATTATCTTCTGCTCAGAAACCACAGTGCCCCCCCCCCCCCAATCTGTGATAATTTGCATGTAGCATCACCTAATGAACATCTACTAAGCTTGCTCAAATTGTGAACCTGGGATGATAATTGGCCTCACGGTAGGGGTCACATAGCTTACACTGACTTGCACTAACCACTTAGGTCGGCTAAGCATGCCCGGAAGACATGTCTAGGTCCCCGCAAGGGGTTTGACATTAATGGAACATACATACATACCATATTCACAGAAACTACAATGTCCAGAGCTTTGACATTTTGCATGTGCTATGATCTAGTGAACCTCTACTAAATGTGCTCAGATTTTGATTGATCCCATGGTAGGGTCACATAGGTTACACAGACCTATATAGTACAGCTCTAAAAAAAGCTCTTACATTTTTTATAAGCAACCACCTGCCTTAAACAGTTCATAGCTCCTGCAATTAAAATTATCTGAATTTATGCCCTTTTCCACATATTGAAGCTATATTATTTCCATACAACTTAAACTACCCTTATTCTCTTAACCCTTTCCCTCATAGAAGCACTTATTGACGCCATTACCAATACGACAATGTAGTAGCCAAGCCAATGTTCATAATAAGGGCCAGAATATCATGTAGTCCCAGTAATATCTATGGAGGTGGGATAGATATGGCGACTATTAACCTAAATCGTTATGAAGGAAAGGGTTAATAATAAGGCATGACTTGTGTCATGTGTGCTTTGTATGTAGTTTTCTTTGCCAATTCAGTTTCTGTTTGTATACAGATTCCACAGCTTAAATAGCTACCTATTTGTATGTCGTTACCGAACAATATGTTCACTACTTGAAGATATGCAGATTAGCTAATTGGCATATGGATACATCTAAGGATAGCTGTTTGTCACATGCAACTATTATTGCTATGACCTTAAACTTTACAGCATCCAGTCAAACCTATGTTAGTATGTTAGTGGTGACCTCTGTTAAGCAACCAACCTGTATTAAGCAGCCAACTTCGATATTCCCAATATGGGGTTTTCATACACATTTACCCTCTATTAAGCAGCCACCTGTGCTAAGCAGCCACTTTATGTGATTCTCTTGGCTGGTTGCTGACTGGTTTGACTGTATCACATCCATCATAAAATGCAGGAATATATTTCCTATAACATTAGACATTAAAATACCAAACTAAAACTATGTGGATATGTCTATGTATGTCTGTGTTGCACCTAAAATAGTTCAACAGGAGAGCTGTTATAATAATATAAAATAATATTACATGAATTTGATGTACCTACAGTAGTTGTATAACCAATGTGCAAACTTCCGCGTGTGTTTTACATTTATTTATCGTTGCTACCGGTTGCCCATATGAGTGACGCCTCCTGAAGAGATTAGTCATTTTAGAATTTTGGAGGATAGTGCAATGATACAGACAGAGATCTATTCCAGAGACTCATCTGGTTCTTTTACGTGCACAGTGTACAGCACTGACACGAGACCTCAGTTTAAAGTTCCATCTGAAAGACTGTTAATTTTATTAGGGTCAGACGGTGGATCGAACCTGCGATCCCTGGATTACCAGTCCAGCGTGTTACCACTGGACAACAAATCCACAAGTCTGTGCAAACTATCAAAACACTTGTATGTTTTTATAGGCCATTGAGCATTTCAACTCAGGTTCATGGTCTTCTTGTTTTCTTTATTTTTGTATCTTATAACAACTTTACAAAGATCTGTTAACTCAATAGTGCCCATCATTTACTTTCCAAAATGTGTCGGGTCTTCATGTACTGCAGTGTGGATGCTGTTAAAAGTCTCTCCGTGCTTTCTATCAATGCTATTATTAATTTCCTATCCTTTTAGAGTGTTAATATTTTATGCCGTCATTCTCACGGATGTGTACGTGTTTACCTCTTCTGTTGTCTTTCATGCACCACATTTTTATTCCGAATTACGCTCAAATTCGCTATGTTGCGTCTGTGGCATTTACTGTAAATATGTTTGTGTATTAGCTGCAAATTGGATGACGCCAACGTTTACGAACTCGAACCATTAGTGACGTTATTATGATGTCATCTAAATGCAATGTTCTAGTGCCCTTTAACACATGGTTGCATAATTTTCTAATCATAAATGTATACACTTTTCAGCCTAAAATAAACAGAATATATTTGTTTGTTTAGATAAATGATCAAATTAGGCGCGTAGCTAGACCACCATCCTAGGGGGGTCCAGGGGCATGCTCCACCCTGAGAGTTTCCTCCCCCCGCTATATGGTCTCAGGTGATGTTTGCCTACTATGAACATCAGCTATAATCAATATATGTTGGCATTTGTACATGTCTGCTTTCTTGTGAATGATCAATGTCAGTGTCCCCCCTTACGATCCAGTTTGTATTGCATTTTTCACATTTATTTAATATTCAGGAACTGTCAAAATAAATCTTACGCACATGCGTAAGCCCAGCTACGCGCCTGCAAATTATACTTCTCTAGATAGCACCATTCGTGATAATAATGCTTTCATTGTTCATTTGGTGAAATATAATTCGATAAGACACTAAATGGACCAAATATCCACCATGTATCCAAAGCACTATCACCATACTATCAAAGCACTATCACCATACTATCAAAGCACTATCACCATACTATCAAAGCACTATCACCATACTATCAAAGCACTATCACCATACTATCAAAGCACTATCACCATACTATCAAAGCACTATCACCATACTATCAAAGAACTATCACCATACTATCAAAGCACT
>CM026398.1:17818765-17915598 GCA_014843695.1 Archivesica marissinica
TGTAGGGATAGGGACCAGCACTGTAGGGATGGGGACCAGCACTGTAGGGATAGGAACCAGCACTGTAGGGATAGGAACCAGCACTTTAGGGATAGGGACCATCACTGTAGGGATAGGAACCAGCACTGTAGGGATAGGGACCAGCACTGTAGGGATAGGAACCAGCACTGTAGGGATAGGGACCAGCACTGTAGGGATAGGGACCAGCACTGTAGGGATAGGAACCAGCACTGTAGGGATAGGGACCAGCACTGTAGGGATTGGAACCAGCACTGTAGGGATAGGAACCAGCACTGTAGGGATAGGAACCAGCACTGTAGGGATAGGAACCAGCACTGTAGGGATAGGGACCAGCACGTAGGGATAGGAACCAGCCGTAGGATGGGACCCGCACTGTAGGGATAGGGACCAGCACTGAGGTAGGGACCAGCACTGTAGGGATAGGAACCAGCATGTGGGATAGGGACAAGCACTGTAGGGATTGGAACCAGCCTGTAGGGATAGAACCAGCACTGTAGGATAGGAACCAGCACTGTAGGGATAGGAACCAGCACTGTAGGGATAGGGACCAGCACTGTAGGGATAGGAACCAGCACTGTAGGGATAGGGACAAGCACTGTAGGGATGGAGACCAGTACTGTAGGAATAGGAACCAGCACTGTAGGAATAGGAACCAGCACTGTAGGGATAGGAACCAGCACTGTAGGGATAGGGACCAGCACTGTAGGAATAGGGACAAGCACTGTAGGGATGGGGACCAGTACTGTAGGGATAGGGACCAGCACTGTAGGGATAGGAACCAGCACTGTAGGGATAGGGACCAGCACTGTAGGGATAGGGACCAGCAGTGTAGGGATAGGGACCAGCACTGTAGGCATACGGACCATCACTGTAGGAATACGGACCAGCTCTTGCATAGTTATAGATTTAGTATTTTCCTGTTTTTAAATTTCTTCTGAACCTAATGATAAGCGGAAAAGAAAGCGTGGACTATGTACTGTATACCTGGACATAGTATGTAGCATGAGTCCCGAGGAGAGCATACCTATACAAATGCATGGCATGAAATATTGCATCTTTATACCCGTATGTGCAAATTAATATTTGATGAGCAGATTAAGGGTAAGGAGAGTATTTGTGATTTTCTCATTTCACCTATGTTGAAGACATGTATGGTTTGTTTTATGTACCCGAACCCCAACCCCCGAACCCCAACCTCCCCCCCCGAACCCCAACCCCACCCCCCCCCCCCCGAACCCCACCTCCTCCCCCACCCACAAAGGGTCGTTAGGTCGTATTGCTTTAGTATTGGGTGTGAATATAATTGTAAATCACAATACTAGCAGTTGGAGCTAGAACCATCTTATTGGTAATGGGACTGGTATCAAGTTGCCGTAAACACCATTTTCTCGAAGAAAACTCGAGAAACGACAAATCCAACAAAGGTGCTGCACCTTTGTTGAATTTGTTACTCGCTTTTGCAATATAAATGTTCATTTGTGGCTACAGGTGAGCACCACAGGCTCAGATATGCTTCCCTATTTCAACTGCAATCTCATTTTGTCATGTATTTACGTTTGAAACTGTTTTTGTATGTTTAACATTTTGTGTAGCTTCGTGTCCAGTAGCGTAAAATGACTATATCTGTGTGTGTGTGTGTGTGTGTGTGTGTGTGTGTGTGTGTGTGTGTGTGTGTGTGTGTGTGTGTGTGTGTGTGTGTCGCTTTCTCACGTCCTGCTTCAGTGTGGCAAAATGCACTCTCCAACCAGAAATATACACCAAGTTGTACGGATAGCTTCAGTAATGAATGTCCAAAAATGAATTTGTTACGGCAAAAATTTCGAAAACAATGATTCGCTTGCACAATGGATTTTTGTGCAGCATGGCAGACTGTGATTATGATGACAGTCGATTATCACAGAATCTTAATCTGGAATTACTCATACCAAGGTCATTAACTGTAACCAATTCGTTTTGAGTTATGCTCCTGTGACATAGCTTAACTTTTTGCCCGTTGTTAGTTTAGCACGACCATGATTTGACCAGTAACTGGCGGGCCGAGTGGTTACAGTTGTTGACTTCAAATCACTCGGACCTCATTGCAGCAGGTTCGAAACCCCACTGGGGGTGTCGAATCTTTCATGTTAGGAAGCTATCCAGCTGGCTTGCAGAAGGTTGGAGGTTCTACCTGTGTGCCCATTGGTGCCTGAAATACTGATCGGTATTGCACCCAGGGTCTTCCTCCACTAATACTAGCTGGGGAGTCGCCATATGACCTAAGCTGTTGGTGCGACTTTAAAAACAAACAAAAACAACATGAACTTAACATGGAAAAGGACACTTTTTTCCAACTACCATATTTACATACAATATGCACTACATGTGCATCTAGGTGCCCTTGTCTCTCCCAGGAATCAGGTGTACCACTAGGTGCCCTAGTCTCTCCCAGGGATCAGGTGTACCACTATGTGCCCTTGTCTCTCCCAGGGATCAGGTGTCATCTAGGTGCCCTTGTCTCTCCCAGGGATCAGGTGTACCACTAAGTGCCATTGTCTCTCCCAGGGATCAGGTGTACCACTAGGTGCCCTTGTCTCTCCCAGGGATAAGGTGTACCACTAGGTGCCCTAGTCTCTCCCCAGGATCAGGTGTACCACTAGGTGCCCTTGTCTCTCCCAGGGATCAGGTGTACCACTAGGTGCCCTCGTCTCTCCCAGGATCAGGTGTACCACTAGGTGCCCTTGTCTCTCCCAGGGATTAGGTGTACCACTAGTTGCCCTTGTCTCTCCCAGGGATCAGGTGTACCACTAGGTGCCCTTGTCTTTCCCAGGGATCCGGTGTACCACTAGTTGCCCTTGTCTCTCCCAGGGATCAGGTGTACCACTAGGTGCCCTTGTCTTTCCCAGGGATCCGGTGTACCACTAGGTGCCCTTGTCTCTCCCAGGGATCAGGTGTACCACTAGGTGCCCTAGTCTCTCCCAGGGATCAGGTATACCACTAAAAAAGTATTATTTTCAAGTGCGCCATTGCCCCAAACCTTTTGTAAATCTAACCTTGTTCACATTTTGGCGCCTCTTGTTTTTAAATTTTGCGGAACTTAATTATTTTATTTTTGAAAATGATGTTCAGTCAGCGACTCCTGTGGTCCAATACTGTAAAGTTAAGATAATTTAATTTTTGAATACTTCCGAAATCCAATACCTAAATAGCAATTCAGTAACTTTCACAATCATTATTACAATGTATACAAATTACCATTTGAACCTACACATAATTATTTATTGACTAATCTGAATAAAATTACCCTCAACTACGGTCATAGTTATTTCAGAACATGTTTATCTGAAACAAGAAGATAATATGGTTGCTTATCTCTGGTTGGTTATGTAGCTTTCACAGTGTCGCACATAATCATTTTCTTATTTATGGACGTGGACTACTCTACAGCATTATTCTGTTTTAGGTTTACTTTTGAACACCGTTAGTTTCTATTTGGTTATAATACCTGTTTCTTTGCATAGCCCTGCAGGGCTTATTATAGTAGGGCGACATGGCGAAATAGTCTTCTCTGATTTTGCCCCTTGTAGGCCCCACTTCTCCGTAAAATGTTTTTTTTTACAATTTTCATACAAAATTTTGTCAGGCCATTACAGGGTTCCCGCTGTCGGTCGCCAATTGCGACAAAAAACAAATATTGGCGCTAAATTTTGTGAATTGGCGAAAATAATTGGCACAACCTTTAAAAACTTTTTTTTTCTTTTTCGGCACACTTTTTGTCAAATATATGGCTTCATATATTTATTTGTGAACTATATGGCTTTTATTTGGCTCCAAGTTTTTTTAATTGGCTCCAGTATTTTTCAATTGGCGACAGAAGTGGCACAGACAAACATTCAGACAGAGGGAACCCTGCATTATAGCACTCCTTCTATTCAAATGTAGTATTTAATGGTCATGTGTATTTGTAACCCTATTTTGTTGTTATTTATTAAATAATACCATTTAAGGACGCAATCGCGTGCTTTCTTGCTTAAGATGAGCCCTGCCCTGGCCGGACTATCAAAATAATTAGTGCAAGGCTTTGTTTTATAAATATTTTGGGCATTGTGCCAAGATTTAACATTACAAGTAACAAAAATCGCATATGTTTAAATTTATTTTCTAGGGTTTTGAAGAACACGTATGCTTGGCCAGAAAAAACTATATTTTTAAACACAGCTTAGCAAGTATTTGTTGACGCATTTTGTGCATGCTTCTCTCTATATATATGTGGGCTTGCTTCCTGTTTTTGGTAGAGTTAAGCACTTCGGGCACCATGCAGCAGCTTTATACCGATAGCGAATGCAGCGAGGATGCGGGCGACAATGCCTCCAAACGGCTGACAGGTGAGCTGCGTTCTGCCAGACAAAATAGAGTTTGCATTTTGATATATAACCACTGTGTTTGTGTGCATGCATGACATAGTATTGCTTCATTCTTCCGTCACTCGGGTTCCCATGGGCAAGGGAATTAATAGAATGAAAAACAAGGTTTGCAGGGTTCCCATGGGCAAGGGAATTAATAGAATGAAAAACAAGGTTTGCAGGAAAGGCTGATGTATATATTTTTTTGAAATATAGAAAAAAAAGTTTAGCTAAAAATGTGGTGAAATATAAAGTTTGGTTATTGTTTTCTTTTCTGCATACAGACTGTTGCATACCCTTGTGTACAGGAATTTGAAGGGATAAAGATTTTCACTTCACGCGTGTGTATTGCATTTATTTATCGTCACTACCGGTTATCCGCATGAGTGACAACTCCAAAAGACAGCTGATCCACTACTGATAACCTTTTCACTTACATTTAGGTTTGACACTGTTGACAGAAGTGATAGTGATTGATTAGATAATAAAGGGGGAAAAAACACAGTTATACACAAATACCTGATTGGTAAGATATTGCAAGATATTGCATAAAAATGAGGGATCGATTGATACGTGGTAAAGCATATGTGGGATTCTTTCAGTTTTGAATTTTGAATTGGTTACTGCTGATGGAATTGTGATTTTTGTTTAGGCATGGTAGGCTCTTTTTAGGGGTCTGAATTATGTAGTAGAACGGTGGGAACCCAGTTTTAGGTGTACATCTAACTGATGTCTTAGGTGTATATCTAACTGATGTCTTAGGTGTATATCTAACTGATGTCTTAGGTGTATATCTAACTGATGTCTTAGGTGTATATCTAACTGATGTCTTAGGTGTATATCTAACTGATGTCTTAGGTGTACATCTAACTGATGTCTTAGGTGTATATCTAACTGATGTGTTTGGTGTACATCTAACTGATGTCTTAGGTGTATATCTAACTGATGTCTTAGGTGTATATCTAACTGATGTCTTAGGTGTATATCTAACTGATGTCTTAGGTGTATATCTAACTGATGTCTTAGGTGTATATCTAACTGATGTCTTAGGTGTATATCTAACTGATGTCTTAGGTGTACATCTAACTGATGTGTTTGGTGTATATCTAACTGATGTCTTAGGTGTATATCTAACTGATGTCTTAGGTGTATATCTAACTGATGTCTTAGGTGTATATCTAACTGATGTTTTTGGTGTATATCTAACTGATGTCTTAGGTGTATATCTAACTGATGTCTTAGGTGTATATCTAACTGATGTGTTTGGTGTATATCTAACTGATGTTTTAGGTGTATGTCTAACTGATGTGTTAGGTGTACACTGTATGTATTGTATTAATATACTAATGAATATTGTCTCACTTATATGCAACTAGCTTCTTCTCATTTGCAGCGATAGTTACCACAAGATGGTGGAAATTATACGCTAGCCATCACAAATAACTATTATGCTTGTACAGTTATTGGAATCATTTATATGACCATAATGGTTGAAAATAAATCTGTACAAAGTAGGAGAAAACATTGGTAAATATGATCTAAACTAATTTTACTCAAAATAGCTGCAAATAATACCAAAAGCTGAGTTTGTGCTTTTCTATTAATTGTGGGTGTAATATTCAATAGATGTGGTATTATGTTCAAATATTCCATGTTTATGGGTGGCGTGTAATTATTCAATAGATATGACATTATGTTCAAATATTCCATGTTTATGGGTGGCGTGTAATTATTCAATAGATATGACATTATGTTCAAATATTCCATGTTTATGGGCGGCGTGTAATTATTCAATAGATATGACATTATGTTAAGTATTCCATGTTTATGGGGGACGTGTAATTATTCTCTAGATATGACAT
Source organism: Archivesica marissinica (assembly GCA_014843695.1). Lineage (NCBI taxonomy): Eukaryota > Metazoa > Mollusca > Bivalvia > Venerida > Vesicomyidae > Archivesica > Archivesica marissinica. The sequence continues at coordinate 17,825,028 of CM026398.1, forward strand.
TATGTTAAGTATTCCATGTTTATGGGCGGCGTGTAATTATTCTCTAGATAAGGTATTATGTTCAAGTATTCCATGTTTACGGGGGACGTGTAATTATTCTCTAGATAAGGTATTATGTTCAAATATTCCATGTTTATGGGGGACGTGTAATTATTCTCTAGATAAGGTATTATGTTCAAATATTCCATGTTTATGGGGGACGTGTAATAATTGTCTAAATACGGTATTATGTTCAAGTATTCCATGACATTTGCCCAATCTTGCCACAAATCAATATGTTTCTACATTCTGCTTACCAATAGAAGATGGCACTTTTCTAGAAATTTTTCATAGTGATATATATATAATTGTTTATATTTTTATACTGTGTGTGTTTTACGTTTATTTATCGTCGCTACCGGTTGCCCATATGAGCGACGCCTCCTGAAGAGATTAGTCATTTTAGATTTTTGGAGGATAGTGCAATAATACAGACAGAGACCCATTCCAGAGTCTCCCTCTAGTTCTTTTACGTGCACGGTGTAAAGCACCGACACGTGACCTCGGTTTAACATCCCATCTGAAAGACTATTAATTTTATTAGGGTTAGACGGGTGATCGAACCTGCGATCCCTGGATTACCAGTCCAGCGTGTTACCACTGGACTACAAATCCGTCTGTGTTTGTATACTGTTTATACTTGTTGCTATTTCTGCTTTTCTAATTGTGACAATAAAACTGGTTTTTATATCTTACATACTAGTAAAAGCATTTGTAGAGTTTTAGCTCACCTGAGTAACAATGATAAAAAAAATGGGCATGGCCAGGGTGGGGGGATTTTACATTTCACTGAATATGGTCGTGTTATATATCAACTTGAGAATAACAATGAGGTGATCACTCTTGTGAAGATCCATGATCCAAGATGGCTGCCGAAAGGTCAAACTGTCATCCTTTTATTATAGAGTTCATGTATACGTCTTATCAAGGACTGATCAGCCAATTGTCAAGAATCTCTTCCTGTATGGTCCTTGGGTGAAGTCTTTCCAAAGTTTGTAAAATGAAGTTTTCATGAAATCCAAGATGGCTGCCATAAAAAAATGGCACAAATTCTTCAAAAATCTTCTCGGTAACTGCCTGGTAAATTTTGCAGAAAACTGGGTAAGAATGATCAATGTATAATTCTCGTTCAAAGTTGTTAAAATGGCGACCATGGTGTCAGGTGAACAATATAGGGCCATCATGGCCCTCTTGTTTTAGAACTTTATTATTATTGTCAACTTGAATATGTCATTGGGAAACAAATCTTGTAAATAAAACTTTATCTAGTGGTTCACCATTGTACAGCATTGTTTAGGATTGGTCTTTCTGTTCATTAAAGATTTTTGATATAACAATGAAGTGTTTCATGATAAATGTTGTATATTCTGAAATATGATTATAAATGTGGCTGTAAAAGTACGATTTTACATAGAAAGTATAGCAAAAGTGCATAGTTCTCAATTTATAGTTCTACTTAATTCTATCAAATTGTATTGACTATTGAGGTGTAGATTTGTTAAACCACATAATGGCAGTAGAGATGTAATCAATGATACACTAGATGAAGTCCGCCTCCGATGTCGAGTGGTTAAGGTCGCTGACTTGTATACCACTGTAACCTATCATCACTGATGGTCACGGGTTCGAACCCCGCTCAGGCCATGTCTCATTTATATGAAAATGTTGGCAGTTTCTTACGGAGGTTGGTGCACCCAAGTACTGGTTAACTGCTGGAGCCTACCCAGGAAAGGTGTTAGGTAAACTGCCCACCAGCGCTATAGCCCAAAATGGTGCTGATGCAGGCGTAAAACCCGAAATATAACATAACATAACACTAGATGAAATGTTCACATAAAACATCTCTTTAAAATAATGCTGTACAAACAGTAATATATATGAGTACTGAGTTTGCAATAAAGGCCAACATGCAACAGTTTCATGCTTGACCCTTGTGGGTAAGTTTTATGTTTATTTTGCACTCTGTAGATTAGTCACTAATGTACTGGTGACGGTAATGGAACAAGCAAACTTTAATATCTGTTGTGTTGTAATCTACAGTCTACATCCGTTATGTCAAAGTCGGTTATGTCGAATTCTCCGGTTATCTCGGAAGTCGGATCAAAGTACCGTTTCAGATACAATCATGTTACACATAACTGACTTAATTTCACTTCAAATTTCGGTTATGTCGAAGTATTTTGTTCGGTCCGACGGAATTCGACATAGTGGATGTAGACTGTATAATCATTGATGGAGTTTCAGGACAATTTTGGAGAAACAATCTCCCTACTTTGAGCTTGTGTGAGAAGTTTTCTCCTATGAGATGCATAGGAAATGAGAAGTAGCAATAAATTTGACCAAAACTTCTTCCTCTTCTGAATGTCTAGCTCCTTATGTTTTCGTTTACGATTTATCTATTTAATAAAGGGCTGATTCGTTAAGGGACTGTAGTTGACAAATGAATCAAGTTGAAACGGTGATTACCGACATGTTAGAAGTATTTATTTCACAGGTTCCTTCTTATGTTCTCCGCAGGGTCCATTGTAGCAGAAAGTAGAGTCTCCAAAACCCACTGTGTCATTAAATCAAGATCTGCAAAGTTAAGGTGTGTTAATAAGACAGAGAAGTCTCATATTGCACTAGGAAAGAAAGTATCACACCAGACTGGGGCAAGGAAGGCCTCCAGTGACATTTATGTACAAAGCACACATGTGCCCATCACCAAAAAGTTGATTGAACAGGCATTGAAAGTTAAGACATTAACTGACAATCTTAATAATGTATCAGTCAACGATGAAGAACAAGCTAAAATAGGACAGTCGGTGAATGACGAGAAAGAAAATGGGTGTTGTGATAGGTTGGCTGAAGAATATACCTGTGTTGAATCAAAGGCTGTTGACACGAATATTGGTAATGGAGAGGGAACTACAGTTACAGACAAATGTGACTTCCACGCAGAAACCATTGAAGCTATCAACCATGGAGAGAAGGTTACAGTTGCAGACAATTGTATTGAGATGTATGCTGATGGAGATGACTCTATTCAAGATGTTAACGACTCAAACTCAACTACGCAACACGTTTGGTTTGTATATGATGATTTTCCAAATATGGCCATAAATTTGTTTGATGATCTTCTTAGAAAAAGGAAAATGGAAACTGATGAAGTCGATGAAATATTAATTACAGGGAGACAATGTAGTAAATACTCTACAAGACAATTAAGTTTGACCATCAGAGGAGACCAGGAAGAGTTGCTTGTTCTTCCATCTAGAATCCGTAGAAAGAGAGTGAAAGACATTACAGAGCTACCAAGAGAATTGTTGAATAATACCATTGCAAAGAAACTTCGTACTGCAGAGAAATATAAAGTAGAGACAGGTCCAATGAGGCAATGGAAAACCCTAATGCAAGTTAACAATAATGGATGTACATCGAGGACTCTGGTGCATGCCGTAACTGACACTGAAAGATCACATGAGCCTGGGATAGGTAACTCCTGGTTCAGAGTTTCAAAGAGTTTTGTGCACTGTTAATGTTCTATCGTTGATAATTGCTTGTGTTCTTCTGTTTGTACATTTATTTTCAGGATGCTAGATAAATTATGTTCTTTCAGTTTGCTGTTAATTGCTCGACAGTTCTTTTTTTCAGGGTTTTTCCTTTTCTACGTTATTTTTGTAAAGTTCCGATAACGACTATCTCAAATTATCTAAGCTTGTTATTTTGCCAAATCTGCACAAAGTTATTGTTGTTATAATTTATTGCAACTCAAAATGAACTTTTTTATGACATTGTTAGTGGTGAATACCTCTTCTACTTCTATGTGATGGAAATGCAAAGGTGTTTTATAGTCTAGTATGCTGTAAAGAAAAATAATGCTGTAAAGAAAAATAGTAGTCAGCAAACGTTCCTGTGATAGGCAATGTTCATGTTTGTGCTGTTGTTTTACAAACGTTTATGTTGTCTAAACAGGATGGTTATCTCAAGTTATAAGATGCTTTTGATAAACTGTGGGAATATACCACAATTCTCTCATGCTGTGTTCAGACATTATAATTTATATAAAATCAGCAGATAAACAACTGTATTCAATTAACGCAGAAATATGTTGTTTTAATTACTATAAAAATGGTAGTGAATGAGTACATGATAGAAAGGGCGAGTGTTGAAAGTTTTTAGTCCAGCTGGAATACAGACAACCAATTAAGTTTAGCAATGAACACTTTGCTTCAAATAAATGCACACCATCTGTTTAACCCTTTCCTTCAAAGAGATTTCGGTTAATATATATTATATCTCCATACAAACAACAGCCATTTAGCTATCATGCAATGGATAAGTAGTCGCCATATCTATCCAACCTCCATAGATATTACTGGGACTACATGAGATTCTGGCCTTTATTATGAACATTAGTTTGGCTACTACATTGTCAATGTATGTCGTATTGGTAATGGCGTCAAGAGGTGCTTCTATGAGGGAAAGGGTTAAACAATTGCAAGCTATTGATTTGAAAAATGCAGTTTTCGGAAAAAAAAGTATTGTTCAAAGTTTAGGTTAGTATTAATTGGGAACCATTCATGTTATTATAATTATTATGTTCATGAGATTAAAAGTTTAATAGCCAAAAGACATGAAGAGAGGAATACATTCAGAGAATAGAAACTTGGGTAGTTCCAGTATCTACATTTTAGAATAGTTATATAAGTATGAATACATGTTGTTATACGGTCATGGTTGTATGAGTCAGCATACATGTTGTTATACGGTCATGGTTGTATGAGTCAGCATACATGTTGTTATACGGTCATGGTTGTATGAGTCAGCATACATGTTGTTATACGGTCATGGTTGTATGAGTCAGCATACATTTGGTTATACAGTCAAGGTTGTACAAGTCAGCATACATTTGGTTATACAGTCATGGTTGTACAAGTCAGCATACATTTGGTTATACGGTCATGGTTGTACAAGTCAGCATACATGTGGTTATACAGTCACGGTTATACATGGTTATACAGTCATGGTTGTACAAGTCAGCATACATTTGGTTATACAGTCATGGCTGTACAAGTCAGCATACATGTGGTTATACAATCATGGTTGTACAAGTCAGCATACATTTGGTTATACAGTCATGGTTGTACAAGTCAGCATACATGTGGTTATACAGTCATGGTTGTACAAGTCAGCATACATTTGGTTATACAATCATGGTTGTACAAGTCAGCATACATTTGGTTATACAGTCACGGTTATACATGGTTATACAGTCATGGTTGTACAAGTCAGCATAGATTTGGTTATACAGTCATGGTTGTACAAGTCAGCATACATTTGGTTATACAGTCATGGTTGTACAAGTCAGCATACATTTGGTTATACAGTCACGGTTATACATGGTTATACAGTCATGGTTGTACAAGTCAGCATACATTTGGTTATACGGTCACGGTTGTACAAGTCAGCATACATGTGGTTATACGGTCACGGTTGTAAAAGTCAGCATACATGTGGTTATACGGTCACGGTTGTACAAGTCAGCATACATGTGGTTATACGGTCACGGTTGTACAAGTCAGCATACATTTGGTTATACAGTCACGGTTATACATGGTTATACAGTCATGGTTGTACAAGTCAGCATACATTTGGTTATACAGTCATGGTTGTACAAGTCAGCATACATGTGGTTATACAGTCATGGTTGTACAAGTCAGCATACATGTGGTTATACAGTCATGGTTGTACAAGTCAGCATACATGTGGTTATACGGTCATGGTTGTACAAGTCAGCATACATTTGGTTATACGGTCATGGTTGTACAAGTCAGCATACATGTGGTTATACGGTCATGGTTGTACAAGTCAGCATACATTTGGTTATACGGTCACGGTTGTACAAGTCAGCATACATGTGGTTATACGGTCATGGTTGTACAAGTCAGCATACATTTGGTTATACGGTCACGGTTGTACAAGTCAGCATACATTTGGTTATACGGTCACGGTTGTACAAGTCAGCATACATGTGGTTATACGGTCACGGTTGTACAAGTCAGCATACATGTGGTTATACGGTCACGGTTGTACAAGTCAGCATACATGTGGTTATACGGTCACGGTTGTACAAGTCAGCATACATGTGGTTATACGGTCACGGTTGTACAAGTCAGCATACATGTGGTTATACGGTCACGGTTGTACAAGTCAGCATACATGTGGTTATACGGTCACGGTTGTACAAGTCAGCATACATGTGGTTATACGGTCACGGTTGTACAAGTCAGCATACATGTGGTTATACGGTCACGGTTGTACAAGTCAGCATACATGTGGTTATACGGTCACGGTTGTACAAGTCAGCATACATGTGGTTATACGGTCACGGTTGTACAAGTCAGCATACATGTGTTATACGGTCACGGTTGTAAAAGTCAGCATACATGTGGTTATACGGTCACGGTTGTACAAGTCAGCATACATGTGGTTATACGGTCACGGTTGTACAAGTCAGCATACATGTGGTTATACGGTCACGGTTGTGTGTTTGTTTACGGTCACGGTTGTACGTGGTTATACGGTCACGGTTGTACGTGGTTATACGGTCACGGTTGTACGTGGTTATACGGTCACGGTTGTACGTGGTTATACGGTCACGGTTGTACGTGGTTATACGGTCACGGTTGTACGTGGTTATACGGTCACGGTTGTACGTGGTTATACGGTCACGGTTGTACGTGGTTATACGGACACGGTTGTACGTGGTTATACGGTCACGGTTGTACAAGTCAGCATACATGTGGTTATACGGTCACGGTTGTACAAGTCAGCATACATGTGGTTATACGGTCACGGTTGTACATGGTTATACGGTCACGGTTGTACGTGGTTATACGGTCACGGTTGTACGTGGTTATACGGTCACGGTTGTACGTGGTTATACGGTCACGGTTGTACGTGGTTATACGGTCACGGTTGTACGTGGTTATACGGTCACGGTTGTACAGAAGCTCTTGTAGTACTGATTGTTTTATGGTTTTGTGGTTTTGATACATTTGTTTTCATGGCACCAAGGTGATTTATTTGTTTATTTCTAAATCAACGTAGCATGTTCCTATCTTGTTTATTGTTTTCTAAGTTCTGCTTGCCAATGTTAATTAGGTGTATACTTTTAGTTAGATGCTTGTAAAAGAAATTAAGCTTGCCTCAACGTGCAAAACTTGTCTGCAATTATTGGTAACGTCTAGAGACAAAAAGCTACTGATGATGTTGTTTACATATTTCCTGAAATTAGGGGAAGCCAAATATATATTAATGGTTGTGTTCGTAGACAGAACAGCCAGAATTGCAATATTTGTTCGTATATATGAAATAATTATGCAGTTCCACTTACCATGTGTATTGTCCGTCCGTGCCGGAAATATTGTCCGGATATCTGGAGAGTCACCATAACTATGACCTGATCAAAAACACAAACAAACAAGCAAACTTTGTAATTTTAGGAGCCATCAACATTTACATTTACCATCGGTTCTCTCTGTGATATGTTTGGTATGCTATTGGGCTGGTTCTCTCTGTGATATGTTTGGTATGCTATTGGGCTACCATCGGTTCTCTCTGTGATATGTTTGGTATGCTATTGGGCTGGTTCTCTCTGTGATATGTTTGGTATGCTATTGGGCTACCATCGGTTCTCTCTGTGATATGTTTGGTATGCTATTGGGCTGGTTCTCTCTGTGATATGTTTGGTATGCTATTGGGCTACCATCGGTTCTCTCTGTGATATGTTTGGTATGCTATTGGGCTGGTTCTCTCTGTGATATGTTTGGTATGCTATTGGGCTACCATCGGTTCTCTCTGTGATATGTTTGGTATGCTATTGGGCTGGTTCTCTCTGTGATATGTTTGGTATGCTATTGGGCTACCATCGGTTCTCTCTGTGATATGTTTGGTATGCTATTGGGCTGGTTCTCTCTGTGATATGTTTGGTATGCTATTGGGCTACCATCGGTTCTCTCTGTGATATGTTTGGTATGCTATTGGGCTGGTTCTCTCTGTGATATGTTTGGTATGCTATTGGGCTACCATCGGTTCTCTCTGTGATATGTTTGGTATGCTATTGGGCTGGTTCTCTCTGTGATATGTTTGGTATGCTATTGGGCTACCATCGGTTCTCTCTGTGATATGTTTGGTATGCTATTGGGCTGGTTCTCTCTGTGATATGTTTGGTATGCTATTGGGCTACCATCGTTCTCTCTGTGATATGTTTGGTATGCTATTGGGCTGGTTCTCTCTGTGATATGTTTGGTATGCTATTGGGCTACCATCGGTTCTTTCTGTGATATGTTTGGTATGCTATTGGGCTACCATGGTTCTCTCTGTGATATGTTTGGTATGCTATTGGGCTACCATCGGTTCTCTCTGTGATATGTTTGGTATGCTATTGGGGTTCTCTCTGTGATATGTTTGGTATGCTATTGGGCTACCATCGGTTCTCTCTGTGATATGTTTGGTATGCTATTGGGGGTTCTCTCTGTGATATGTGGTATGCTATTGGGCTACCATCGGTTCTCTCTGTGATATGTTTGGTATGCTATTGGGCTGGTTCTCTCTGTGATGTTTGGTATGTATTGGGCTACCATCGGTTCTTTCTGCGATTTTGGTATGCTATTGGGGGCTACCATTGGTTCTTTCTGAGATATGTTTGGTATGCTATTGGGCTACCATCGGTTCTCTCTGTGATATGTTTGGTATGCTATTGGGCTACCATCGGTTCTTTCTGCAATATGTTTGGTATGCTATTGGGCTACCATCGGTTCTTTCTACGATGTTTGGTATAATATTGGGCTACCATCGGTTCTTTCTGCGATATGTTTGGTATAATATTGGGCTAGCATCGGTTCTCTCTGTGATACGTTTGGTATGCTATTGGGCTACCATCGGTTCTTTCTGTGATGTTTGGTATGCTATTGGGCTACCATCGGTTCTTTCTGCGATATGTTTGGTATGATATTGGGCTACCATCGGTTCTTTCTGTGATATGTTTGGTATGCTATTGGGCTACCATCGGTTCTCTCTGTGATACGTTTGGTATGCTATTGGGCTACCATTGGTTCTCTCTGTGATACGTTTGGTATGATATTGGGCTGCCATCAGTTCTCTCTGATATGTTTGGTATGCTATTGGGCTACCATCGGTTCTCTCTGTGATATGTTTGGTATGCTATTGGGCTACCATCGGTTCTTTCTGTGATGTTTGGTATGCTATTGGGCTACCATTGGTTCTTTCTGCGATATGTTTGGTATGCTATTGGGCTACCATTGGTTCTCTCTGTGATATGTTTAGTATGCTATTGGGCTACCATCGGTTCTCTCTGTGATATGTTTGGTATGATATTGGGCTACCATCGGTTCTTTCTGCGATATGTTTGGTATGCTATTGGGCTACCATCGGTTCCTCCACCAGTTGACTTGATATGATATGGGGTTTGTTTGGTATTGGGGTACACTTTGGTTCTTCCACCGGTTTACTTGTAATGTTATTTGTGTACCATCGGTTCTTCCACCGGTTTACTTGTAATGCTATTTGTGTACCATCGGTTCTTCCACCGGTTTACTTGTAATGCTATTTGTGTACCATCGGTTCTTCCATCGGTTTACTTGTAATGTTATTTGTGTACCATCGGTTCTTCCACCGGTTTACTTGTAATGTTATTTGTGTACCATTGGTTCTTCCACTGGTTTACTTTTAATGTTATTTGTGTACCATCGGTTCTTCCATCGGTTTACCTGCAATGTTATTTGTGTACCATCGGTTCTTCCACCGGTTTACTTGTAATGTTATTTGTGTACTGTTGGTTCTTCCACCGGTTTACTTATAATGTTATTTGTGTACCATCGGTTCTTCCATCGGTTTACCTGCAATGTTATTTGTGTACCATTGGTTCCTCCACCTGTTGTGCAACTGTTACATACAGCAAGCAACCTGCTGATAGTTCAGCTTCACAGATCCAGGAAGGTTATCTTTAAGATTGTAAGGATATTATCCAAATTATCTGCTGTCAAAGTAAATGGTTTGGCTTGCTTCTTTTCTGGTTAAAATGCGTTTACAATATAAATAAATACTTAGTGGATGGATATGTTGTCATTTAGACCACAGCATATTGAATTTATTTCAAGGGTGTAAACAATATACGATTATAAATACCCAAGTTACTAACTACAACTAATATTACAGTAAGTTTCTGCACTTGTTATGATTCTTAAAGAAACAGGTATTACATCTCTTTTCTCTCCCTGGGTGTTAATGGATTAGCAGTTGACTAGATAATCCAGGGAACATCAAAGTTGTTCATACAGAGCATTGAAGTGTAATCCACCTGTTGATAAGGTTCATATAGCTGGAGTGTTTTTGCATTTTAATAATGGCTGAATGTCTGTCTGATAGAGAAGATGATGTACTAGAGTGAACTGGAGCTATAAGTAGAGTAGAACATCGCTTCATTAAACATTATTCCGAATTCGAAATTGTGTTTTAACAGTGAGAACTAAGAAAAACTTATTAATGAATTGTCGTCTGCTGCAATTATTTAAACTAATTATAGCCTTTATTTTAATGAGCATGTAAACAGTTAATACAGGGTGGCTTCTTACTAGAGAGAGACCTCTAACACAGATTTGACTGGATGACCCTTGGTTTTTCAATATTTTTGTGGCAATTCTTGACAACCAAATGTAAGAATTTCTTTTTTACAATGGGGCGGGGTTCATGTATTAATCTCTTAGAGTGGAGGAGACAATCATATAGCACAATTTACAACATATGAATAGCTTACAACATATGAATAGCAGGACTCATTCTAGGCCAGAAGATTTTTTTTGGGAGAAGTGATCTCATCTCCTTCATAAATGGTTTTTTAAAAAAAATTTTTATTTAAATGATGTTATTTAAATAAATTTCAAGAAAATATGGTTAAAATGCACAATATGACCATTAAATACAACATTTGAATAGAAGGATTGCTTTATAGTGGGCCAGTGTATCTTGCTGGACAAAATTTTGTAAGTCTTGATTTGTAATGGTGCAATCATTTTGTTATTCTGGTTTATCTGCCATTGGTTGCTTGTTTCTAAATTAAATACATTTTAATGATATATTAAACAGTTAGTTTGTTAGCTTGTTTGGTGCCTCTGACCTTTATCAATATCATGGACCTGTCACTGGATTTCCCATGCCAAAAATATCAATAGCATTCTGTGGTGACTGTGGTAACAAAGACCATAGAACTGTTCTGTGCTGACTAATGTATCAAAGACCATAGAACTGTTCTGTGCTGACTAATGTATCAAAGACCATAGAACTGTTCTGTGCTGACTAATGTATCAAAGACCATAGAATTGTTCTGTGCTGACTAATGTATCAAAGACCATAGAACTGTTCTGTGCTGACTAATGTATCAAAGACCATAGAACTGTTCTGTGCTGACTAATGTATCAAAGACCGTAGAATTGTTCTGTGCTGACTAATGTTTCAAAGACCGTAGAACTGTTCTGTGCTGATTAAAATTTCAAACACTTCTTTTCCCGAGTAATATATCAAAAACTGTTCTGTGCTGATTAATATATAAAAAACTGTTCTGTGCTGATTAATGTATCAAAAACTGTTCTGTGCTGATTAATATATAAAAAACTGTTCTGTGCTGATTAATATATCAAAAACTGTTCTGTGCCTGATTAATGTATCAAAAACTGTTCTGTGCTGATTAATGTATCAAAAACTGTTCTGTGCTGATTAATGTATCAACAACTGTTCTGTGCTGATTAATGTATCAAAAACTGTTCTGTGCTGATTAATATATAAAAAAACTGTTCTGTGCTGATTAATGTATCAAAAACTGTTCTGTGCTGATTAAAATTTCAAACACTTCTTTTCCCGAGTAATATATAAAAAACTGTTCTGTGCTGATTAATATATAAAAAACTGTTCTGTGCTGATTAATGTATCAAAAACTGTTATGTGCTGATTAATATATAAAAAAACTGTTCTGTGCTGATTAATGTATCAAAAAACTGTTCTGTGCTGATTAATATATCAAAAACTGTTCTGTGCTGATTAATGTATCAAAAACTGTTCTGTGCTGATTAATGTATCAAAAACTGTTCTGTGCTGGTTAATGTATCAAACACTGTTCTGTGCTGATTAATATAAAAAAAAAATGTTCTGTGCTGATTAATGTATCAAAAACTGTTCTGTGCTGATTAATATATAAAAAAACTGTTCTGTGCTGATTAATGTATCAAAAACTGTTCTGTGCTGATTAATATATAAAAAACTGTTCTGTGCTGATTAATATATCAAAAACTGTTCTGTGCCTGATTAATGTATCAAAAACTGTTCTGTGCTGATTAATGTATCAAAAACTGTTCTGTGCTGATTAATGTATCAAAAACTGTTCTGTGCTGATTAATATATCAAAAACTGTTCTGTGCTGGTTAATGTATCAAAAACTGTTCTGTGCTGATTAATATATTAAAAAAACTGTTCTGTGCTGATTAATGTATCAAAAAACTGTTCTGTGCTGATTAATATATCAAAAACTGTTCTGTGCTGATTAATGTATCAAACACTGTTCTGTGCTGATTAATGTATCAAAAACTGTTCTGTGCTGGTTAATGTATCAAACACTGTTCTGTGCTGATTAATATAAAAAAAACTGTTCTGTGCTGATTAATGTATCAAAAACGGTTCTGTGCTGATTAATATATAAAAAAACTGTTCTGTGCTGATTAATGTATCAAAAACTGTTCTGTGCTGATTAAAATTTCAAACACTTCTTTTCCCGAGTAATATATCAAAAACTGTTCTGTGCTGATTAATATATAAAAAACTGTTCTGTGCTGATTAATGTATCAAAAACTGTTCTGTGCTGATTAATATATAAAAAAACTGTTCTGTGCTGATTAATGTATCAAAAAACTGTTCTGTGCTGATTAATATATCAAAAACTGTTCTGTGCTGATTAATGTATCAAAAACTGTTCTGTGCTGATTAATGTATCAAAAACTGTTCTGTGCTGGTTAATGTATCAAACACTGTTCTGTGCTGATTAATATAAAAAAAAAAATGTTCTGTGCTGATTAATGTATCAAAAACTGTTCTGTGCTGATTAATATATAAAAAAACTGTTCTGTGCTGATTAATGTATCAAAAACTGTTCTGTGCTGATTAATGTATCAAAAACTGTTCTGTGCTGATTAATGTATCAAAAACTGTTCTGTGCTGATTAATATATCAAAGACTGTTATGTGCTGGTTAATGTATCAAACACTGTTATGTGCTGATTAATATATCAAAGACTGTTATGTGCTGATTAATATATCAAAGACTGTTATGTGCTGATTAATATATCAAAGACTGTTATGTGCTGATTAATATATCAAAGACTGTTATGTGCTGATTAATATATCAAAGACTTCTTTGCTGATTAATGTATCAAAAACTGTTCTGTGCCTGATTAATATATCAAAGACTTTTCTTTGCTGATTAATATATCAAAGACTTTTCTTTGCTGATTAATATATCAAAGACTTTTCTTTGCTGATTAATATATCAAAGACTCTTCTTTGCCTGATTAATATATCAAAGACTTTTCTTTGCTGATTAATATATCAAAGACTTTTCTTTGCTTATTAATGTATGAAAATTAGTTCTTTGCTGATTAATGTATCAAAAACTGTTCTGTGCTGATTAATATATCAAAGACTGTTCTGTGCTGATTAATATATCAAAGACTCTTCTTTGCCTGATTAATATATCAAAGACTCTTCTTTGCCTGATTAATATATCAAAGACTCTTCTTTGCTTATTAATGTATGAAAATTAGTTCTTTGCTGATTAATGTATAAAAAACTGGTATTTACTGATTAATATAATCTAGGACTCCTCTTTGCTGATTAATATATCAAAGGCTCCTCTTTGCTGATTAATATAATCTAGGACTCCTCTTTACTGATTAATATAATCAAAGACTCCTCTTTGCTGATTAATATCAGGATTTAAGTGAACACATCTGGATGTCGGGGGTGGGGGCGGGGAGTTTGAATTGGAATTGTTTGTGTTTCGACAACCACAAGAAGAGTCATATTTGTTCTCCATGCTTTAACCATTTGAAGGTCACAGAAACTACTTGCTGAAAGTTGGTTTTCATTTAATCATAGTACGATGTATATCTTCCTTCCTACCTGCAGGTCGTGGACGTCGAGGAAGTTTTGACTGTGATGAAATCCCACTGGAGCCTTTAGATTTGGTATGGGCAAAATGTCGCGGCTACCCCTGGTATCCTGCACTGGTAAGTTCAGTTCTCTAATGCGTCAAGCAATTCGTCGTAACCCATAATCTGGCGAATATATTGGACGTAATGTACAAATAACGTAGATCCAGATCAGCCTCGTCTGATCAGGATCTATGTTGTTTGCTATTCAGACAAGTGTTTTAGCTCCATTATTCGAATAGCATACAGCATAGAGGCGGATGAGACTTTTGACTTTTATCCATTTTGGGGGGGGGGGGCGAAAACTATCTACTCTGTGAGGTATTTATCACTTTGGCCTCAAGTCAAAAAGTCTTTTAAAGTTGTATGGAGTACTAACTTACAGTGACATTGGGCGGGCAGACCATTATATACGCGCACCAGAAAGGAGACTCAGACATGTCTCTTCAATTAGATTTTATACAGTTTATTTTAGGATATTAATCACATGCCCTGTTTATTTCAATAACCAGATATATCCCTCCAAAATGATACACAGAACTGAAGTACCAGATTTATTCAGACCGTTTTATATTAACCATTTCACACAGTTTGTAGAAATGTTATATACGTACCAGATTTATTCAGACCGTTTTATATTGACCATTTCACATGGTTTGTAGAAATGTTATATACGTACCAGATTTATTCAGACCGTTTTATATTGACCATTTCACATGGTTTGTAGAAATGTTATCTTCGTACCAGATTTATTCAGACCGTTTTATATTAACCATTTCACATGGTTAGTAGAAATGTTATATACGTACCAGATTTATTCAGACCGTTTTATATTAACCATTTCACACAGTTTGTAGAAATGTTATCTTCGTACCAGATTTATTCAGACCGTTTTATATTGACCATTTCACATGGTTTGTAGAAATGTTATATACGTACCAGATTTATTCAGACCATTTTATATTGACCATTTCACATGGTTTGTAGAAATGTTATATACGTACCAGATTTATTCAGACCATTTTATATTGACCATTTCACATGGTTTGTAGAAATGTTATATACGTACCAGATTTATTCAGACCGTTTTATATTGACCGTTTCACATGGTTAGTAGAAATGTTATATACGTACCAGATTTATTCAGACCGTTTTATATTGACCGTTTCACATGGTTAGTAGAAATGTTATATACGTACCAGATTTATTCAGACCGTTTTATATTAACCATTTCACACAGTTTGTAGAAATGTTATCTTCGTACCAGATTTATTCAGACCGTTTTATATTGACCATTTCACATGGTTTGTAGAAATGTTATATACGTACCAGATTTATTCAGACCGTTTTATATTGACCATTTCACATGGTTTGTAGAAATGTTATATACGTACCAGATTTATTCAGACCGTTTTATATTGACCGTTTCACATGGTTAGTAGAAATGTTATATACGTACCAGATTTATTCAGACCGTTTTATATTGACCGTTTCACATGGTTAGTAGAAATGTTATATACGTACCAGATTTATTCAGACCGTTTTATATTACCATTTCACAGTTTGTAGAAATGTTTTGTTTTTTTGCTTTCACATGGTTGTAGAAATGTTATATACGTACCAGTTTATTCAGACCGTTTTATTTGACCGTTTCACATGGTTAGTAGAAATGTTATATACGTACCAGATTTATTCAGACCGTTTTATATTGACCGTTTCAGATAATCAATCCAAAGATGCCAAAGACTGGATATTTCCACAACGGTGTTCCCATACCTGTTCCCCCGGAGGAGGTGCTTGCCATGCAAAAACGATTCGAAGAACTTGTCTATCTTGTACTCTTCTTTGATACAAAACGAACATGGTGAGCTAAAGAATCATTATATAGAATTGTGCATTTGTGGGGTGTGCAGGGTTGTAGATTTGTGGGGTGTGCAGGGTTGTAGATTGGTGGGGTATGCGGGGTTGTAGATTTGTGGGATGTGCATGGTATGTAGATTGGTGGGGTATGCGGGGTATGTAGATTGGTGGGGTATGCAGGGCATGTAGATTGGTGGGGTATGCGGGGCATGTAGATTGGTGGGGTATGCGGGCATGTAGATTAGATTGGTGGGGTATGCAGGGCATGTAGATTGGTGGGGTATGCAGGGTATGTAGATTGGTGGGGCATGCAGGGTATGTAGATTGGTGAGGCATGTAGATTGGTGGGGTATGCAGGGCATGTAGATTGGTGGGGTATGCAGGGTTGTAGATTGGTGGGGTATGCGGGGCATGTAGATTGGTGGGGTATGCAGGTATGTAGATTGGTGGGGTATGCGGGGCATGTAGATTGGTGGGGTATGTAGATTGGTGGGGTATGCGGGGCATGTAGATTGGTGGGGTATGCAGGGTATGTAGATTGGTGGGGTATGCGGGGCATGTAGATTGGGGTATGCAGGGTATGTAGATTGGTGGGGTATGCGGGGCATGTAGATTGGTGGGGTATGCAGGGTATGTAGATTGGTGGGGTATGTAGATTGGTGGGGCATGCAGGGTATGTAGATTGGTGGGGTATGCAGGGCATGTAGTGGTGGGGTATGCGTGGCATGTAGATTGGTGGGGTATGCGGGGTATGTAGATTGGGGTATGCAGGGCATGTAGAGTGGTGGGGTATGCGTGGCATGTAGATTGGTGGGGTATGGTATGTAGATTGGTGGGGCATGCAGGGTATGTAGATTGGTGGGGTATGCAGGGCATGTAGAGTGGTGGGGTATGCGTGGCATGTAGATTGGTGGGGTATGTGGGGCATGTAGATTGGTGGGGTATGCGGGGTATGTAGATTGGTGGGGTATGCGGGGTATGTAGATTGGTGGGGTATGCAGGGTTGTAGATTGGTGGGGTATGCGGGGCATGTAGATGGTGTAGCGGGGCATGTAGATTGGTGGGGTATGCGGGTATGCGGGGTATGTAGATTGGTGGGGTATGCAGGGTATGTAGATTGGTGGGGTATGCGGGGTATGTAGATTGGTGGGGTATGCAGGGCATGTAGATTGGTGGGGTATGCAGGGCTGTAGATTGGTGGGGTATGCAGGGCATGTAGATTGGTGGGGTATGCAGGGCATGTAGATTGGTGGGGTATACGGGGTATGTAGATTGGTGGAGTGTGCAGGTATGTAGATTGGTGGGGTATGCAGGGCATGTAGATTGGTGAAGTGTGCAGGGTATGTAGATTGGTGGGGTATGCGGGGCATGTAGATTGGTGAGGTATACGGGGTATGTAGATTGGTGGGGTATGCAGGGTATGTAGATTGGTGGGGTATGTAGATTGGTGGGGTATGCAGGGTATGTAGATTGGTGGGGGGTATGTAGATTGGTGGGGTATGCAGGTATGCAGATTGGTGGGGTATATGTAGATTGGTGGGGTATGCGTGGGGGCATGTAGATTGGTGGAGTATGCATGGTGGTGGGTTATGCGGGTATGTAGATTGGTGGGGTATGCACGGGGCATGTAGAGTGGTAGGTTGGTGGGGTATGCATGTAGATTGGTGGGGTATGCATTGGTGGGGTATATGTAGATGGTGGGGTATGGGGCATGCATTGGTGGGGTATGTAGATTGGTGGGGTATGCAGTATGCGGGGCATGGGGTATGCGTGGGGTATGCGGTGCATGTAGATTGGTGGGTATGCATGTAGATTGGTGGGGTATGCGGGTATGTTGGTGGGGTAGATGTGAGTATGCAGGGTATGTACGGGTATGCATGTAGATTGGTGGGGTATGCAGTATTGGTGGGGTATGCAGGGTATGTAGATTGGTGGGGTATGCAGAGTGGTGCATGTAGATGTAGATTGGTGTGGGTATGCGGGTATGCATGTAGATTGGTGGGGTATTGTAGATTGGTGGGTATGCTTGGCATGTAGATTGGTGGGGTATGCGTGGCATGTAGATTGGTGGGGTATGCGTGGCATGTAGATTGGTGGGGTATGCGGGGTATGTAGATTGGTGGGTATGTAGATTGGTGAGGTATGCGGGGCATGTAGATTGGTGGGGTATGCGGGGCATGTAGATTGTGGAGTATGCGGGGTATGTAGATTGGTGGGGTATGTAGATGGTGAGGTATGCGGGGCATGTAGATTGGTGGGGTATGCGGGGTATGTAGATTGGTGGGGTATGCAGGACATGTAGATTGGTGTGGTATGCGGGGCATGTAGATTGGTGGGGTATGCGGGGTATGTAGATTGGTGGGGTATGTAGATTGGTGGGGTATGCAGGGCATGTAGATTGGTGGGGTATGCAGGGCATGTAGATTGGTGGGGTATGCAGGGTATGTAGATTGGTGGGGTATGCGGGGTATGTAGATTGGTGGAGTGTGCAGGGTATGTAGATTGGTGGGGTATGCAGGGTATGTAGATTGGTGGGGTATGCGGGGTATGTAGATGGTGGGGGTATGTAGATTGGTGGGGTATGCAGGGCATGTAGATTGGTGGGGTATGTAGATTGGTGGGGTATGCGGGTATGTAGATTGGTGGGGTATGCGGGGCATGTAGACTGGTGGGGTATACGGGATGTGTAGATTTGTGGGGTATGCATGGTATGTAGATTGGTGGGGTATGCAGGGCATGTAGATTGGTGGGGTATGTAGATTGGTGGGGTATGCAGGGTATGTAGATTGGTGGGGTATGCGGGGCATGTAGACTGGTGGGGTATAGGGATGTGTAGATTTGTGGGGTATGCGTGGTATGTAGATTGGTGGGGTATGCAGGGCATGTAGATTGGTGGGGTATGTAGTTCTTTGATACAAAACGAACATGGTGAGTTAAAGAATCATATAGAATTGTGCATTTGTGGGGTGTGCAGGGTATATTTCGCAATCGGGCTAGAATAAATTTGTAGAAACTAAGGAAAAGACGAGGGTTGTGAGTTCGAACCCAGCCAGAACCATGATGGTGATCTCCTTAGACTATTATCTCCACCTTGAGATGAATTATATCAGGAATCTCGAGATCGATTAATCAACATCGTAAGGACTTGTTTTGCAATCGAGCTAAAATAATATTTCTAATAGAAGAGTAATGGTTCCATACAGGAAAGTGCAAACATACTCGAGGCCGAATGTTGTGCGTGCGTTTGTTACTGAGGTTTCAGTTTTACGAAATAAAAGCATGGTGTGATCTCATGGGATAATTATTGGGTTAATTAGCTGGTGACGTCAGCATAGTGATGCAATCAACCACAGGTACTGGTTAATCGCTTACCAAACTTCCATTAAACTGAAATACCACAAAAACATTTAGTTGATGGCTTTTTGTGGTTAGCTGAGCAACGTTTTTGGTTTCCTTTCAGAACTGTATTGGAAATGATAAAACCTCAAACTTCATTTCAAACATGGTGCAATCAAATCAAAAATATATATCTCATTTTGTGGAAGATATTAAAAATATGAATACCGTACTCAAACACGCTTAGATACGATTATTTATATATGTGTTGCAATGCAATGAAGATATATAGATTGTATCTGTTATGTTGTTAAATCTCATTTCTGAGTAATATAACATGTACAAATAAGTGATGCTTAGTATATATTGGCATTTATTTGCCAAACTATCGTGTATTTTATCGTCCCCAATTTAACCCTTTGCCTGCTGAGTAAATAAAATCACATTTGCAAACAACATAGATCCAGATCAGCCGTGGCGTAATGCCGCGTCTGATCATGATCTATGTTGTTTGCTATTCAGCCAAGTGTTTCACGTTCTGTGCCGTCTGATCTGGCTCTATTCTGTTTGCAAACGTGATTTTTATCTGCCGCTAGCGTGCAAAGGGTTAAACAATGACGGAATATCTATCAGGGTTCATCCTAGGTCAGAATGTTTGGGAGAAATGAGAAAGCTCGCGATTGTGCCATTAAATAGTATTATTTAACTCTTTCAACACCAAGTAACTGACATGGACTGGTCCATGATATTCTTAGACCAATAAATGAATAAGAAAATTACATTCGGACCAGTTCATTTATCAAGATGGGTAATTTTGTCTAAAATTAGTAATGCTACTTGCAAAAAGTGCAGATCCTGATGAGACGGCTCATCTGGATCTACACTTTTTGTAAGCCTATAAATAGAGGTCTGTGGTGTTGAAAGGGTTAATAACTAATACCAAACACCAGGAGTGTCTACGAGAAACGTGGACAGTCCAAATTTACAAGATACAATCAACTTTATTTTTGAGTCAGACTTGTTAGAATGTTACATATAAACCAGCATCTAGATTAACAGTTACAGCTTTGCCAAGCTCATTGGAAGCATAGCCTTATAATGTGTAAGATTGATCTGTTAGCTAACTTTTGTAATTCATTAGGTAGCATTCTTGAGCATAGACAGAGTGCAGAATAAGGGGCATGTGCCAGGATCCCACCCAGACGATTCCTCTCCTGGTTTACTGACCTACTGACACAGTTACCCTGTTCTCTGTTTACCATTAAATGATTGATGCGTTTCTACCTGGTCCCCTTTTGTTTAAACAGTATTTTATGTGGAAATTACTTTGCAAATACAGTGTGTATGTTAGGGAAATCAGTGGTTATTTTTGGACTTGTGTGATTGTTCAGTTCTGAGGGGGGGGGGGGGCATGCATGATTGTTCAGTTCTGAGTGGGGGGCATGCATGATTGTTCAGTTCTGAGTGGGGGGGCATGCATGATTGTTCAGTTCTGAGTGGGGGGCATGCATGATTGTTCAGTTCTGAGTGGGGGGGGGGCATGCATGATTGTTCAGTTCTGAGTGGGGGGGCATGCATGATTGTTCAGTTCTGAGTGGGGGGGGCATGTATGATTGTTCAGTTCTGAGTGGGGGGGGCATGCATGATTGATCAGTTCTGAGTGGGGGGGCATGTATGATTGTTCAGTTCTGAGTGGGGGGGGGCATGCATGATTGTTCAGTTCTGAGTGGGGGGCATGTATGATTGTTCAGTGGGGGGGCATTGTTCAGTCTGAGTGGGGGGGCATGTATGATTGTTCAGTTCTGAGTGGGGGGGGGGTGGCATGTATGATTGATCAGTTCTGAGGGGGGGGGGGGAGCATGCATGATTGTTCAGTTCTGAGTGGGGGGGGGGGGGCATGCATGATTGTTCAGTTCTGAGTGGGGGGGCATGTATGATTGTTCAGTTCTGAGGGGGGGGGTGGCATGTATGATTGTTCAGTTCTGAGGGGGGGGGGGCATGCATGATTGTTCAGTTCTGAGTGGGGGGGGCATGTATGATTGTTCAGTTCTGAGTGGGGGGGGGTGGCATGTATGATTGTTCAGTTCTGAGTGGGGGGGGCATGCATGATTGTTCAGTTCTGAGTGGGGGGGGGTGGCATGTATGATTGTTCAGTTCTGAGTGGGGGGGGGCATGCATGATTGCAGTTCTGAGGGGGGGGGGGCATGATTGTTCAGTTCTGAGTGGGGGGGGGCATGTATGATTGATCAGTTCTGAGTGGGGGGGGTGGCATGCATGATTGTTCAGTTCTGAGGGGGGGGGGCATGCATGATTGTTCAGTTCTGAGGGGGGGAGCATGCATGATTGTTCAGTTCTGAGGGGGGGCATGCATGATTGTTCAGTTCTGAGTGGGGGGGGGGGCATGCATGATTGTTCAGTTCTGAGGGGGGGGGATGCATGCATGATTGTTCAGTTCTGAGGGGGGGGGGGCATGCATGATTGTTCAGTTCTGAGTGGGGGGGGGGGGGGGCATGCATGATTGTTCAGTTGTGGGGTGTATCTATGGGTATCTACAGTACATTTATTGCCTTGTTACAAAGGAGGAAATCTGCTCTACATTGTGGAAACATCATGCATGCTATTAATACTATGAAACTAGTGAGACTTTGCCAATGCAACATACCCTATGCTTTGAGTGACATGCTGTAAAACCCATCTACACTAGTCTCATTTTAATGCCAAATAAGAGTGCATCTATATGAATTATTCATATGGTATGAACATGTATGAATTATTGTTAAATGCTTGTTTATGAGATGGGTTGATCATGATCAGGGTGTGTACAACATTGAGTATTAGACCGCAGCATGCCTATCTCCACCTTATCTACAGCTACTAACTACTTGTGGCTGAAATAAGTGATTCATTACATATGATTACGCATTTCTGCCGCCTGCATCACTTGCAATGAAAACACAGATGTTAGCCCATTGTACAGGTGCTGTGAAAAGAACATTATAAAAGTCATGGAAATAAGTCTGTTGTGTCATAATGATTTTAATGAAATTCCAAGAGTTTTTGGCTGCATTTTTTAAAACAATAATTAACCCTTTCAACACCACAGACCTCTAAATAGGCTTACAAAAAGTGTAGATCCAGATGAGCCGGCTCGTGTCGAGCCGTCTCATCAGGATCTGCACTTTTTGTCTGTGATATGACTATTTTTAGACATAATTACCCATTTTGATAAATGAACTTGTCCAAATGTGATTTTCTGATTCATTTATTGGTTTATGAATATCATGGACCAGACCATGTGAGTTACTTGGTGTTGAATGGGTTAAGTACATTAACAATGTTTAAAATGATGGGTTTTGTTGTTACTGGTTTTGTAACAAATACATTTGTTTATATTATAGAGGATATTTGTGTTTGTTAGTGTAAGATAGGATTTCATTTCATCGATTGATCACCGAAATATGTATTTCCACGAGTGGCGTTACTTACACTAATAAACACGAATCTTCTTTTTCTTTTATGATTTCCAATGACTTTGGCTAATGTAATTAATATATTTGTTTTTTCTACACGTTTTATTCAATGCTATTTTTCGACGAAACTTCATAAAAGGTCATCCTTTTATGAAAGATTTCATAACGTCTTCTTCTTTACAAACTAATTGGCCAATGTTAATAAACTCATCCTGAATGGTCCTTATGTGAAACCGTTCTAAAGTTGTTAAAATAAAGTCGCCCTAAAATTCAAAATCTGGCATGCGGATTTCTTCGAAACTTGGTAGGAATGATCCATTTTTTTTTGGTTTTTACAATTTTCAAACAAAATGTTGTCTAGTAAGATACACTGGCCGATTATAAAGCACTCCTTCTATTCAAACGTTGTATTTAATGGTTGTACTATGCATTTTAACCCTATTTTGCAGAAGTATATTAAAGAACACCACTTAAGGAAGCGTGCGCTTTCTCACTTCTCCCAAAAATTTTGACCTAGAATGAACCCTTGTAAAGTTCAAAATTCTTCTTCACATGAACTACTTGGCCAATGGTAGCCAAATGTCACAGTTGTAGTCCATGGGTGAAGCCCTTTCAAATTTGTTTAACTGAAGCTTATTGCCATTAAACATTAAGGGTTAACTCCGATGTACAAGTTTTTCTTTCCAATTGCTAAACAGGTTCTTACAACATTAGTTAAATCACTCTCGAGACCTCATTCCTGATGGAATCCATCGTCATGAGGGAGAGAGAAGAGTCGATGTGGAATTTAAGTGCCTTGCCTGAGGGCACAATCATAATAACTACACCTGGGCGCAAACTCCGGGCCTTTCATGCCTGAAGCGAAAGCGCTACAACTGTGCTATCACGCTTCCATGAATAATTTGAATATTTGAAGACATGTTCAGGTGTTGCCATCAATTGAATACCTTTCAATTGACAAAGGTATTCAATTGACAATATCTCCGATATGTTGCAAAGTTACTGACGTGGATTTGTATAATCTGATAGTTGCAAGTGTATTTCACAATGCGGTTTGTTTCCTCGTGTATCATGTGGAAGATATAACAGCAGCTTTAACCCATTCAACCCCAAGTAACTGACATGGATTGGTGCATGCTATTTTTAGACCAATAAATTAATAAGAAAATTACCTTTGGACCAGTTCATTTATCAAAATGGGTAATTTTATCTAAAAATAGTAATAATTATTACTGGCAAAAAAGTGCAGATCCTGATGAGACGGCTCGTTACGAGCCGGCTCATCTGGATCTACACTTTTCATAAGCCTATTTAGAGGCCTGTGGGGTTGAAAGGGTTAATAGAAGAATGAAAGAATTTTATGGTTAAACACAAATTAAATCTACATCAAATGGTGAGCAGCATGAAGAGTTCAAGAGAATGTGGAGTAAATGCTAAAGTAATAAAATGTTTTATCAAGAATTACTATTGTTTAGCACATGAGCAAAGCATTCCAGGGGACACCTGCGTTTTGTTTGTACCCCTGAATTTATTGCCAGATTTTATAATGAAAGCTTCTGCCGAAAATCAATCATGTTGTGAATTTGTGTTTGAATTTGATTAGATAATCTGTTACTACAATTTCTTATTGTTTATTAAAAGGAAGTACTTGTCCGAATGCAAAATGCAAGTTTGCCATTTTTGTGTGCTTTTGGCTAATATTCCTCGCTGATGGATTGTTATCGTGCCGAATTGAATGGCAGATTGTTTCTTTTGTGTGGTACGCTGCTCAAAGTGTTGCATTGTTGTTGTTCATGTTGTTGTTGTTGCAATGGTAGTTAATTAACATTAAGGTAGTAGAATGTTTGTTATGCAATGTTGAATGGAAATGGGGGGTGGGAATAGAATGTCCTGATCAATGTATTTTCCTACCTTATTTAAGGAATGAATGATACTGTCTCTGTGGCCTAGTGGTTAGGGCGTCTGCCTACGGAGCAGGAGGTCGATGGGTCAAACCTCGCCGATATGGCCGGCTGGTGAGCAGCCAGCTAGTTAAATAATGGTTACCGATAGCCTTGCACCAGGCCTACCAGCATAGGAATCGGGAAGTAGTGATGTTCATAAAAAAAGGTGTCTCATAAGTCAGTAATGGCTGGCTCTTTCAATAGAGGTGACACTATAATAAACAAACACTACTTTTTTACTTTACTTTATTAATAAAGTGGATTTGCAGGGTTTTTTTTAATACAAATTTATTTTAGCTCGATTGTGAAACAAGTTCTTACAACTTATATTAATCACTCTCGAGACCTCATTCCTGATGGAATCCATCGCCACGAGGGAGAGAGAAGAGGCAACGTGGAATTTAAATGCCTTGCCTAAGGGCATAATCGTAACGGCTCCAGCGGGGCTCGAACTCCGGACCTTTCGCACCTGAAGCGAATGCGCATCCACTGCGCTACCATGACCAGAAGGTTTGTTGTTCTATCTGGGTCTATATATCTATCTATTGCAGCAACATCTGGTTCTAGCTCAGGGTCTATCCGGGTCTATATATCTATCTATTGCAGCAACGTCTGGTTCTAGTTCAGGTTCTATTCGGGTCTATATATCTATCTATTGCAGCAACGTCTGGTTCTAGTTCAGGTTCTATCTGGGTCTATATATCTATCTATTGCAGCAACGTCTGGTTCTAGTTCAGGTTCTATCTGGGTCTATATATCTATCTTTTGCAGCAACGTCTGGTTCTAGTTCAGGTCCTATCCGGGTCTATATATCTATCTATTGCAGCAACGTCTGGTTCTAGTTCAGGTTCTATCTGGGTCTATATATCTATCTATTGCAGCAACGTCTGGTTCTAGTTCAGGTTCTATCTGGGTCTATATATCTATCTTTTGCAGCAACGTCTGGTTCTAGTTCAGGTCCTATCCGGGTCTATATATCTATCTATTGCAGCAACGTCTGGTTCTAGTTCAGGTTCTATCTGGGTCTATATATCTATCTATTGCAGCAACGTCTGGTTCTAGTTCAGGTTCTATGTGGGTCTATATATCTATCTATTGCAGCAACGTCTGGTTCTAGTTCAGGTCCTATCTGGGTCTATATATCTATTGCAGCAACGTCTGGTTCTAGTTCAGGTTCTATCCGGGTCTATATATCTATCTATTGCAGCAACGTCTGGTTCTAGTTCAGGTTCTATCTGGGTCTATATATCTATCGCAGCAATGTCTGGTTCTAGTTCAGGTCCTATCCAGGTCTATATATCTATCTATTGCGGCAACATCTGGTTCTAGTTCAGGTTCTATCCGGGTCTATATATCTATCTATTGCAGCAACGTCTAGTTCTAGTTCAGGTTCTATCCGGGTCTATATATCTATCTATTGCAGCAACGTCTGGTTCTAGTTCAGGTTCTATCCGGGTCTATATATCTATCTATTGCAGCAACGTCTGGTTCTAGTTCAGGTTCTATCCGGGTCTATATATCTATCTATTGCAGCAACGTCTGGTTCTAGTTCAGGTCCTATCCGGGTCTATATATCTATCTATTGCAGCAACGTCTGGTTCTAGTTCAGGTTCTATCTGGGTCTATATATCTATCTATTGCAGCAACGTCTGGTTCTAGTTCAGGTTCTATCTGGGTCTATATATCTATCTTTTGCAGCAACGTCTGGTTCTAGTTCAGGTCCTATCTGGGTCTATATATCTATCTATTGCAGCAACGTCTGGTTCTAGTTCAGGTTCTATCCGGGTCTATATATCTATCTATTGCAGCAACGTCTGGTTCTAGTTCAGGTTCTATCCGGGTCTATATATCTATCTATTGCAGCAACGTCTGGTTCTAGTTCAGGTTCTATCCGGGTCTATATATCTATCTATTGCAGCAACGTCTGGTTCTAGTTCAGGTTCTATCCGGGTCTATATATCTATCTATTGCAGCAACGTCTGGTTCTAGTTCAGGTTCTATCCGGGTCTATATATCTATCTATTGCAGCAACGTCTGGTTCTAGTTCAGGTTCTATCCGGGTCTATATATCTATCTATTGCAGCAACGTCTGGTTCTAGTTCAGGTTCTATCCGGGTCTATATATCTATCTATTGCAGCAACGTCTGGTTCTAGTTCAGGTTCTATCCGGGTCTATATATCTATCTATTGCAGCAACGTCTGGTTCTAGTTCAGGTTCTATCCGGGTCTATATATCTATCTATTGCAGCAACGTCTGGTTCTAGTTCAGGTTCTATCCGGGTCTATATATCTATCTATTGCAGCAACATCTGGTTCTAGTTCAGGGTCTATCCGGGTCTATATATCTATCTATTGCAGCAACATCTGGTTCTAGTTCAGGTTCTATCCAGGTCTATATATCTTATCTATTGCGGCAACATCTGGTTCTAGTTCAGGTTCTATCTGGGTCTATATATCTATCTATTGCAGCAACGTCTGGTTCTAGTTCAGGTTCTATCCGGGTCTATATATCTATCTATTGCAGCAACGTCTGGTTCTAGTTCAGGTTCTATCCGGGTCTATATATCTATCTATTGCAGCAATGTCTGGATCTAGTTCAGGTTCTATCCGGGTCTATATATCTATCTATTGCAGCAACGTCTGGTTCTAGTTCAGGTTCTATCCGGGTCTATATATCTATCTATTGCAGCAATGTCTGGATCTAGTTCAGGTTCTATCCGGGTCTATATATCTATCTATTGCAGCAACGTCTGGTTCTAGTTCAGGTTCTATCTGGGTCTATATATCTATCTATTGCAGCAACGTCTGGTTCTAGTTCAGGTTCTATGTGGGTCTATATATCTATCTATTGCAGCAACATCTGGTTCTAGTTCAGGTCCTATCTGGGTCTATATCTATTGCAGCAACGTCTGGTTCTAGTTCAGGTTCTATGCGTGTCTATATATCTATCTATTGCAGCAACGTCTGGTTCTAGTTCTATCTGGGTCTATATCTATTGCCGCAACGTCTGGTTCTAGTTCAGGTTCTATCTGGGTCTATATATCTATCTATTGCAGCAACGTCTGGTTCTAGTTCAGTAAGGCTGTGTAGCGGTGGCTTGGTATCTGACTGATTAATGCTCCATTAATAAGTCCATAACATTTCTGAAATTTTACAGTGTGCTCCAGGGTAACCCCCCCCCACCACCACCACCACCTCACAGAGCTTCTAACCACATTCAGTGTTACTGAACTACTTAATGTTAATTGTTGATGAGCAGATCATTTGTAAGATGCTAATTGGAATGACTATAAAATGCAATCATGAAATTAAGTAGCTTTTGGAACTTGTAATGGTGCTAGTTAACCTGATAGATACGCTGCAGTGGCATACCGGTACCTAGAGATGCAAGAAACGGATGCATGATCATTCGAACATTACAGATGTAATTGTGTTTTAATGGATTTGAACTTTATGGGTATTTCTGCATATTTTAAATGTTTTCTACATGTTCTATGTCAGTTTTCTTAGTTTATTACAAATTTATTTTAGCTCGATTGCGAAACAAGTTCTCACTACATTAATTTAATCACTGTCGAGACATCATTCCAGAGACAGAGTGTAGTTTAAGTGCCTGCCTAAGGGCACAATCCTTTGGGCTACAGCCGGGCCTTTCACACATGAAGCGAAGGGCACAATCGTATCGACTACAGCCGGGCCTTTCACACATGAAGCAAACGGGCTATCATGACTTCCACAGCCAGTTTTCACTCCAGAATATTATTTGAAATAAAATCTCAGTAATCTTAATTATCTTATATAGATTTCTGTGAGCTGAGTTAATCATTTGAAATAAAATCTCAGTTATCTTATATAGATTTTTGTTAGCTCAGTTGATCGATATGTAAGAAAATCTCAGTTATTTTCTATAGATTTCTGTTAGCTCAGTTGCGATTAGTCCTCATTCCTAGTGGAATCCATTGCCACGAGTGAGAGAGATTTAAATGTGCTGGTTAAATATATTGAACAGCTCATTGAATAGAATACGATGTTAACAAATGTTTGGACTGAATCGTTGGTTGTTGTGGGTAGGTGATTGAAAATAAACAGTAGTAGGGTAGCATGCTGGGAGATTTGTTCAGATACTTCCTGTAGAACATAATCCAGGTGAGATATTGTGCATGTGAAATGCAGTACTTGTATGAACCGTATAGAATATTACAAGCAACATGTTGCTCTATACTCCTAGACCAACTTCTCCCTCAATAGTTTGTTCGACCAGTTTTCTAGGTCAATCTAGCACTACAACACCAATTTTTGTGTGTGTGGTACTCGAGTTATGTGAAATTAGATAGACAGAAGACAAAAGCTCACTTTAATACTGGTATGTTGATTCTATCTGTTACAGGCAGTGGTTGCCTAGGAACAAGTTGGAACCACTGGGTGTGGATTCCGGTCTCGACAAGAGCAAGCTGTTGGAAAACAAGAAACCGAACGTACGTAAGGCAGTACAGAAAGCCTACGAGAAGGCCATACTACATCGGTGCAGCGTAACAGGCGAACCAAACCCATTGTCTGGAGACTCCAGTTGTGAGGATTAACAGTGAAGATTGCCAAACTACATCAGTACAATGTAACATGTAAACCAAAGTCATTGTCTGGAGACTCCAGTTGTGAGGATTAACAGTGAAGATTTCCAAACTACATCGGTGCAATGTAACATGTAAACCAGTCATTGTCTGGAAACTCCAGTTGTAAGGATTAACCTATCAGTGTTCAGTCCAGAGCTGGAGTGTGTCGACGGACAAGTCCCAAATTGCAGT
Organism: Archivesica marissinica; assembly: GCA_014843695.1. Classification (NCBI taxonomy): domain Eukaryota; kingdom Metazoa; phylum Mollusca; class Bivalvia; order Venerida; family Vesicomyidae; genus Archivesica; species Archivesica marissinica. The sequence continues at coordinate 17,854,732 of CM026398.1, forward strand.
GCGCTGTTTCACTCTAGACAAGTTATCTTTACTGTGCAAAGTTGATACAACTGAACACGAAAATAAATGAATTTGAATAATTTAGTTTACAGGGCTCATTCTAGAGGGAGACATGGGCCAAATAGTCGCCCTAGGGACCCTGAAATTGCCCCTTGGGGACCCCACTTCTAGAGGGCGATATTTGCCAAATAGTTACCCTAGGGACTTTGACCCCTGGGGGCCCCACTTCTAGAGGGTGAAATAGTCACGCTAGGGACCCTGACTTTGCCCACCAGGGTGCCCACTACTCCTTTTTTAAAACAATTTTCACACAATATTTTACACAGTAAGATATGCCCATTGTAAAGCACTTGTATTCAATTGTCATATTGAGTATTTTAACCCTATTTTAATGAAATTTATTAAATAATACCATTTAAGGACACATTAGCACACTTTCTCACGTCTCCCAACAATGCTGACCTAGGATGAGCCCTTATTTATACAAATTTATGTCAGCTCAATTGCTAAACAGTTTCTTACAACGTTAGTTAAATCACTCTCGAGACCTCATTCCTGATGGAATCCATCGTCATGAGGGAGAGAGAAGAGTCGATGTGGAATTTAAGTGCCTTGCCTAAGGGCACAATCATAATAACTACACCTGGGCGCAAACTCCGGGCCTTTCATGCCTGAAGCGAAAGCGCTACCACTGTGCTATCACGCTTCCATGAATAATTTGAAGACATGTTCAGTTGTTGCCATCAATTTTCACGTTATTTTGTATCAAATTTTGACAGCAATATATACCGTATATAATTTTCTAATTTTAAATTAGAGGTGGTTTGAACTTGTCACTGACGTGCGTTGTTACAAGCAGACAAACAAGGGTCTCCGTTATTGACAACAGCTTCAAGTTTTAATCCTTAACCCGCCAGTCACAACTACAGTTTCTTTTGCAAACAACATAGAGCCAGATCAGACAGCACAGAATGTGCCGTGCTGTCTGAGATCGTAGATGGCACAGAACAGATAGTGGAGCTAAAACACTTGTCTGATTACTACAATAGCAAACAACATAGATCCTGATCAGACGCAATGTTAAGCCACGGCTAATCTGGATCTATTTTGTTTGCCCATTCCATCCATTTTATTCGGCAGGTTAACCCATTTCATTCGGGATACCGTTCAAACAGTATTTGCAAAGAACACAGAGCCAGATCAACCCACCACAGAATGTGCCGTCTGATCAGGCTGTATGCTGTTTGCTATTCAGATGATCTTGCTAAGACACTTGGCTATGTAGCAAACAACATAGATCCTGATCAGCATGCAGCATCACGCTGCGGCTGATGTGGATCTATGTTGTTTGCAAAAGCATTTTAAATATATCCAGAATTAAATGGGTTAAGGGTTAAGATTGAATGAAAATATTAGAATGGTTGGCACAGTGTCTTGATTTCCTATAACAAATCCTTGTTCAGCTTAATGTAGGAATGTAGCATAGTACATTGTATGTAGAAATGGACTGGACTGTTTGTATATGTGGTTTTTGATATGCATTATTTTACTGATCTCTGATATGCAACTTGATACAGCACATTGTCTGTACTGTGAACTGTTGATGCAACCAAACTTGAACATCTACTGAATACATCTGCAACTCTCCACCGTCTATTTCACCTGATTATAGTTTTGTTGTATCAGTAGATTATTTGCTGTAGCATATGGTGCTTATAGTGGAGATAGAAGTTTTATTCAGTGTAATCAGTGGAGATAGATGTTTTATGCAGTGGAATCAGTGGAGATAGATGTTTTATGCAGTGACATCAGTGGAGATAGAAGTTTTATTCAGTGACATCAGTGGAGATAGAGGTTTTATGCAGTGAAATCAGTGGAGATAGAGGTTTTATGCAGTGGAATCAGTGGAGATAGATGTTTTATGCAGTGACATCAGTGGAGATAGAGGTTTTATGCAGTGGAATCAGTGGAGATAGATGTTTTATGCAGTGACATCAGTGGAGATAGAGGTTTTATGCAGTGGAATCTGATGTTTGAACTTTTCTTTGATCACTGACAAGAAACGGTGTATGTTTTATTCTTGATGATAGGAACAGAAAAAAATAATCTTGTAATACAAGCACAATTTAACCATTAAAATGCTAATCACAACTAAGGTTACTTTTGCAAACAGCATAAAACCAGATCATATGGCACAGAACTGCACAGAGCGTTCCACCTCATAGGTAATAGTAATTACTGTTTGCTATTCAGATAGTGGAGCTAAAACACATGGGTGAATATCACCAAATTACCTGGTCTTTGTGAAAAAATTACTATTACCTCCATTTTGGGATATTTAACTACAAAATAAGCAATAATTTGCACGTTCGATCCACCGTCTGACCCTAATAAAATTTAAGTCTTTCAGGTAAACTGAGGTATTGTGTCGGTGCTTTACACAGTGCACGTAAAAGAACCAGAGGAGATTCTGGAATGGGTCTCTGTCTGTATCATTGCACTAACCTCCAAAAATCTAAAATGACTGATCTCTTCAGGAGGCGTCGCTCATATGGGCAACCGATAGCGACGATAAATAAACGTAAAACATACACACAAATGGTTGTTTAATGAAGAGACAACTATAGATTTAAATATACCTTTATATTGTCCGCCTCCATGGTCGAGTGGTTACGATCGCTGACTTGTACACCACTGTAACCTATCATCACTGATGGTCACGGGTTCGAGGCCCGATCAGACCGTGTCTCTTTATATGAAAAAGTTGGCAGTTTCTTACGGAGGTTGGTGCACCGAGTACTGATTAACTACTGGTGCCTGCCCAGGAAAGGTGTTGTTAGGTATACTGCCCGTCGCTCAAATGGGCAACGGGCAGCGACTTTAAATAAACTTAAAATAAAGTAGAGACACTCGCATTCCAGGCATTTTTTGTTTTTCAACAGGAATATGATTTTAGACTGTAGTTGGATTTTGGTGTTATAGCTTGTTTTAACTGTTATTGAGAAAACTTTGACTGTAATTCACGTTGGATTATAGTGTAATAATCGTTAAATGTTACCTTCACATTTCCTACCCAAAGCAGATCGGTTTAACATTGTTTTAAATTGGACATGGTTTTAACTGAAATAACAAGGCGTGAAAACAAAGTTTCAGTCATGTTTCTTGGAATTTCATTCGTGTTTCTCCGAATTTCAGTCTTGTTCAACTGAATTTCATTTTTTTGGGGGCAGAATTTCATTCGTGTTTGGCAGAATTTCTGTCGTGTTTGGCAGAATTTCTGTCGTGTTTGGCAGAATTTCAGTCGTGTTTGGCAGAATTTATGTCGTATTCGGCAGAATTTATGTCATGTTTGGCAGAATTTCAGTCGTGTTTGGCAGAATTTCTGCCGTGTTTGGAGTTGTGTTGCCCGTATGTTGCTGCTACATTGTAAGACACGAGTCGAACATCAATAATAGAGGGTGGAAAACTGAGGCAGTAAAGCAGCAATTCATTTGTACAGCATTTTCATTCGAATTTTTAAAAGACTTCATAGAGCATAATGTAAATAGACTCATTTTCACTGTAAATATTCCGTTATGCTTTAACATGCATAACCAACATGAACCTCTGTACTCATTCAATGAGTATCTGATGGTATTTTCTTCTGTTTTCTTTGCATATTAAATTATTTGTATATATTGTGTTACTAATGTTACCGTTATACTATATCAAGTAGTGACGTTCTGTGAGAAATTTTGGTTAAAGTAATGGTATAATTATAGCGTTGCTTATTTATTGTTTGAGATTGATGTGGAAAAAATTGTTTGCTGGAAGAAAAGTAATTCACGAATATATTAAGCATGTACAAAATTGTCACATACATATATATAATTAAATATTATATATTAAGTTCATTATTTTTTATTTAAGTTGTTTGATTTAAACTGTCATTAAGTGGTGTATTGATCGCTTACTGGTCATTGACTAATTTTGGTAACAATAGGACTGCACTTTTCCGTCAGTCTGTACATGCACCTGTTTGTCTGTCTGTACTATTGTGCGTGCCACTGGTCAAACACGCTGGATCTATTCCCATATAACTGTACACGCTGAATCTATTCCCAAATAACTGATGGCGTGGCTGGTCAAACACACTGGATCTATTCCCATATAACTGATGGCGGGGCTGGTCAAACACACTGGATGTATTCCCATATAACTGATGACGTGGCTGGTCAAACACGCTGGATCTATTCCCATATAACTGATGGCGTGGCTGGTCAAACACACTGGATGTATTCCCATATAACTGTACACGCTGGATCTATTCCCATATAACTGTACACACTGGATCTATTCCCATATAACTGATGACGTGGCTGGTCAAACATGCTGGATCTATTCCCATATAACTGTACACACTGGATCTATTCCCATATAACTGTACACACTGGATCTATTCCCATATAACTGTACACACTGGATCTATTCCCATATAACTGTACACACTGGATCTATTCCCATATAACTGTACACACTGGATCTATTCCCATATAACTGATGGCGTGGCTGGTCAAACACGCTGGATCTATTCCCATATAACTGATGGCGTGGCTGGTCAAACACACTGGATGTATTCCCATATAACTGATGGCGTGGCTGGTCAAACACGCTGGATCTATTCCCATATAACTGATGGCGTGGCTGGTCAAACACACTGGATGTATTCCCATATAACTGATGGCGTGGCTGGTCAAACACGCTGGATCTATTCCCATATAACTGATGGCGTGGCTGGTCAAACACACTGGATCTATTCCCATATAACTGTACACACTGGATCTATTCCCATATAACTGATGACGTGGCTGGTCAAACACGCTGGATCTATTCCCATATAACTGATGGCGTGGCTGGTCAAACACACTGGATGTATTCCCATATAACTGTACACGCTGGATCTATTCCCATATAACTGATGACGTGGCTGGTCAAACACACTGGATGTATCCCATATAACTGATGACGTGGCTGGTCAAACACACTGGATGTATCCCATATAACTGATGACGTGGCTGGTCAAACACACTGGATGTATCCCATATAACTGATGACGTGGCTGGTCAAACACACTGGATGTATCCCGTATAACTGATGGCGTGGCTGGTCAAACACACTGGATGTATCCCATATAACTGATGACGTGGCTGGTCAAACACACTGGATGTATTCCCATATAACTGATGACGTGGCTGGTCAAACACACTGGATGTATTCCCATATAACTGTACACGCTGGATCTATTCCCATATAACTGATGACGCGGCTGGTCAAACACACTGGATGTATTCCCATATAACTGATGACGTGGCTGGTCAAACACACTGGATGTATCCCATATAACTGATGACGTGGCTTGTCAAACACACTGGATGTATTCCCATATAGCTGATGACGTGGCTGGTCAAACACGCTGGATCTATTCCCATATAACTGATGACGCGGCTGGTCAAATGCGCTGGATCTATTCCTATATAACTGATGACGTGGCTGGTCAAACGCGCTGGATCTATTCCCATATAACTGATGACGTGGCTGGTCAAACGCGCTGGATCTATTCCCATATAACTGATGACGTGGCTGGTCAAACGCGCTGGATCTATTCCCATATAACTGATGACGTGGCTGGTCAAACACGCTGGATCTATTCCCATATAACTGATGACGTGGCTGGTCAAACGCGCTGGATCTATTCCCATATAACTGATGACGTGGCTGGTCAAACGCGCTGGATCTATTCCCATATAACTGATGACGTGGCTGGTCAAACGCGCTGGATCTATTCCCATATAACTGATGGCGTGGCTGGTCAAACACACTGGATGTATCCCATATAACTGATGACGTGGCTGGTCAAACACACTGGATGTATTCCCATATAACTGATGACGTGGCTGGTCAAACACACTGGATGTATTCCCATATAACTGTACACGCTGGATCTATTCCCATATAACTGATGACGTGGCTGGTCAAACACACTGGATGTATCCCATATAACTGATGACGTGGCTTGTCAAACACACTGGATGTATTCCCATATAGCTGATGACGTGGCTGGTCAAACACGCTGGATCTATTCCCATATAACTGATGACGCGGCTGGTCAAATGCGCTGGATCTATTCCTATATAACTGATGACGTGGCTGGTCAAACGCGCTGGATCTATTCCCATATAACTGATGACGTGGCTGGTCAAACGCGCTGGATCTATTCCCATATAACTGATGACGTGGCTGGTCAAACGCGCTGGATCTATTCCCATATAACTGATGACGTGGCTGGTCAAACACGCTGGATCTATTCCCATATAACTGATGACGTGGCTGGTCAAACGCGCTGGATCTATTCCCATATAACTGATGACGTGGCTGGTCAAACGCGCTGGATCTATTCCCATATAACTGATGACGCGGCTGGTCAAACGCGCTGGATCTATTCCCATATAACTGATGACGTGGCTGGTCAAACACACTGGATCTATTCCCATATAACTGTACACACTGGATCTATTCCCATATAACTGTACACACTGGATCTATTCCTATATAACTGATGACGTGGCTGGTCAAACGCGCTGGATCTATTCCCATATAACTGATGACGTGGCTGGTCAAACACACTGGATCTATTCCCATATAACTGTACACACTGGATCTATTCCCATATAACTGTACACGCTGGATCTATTCCCATATAACTGTACACGCTGGATCTATTCCCATATAACTGATGGCGCAGCTGGTCAAACACGCTGGATCTATTCCCATATAACTGATGGCGCGGCTGGTCAAACACGCTGGATCTATTCCCATATAACTGATGGCGTGGCTGGTCAAACGCGCTGGCTCTATTCTCCCATATAACTGTACACACTGGATCTATTCCCATATAACTGTACACGCTGGATCTATTCCCATATAACTGATGACGCGGCTGGTCAAACACGCTGGCTCTATTCCCATATAACTGTACACACTGGATCTATTCCCATATAACTGATGGCGCGGCTGGTCAAACACGCTGGATCTATTCCCATATAACTGATGGCGGGGCTGGTCAAACACGCTGGATCTATTCCCATATAACTGATGGCGAGGCTGGTCAAACACACTGGATGTATCCCATATAACTGATGGTGTGGCTGGTCAAACAGCTGGATCTATTCCCATATAACTGATGGCGGGGCTGGTCAAACACGCTGGATCTATTCCCATATAACTGTACACACTGGATCTATTCCCATATAACTGATGGCGGGGCTGGTCAAACACGCTGGATCTATTCCCATATAACTGATGGCGCGGCTCATTGCATACACATGCACAAACCATTTCATGTTGCCTGCGTAATGTGCTGACCTGGACTATTGGACTTCAAGTTTACACACAGCTATGCGTATAGTTGGGAATTTTTATCCTGTCCATTTTGTTTCAGTTATGACACATATTTATTGTTTCACAATCGACGGTAATTTACTGTCATGCTGTAACTAGTGGGTCAGTAGTGTGATCTACTGGAGTTTAGACACGTAATCTACTAAGCCCACAAATTGATATCCTCAGTTTTATGTTGCATATTGAATGTAAATTTACTGTTAAGATTTTAATTACCTGTGTCCTTTTGTGAACCGTTTATATTCTTTGTGTGTAACGATGAATATTTGGGTTTTTAATTCACGTGGTATTCGCCTCTGCCTACATCATGTAAGCACTTGATTCTGTATCTATTACATGTATTTTATTTTCTTGTCAATTATATGTGATGTGGCACCGTATCGTCGAGTCCTGTTTGTTGCCTTGCAGCGTTACGTCTTTGTAAAATCCCCGACATGGCAGCTTCAATGCAAGATTGTAGATCAGAATGTGTGGAACTTTCTGTGGAATAATACTGATTGAACTGTGTGTGTTTTACGTTTATTTATCGTCGCTACCGGTTGCCCATATGAGCGACGCCTCCTAAAGAGATTAGTCATTTTAGATTTATGGAGGAGAGTGCAATGATACAGACAGATACCCATTCCAGAATCTCCTCTGGTTCTTTTACATGCACGGTGTACAGCACCGACGCGAGACCTCAGTTTAATGTCCCATCTGAAAGACTGTTAATTTTATTAGGGTCAGACGGGAGATCGAACCTGCGATCCCTTGATTGATTGAACATTCACACATACATGGCATAATTGTAATGTGAGGAAGCTATCCAGCTGACTTTTGGAAGGTTGTGATTCTACCTGGTGCCCGTTCCGCCTCCGTGGTCGAGTGGTTATGGTCGCTGACTTGTATACCACTGTAACCTATCATCACTGATGGTCACGGGTTCGAACCCCACTCAGGCTGTGTCTCATTTATATGAAAAAGTTGGCAGTTTCTTACGGAGGTTGGTGCACTCAAGTACTGGTTAACCGCTGGAGCCTGCCCATGAAAGGTGTTGTTAAGTAAACTGCCCGCCGGCGATATAGCCCAAAATGGTGCTGATGCAGGCGTAAAACCCGAAATATAACATATATAACATAACCTGAAGCTTGAGTCTGAGTTTGAGATTCGAGAAAAGTTTTATAACCTTGGGGCCTGGTGCCCGTCTGTACCTGAAGTACAAATAATAGCTGGGGGAGTGAGGCGCCATATGACCTACACTGTTGGTGCGACTTTAAAAGCCCCAAAAACAAACGAGGTATAATATAAATGAACATTCTAATAAGATTATCCCGTAAGCTGGAATTGTTGGAACAACATTGTTATATATTATCACATTCATGTGTTGCGTGTGCAGAATACCTTTACTCTGTAGAACTACGGTACGAATAATGGGAGATTGAATGTCCGTCCATCCAACAGCTTGTGTTCTTTAATGGCATTAACTTGGTTATTTCTGATTTTTATGAATGTAAATGGTCTTGATTTTTGTGATTTATTGTAAGAAAAAGATATTTACATAATGATGTTTTTTTAACCAATTACAAAAATCCAATTAAAATGCTGATTGATTATATTTGTTTGATTTTGCCCAATTGTTCCAATTTATATGTTTAATGGTGTGAATAGTCTTTTCTGCTGGTATGTGATTGTTAATTGTGGGCGATAGTTATTTTTGGTGTTGTAAACTGTTTGATATTTTAAAGTCTATCAGTGTTGTGAAATCTCTAATTCTGACGTATTCGCTTCGTAAATGAATCGACATCTACTGTATCTGAATTAACGTATACCATTTCCTTTATCTGTAAATGATCCGGACAATAGTGAATTAACGCATACCATTTCCTTTATCTGTAAATGATCCGGACAATAGTGAATTAACGCATACCATTTCCTTTATCTGGAAATTAACTCATACCATTTCCTTTATCTGGAAATTAACTCATACCATTTCCTTTATCTGGAAATGATCCGAACAATAGTGAATTAACGCATACTGTTTCCTTTATCTGTAAATGATCCGGACAATAGTGAATTAATGCATACCATTTCCTTTATCTGGAGCCACGTATACCATTGTTTCCTCTATAAATGCGCTGACATAGTCAACTAATGTAGATCATTTCAATCCTCCATAAATCGGTCAAGAAAGTAAATTTTTCACTCAAAAAGCCTTTAGGAAGTAAGCCCAGCTGAATTTGTTGTTATTTCGTTTCATCTATGATTTATCGGTATTGAGAAGACATTTGCGACGCCAAGTACCATAATCATATAAGAGTCAAGATTCTTTCATCCAAAATTGTGTCCAAAAGTCTGCTGCGTCATTTATTTCAGTTTAGAATTCCAGATTAATTTTCCATGGAATAAAAATGGACAAATGGCGTATTGCAACAAAGGGAAATAAATCTGATCAAACTGATCACCAAAATCCTGATCACGTTCCGTGTCCGGATTTTGTTGAATCTAGACACCTAGTGACGTACATGATCTTGTAATATTAAAATATTGTTTAATTTACGATAACAACAGTGTAAAAAATGATGCATCATTTCAAAATATAAAGCAGTATTGCAAACAACCAATTAGCGACATTGAGGTTGTGAGAGAGAGAAGTTGGAGAACATGTTGTCATATTAACGAGGTTATAAAACTTTTCTCAGATCTCAAACTCGAGCTTAAATGATCTGATTGGTTGATTCTGAGTGTTGCTGTCAGCTGAACCAATCAGACGCTTGAGAATGAGTTTTGAGATTGGAGAAAAGTTTTATAACCTCGGGGGCCATGAGAGCCATCTCTAATTATTTTCTATTACCTCCCTTGGTAGATAAAGTCTGATTTATTCCAAAATGTGAATAGGTTCATTTAGTTAAAATCTTTTGTTTTTTACTGTTGTTCCCTAACCAGATGTTGCGGCATGATAAATGTGATTATATCCAAATCGTGTTAATTAACCGAAAACATTCTTTTAGAAATAAGTACACATTGCATATACTGTATGAGATCTGTCGAGATAGAGTAATTTAAAACTCGTGCGAAGCGATAGTGGATTAAAATTGCTAGCATATTGTGCAAAAGAAACAACGATACAAACAGAGGACAACACTTAATAGGACCTATCTACTTTGAGAGAGTATTCAGGGGCAGTAACTGACCAATGTCTCTCATTAAGTCACTTTAATACTATATGTAGGGGTTTTCGAGACTTATTCAACATGCTGAGTGCTTACACATTACTCGTTATTTTTGCATTTGCACAAGGTTTGATTATTTTCTTTGCCCTTAAATTAAATAAGATGCGTTTTATATTATATGAAAAATATCCTTTTGCCTGGGAATTTCTTTAGGTTTTATTACTGCGACTTATACTCCCTAGCGACCTATATACAGAGAAATTACGGTAGTTCAGCTTACCAATTTATCGGTATCAAGCAGACAGTTTGAGTGGACAACGCTGTGTGATACCTGACCAAGTTTATTAAATAGCAAGTAAGCTTACTGCTTTTGCTGTACTATTTGTTGTTGATAAAAATTAAGTGCAAGGTTTCATCAATGTCCCCTGGTAAGCTAAATCAAGGTTATCTTACAAACGTTCAAACAGGGCCTCCATGGCCGAGAGTGCAATGTTGTTGATTTCATATCAATTGTCACTCAGGTTCGATTGTAGGTTCGATTCCCACTTGGGGTGTCGAATTCTTTTTCAAGTATGGAAGCATGCATGCGGAAGGTCGGTGGTTCTACCCGGGTGCCCGTCCGTGTAGGAAATACTGCTCGTAGGAGCACCTGGGGGTCTTCCTCCACTAATTATAGCTGGAGAGTCACATTCTGACCTAAGCTGTTGGTACGACTTTAACCCATTCAACACCAAGTAACTGACATGGACTGTTCCTTGATATTATTAGACCAATAAATTAATAAGACAATTAATTACATTTGGACCAGTTCATTTATCAATATGGGTAATTTTGTCTAAAAATAGTAATATTACTGGCAAAAAGTGTAGATCCTGATGAGACGGCTCGTTACGATGTCTCCCTCATGGTGATGCATTCCAGTAGAAATAAGATCTCGAGAGCAATTGGTCTAAAGTTGGGGGAAAACCTGTATCATAATTGAACAAATTAAATGTGTACAGTCAAACCTGTGTTAGTGGTCACCTGTATTAAGCAGCCAACCTGTATTAAGCAGCCAGTTTCCAGATTCCCAATTGGTTGTTTTATTATATATTTGACCTCTATTAAGCAGCCACCTGTGCTAAGGAAACCACTTTCTCCGACTCCTTGGCTGGCTGCTTAAGACAGGTTTGACTGTATACTACTATATCTCTCTAGAGGGTATGTAAGTGTTATATGTTCAATTACCATTGTGTTGTTGTTGTTGTTGTTGTTGTTTTGTTGTTGTTGTTGTTGTTGTTGTTGTTAAAATTTGGTGCATCGTAATTTATGACATGCCACTTTGTGTCACATTCATTTTACCATTAACGTTTCATCATTTTATATACAGTTTGGAAATATGTAGATAATTTTATCAAGTTTTATCAACTGTTACCAAAAACAACACATTCTGTAAATGACCATTCATTCAACATCTATCTATTCATTACCAATTTAATATATACAAAATTTCGTGACACGTGTTGTTTGTTTATAACTCCATGTACAATGGTCTTTCAATGTTGTTCAAATGGTTACCCAGGGATCACAAATGAGTGTGGCCCGGGAGGTCAAATGGTTACCCAGGGATCACAAATGAGTGTGGCCCGGGAGGTCAAATGGTTACCCAGGGATCACAAATGAGTGTGGCCCAGGAGGTCAAATACGCTCATCAAGGTTGATCACAACAAACTGATTTAGCTGGGTGTCCGCACCCTGGCATCACGGTGGATCACAACAAACTGATTGAGCTGGGTGTCCGCACCCTGGCATCACGGTGGATCACAACAAACTGATTGAGCTGGGCGTCCGCACCCTGGCATCACGGTGGATTACAACAAACTGATTGAGCTGGGCGTCCGCACCCTGGCATCACGGTGGATCAAATCATTCGTAAAGGGAGGATCCCAAAGAGTGGTTGCGGATAGCTGCACCTCGGATACAAGTTGCCCGTCATCTCCAGGGTCTCGTGGTCATAAGACGTTTCTCCAATATCCAACTCTAGCTATCTGATTGACAGAGACAAGGCGGTTACATCGCGATTGAGTGTGTCCCAACAATGAAAAGGCGCACCAGAACTTTAATAGCTATTGAAATTAGTGGAAATAGACCCCCATTTTAAAGATTTTGGGAGTTGAAACTCTTAACCCTTTAGTTTAAACATATTTTTATTCAGAAAATAACATATAAGAATAAAGTGTTACAAGAGAAATAATTTGGATTGGAAAACAAGCATATTAAAATGCTTATACAAATTCCTTTCCATAGTGGAGTTTGCATACATATAAATTTAACACATTAGAGCCAGTGTATGGTAGGTATTCTTTGAGCATTGGACAGGTTTAATTCTATATAGTTCAAACCTGATTCTGAATTTTAATGCACACGGTGACTAATTGTTATCCTGATTCAATGCGTTAATTAGTGTTAGTTTATAACATTAGTAGAACATACTAGGTACTGTCTCACACGCTGCATAGATAGGGGGTCGGACATTTGATGGTAAATGACTAGATCTCGAAGCGCTTAGTTGCTGCTATGAAGCCTTGGACTCGTAGGAAGATGTGTTTATTGACTTCGAATGTAAGTCGGTCATCACCGTATAGTAGATTATTTAACGTATGTGCACATGGGAGATCGTGAAGATAGTGTTGGCGCAATGCATGGTATCTTGGACATTGAAACAGGAAGTGGAATGTAGTCTCTACAACGCCGCATATGCACAGAGGAGAAGGAACAATATTTCTTCTGTGAAGATCGAAGCTTAGCGCACTGCACCCCAAGCGAAGGCGTGCGTGATATACTTGGTTTTTCCTATTGCCAATGTTGTAAATTGTTTTCTTTTGTTTAGCCCTAGTATTCAGCTTGCTTTTAAATTCTCCTATGGTTGAGGCATTTTTAAGTTCTTGTGGAAGTATATTCCACTGGCGAATAGTTAGAGGCAGAAAAGAAGAAGCATGCGATTGAGTTTTGCAGTGACTATTGGGTATAGCTGTAAGTGATCGTAAGGCATATGGCTGATTTGGCTGGGGTGGAATTAGATTTGACAGGTAAGCGGGTGAAAGTCCATTTTTCATCTTATAAAGTAAGACAAGGCGATGCTTGCGTCGCCTTTCAGCTAAAGTATCCCAGCTAAGATCGGTATAGAGTATGTCGGTGTTACAGTATTTGGTAGCACCTGTGATAATTCTAGCTGCTTCTAATTGAACGGATTCGATGTCGCATTTGATCTTGTTCGTACAGTTTTCCCAGACAACATCAGCGTACTCCAAGAGGGGCCTAATGAATGATATATACATTTTTTCTAGGCTACAACGAGATAAGAGAAATTTTAGACTTCTTAAGATGCCAATGCGTTGCCATGCCTTGTTAATGAAAGCCTGTATGTGCGATATCCATTTGGCATCCTCGGAAAAGGTGAGTCCAAGATGTTTGTGAGTACTGACTTGTGGGATAGGATTACCATCAATATATAACTGGGGATGAATAGGTTTCCTGAGCTTACGAGAGAAGCTCACGGATTCAGTCTTGGAAGGATTAAAGGAAACAAGCCAGGCTTTCGACCAGTTGATGATCCGGGAAAGATCATGGTTGAGAATATTTGTGGAATCAACAACGTCTTCTACAACAATATAAAGACTAGTATCGTCTGTAAATAGTCGAATATTTGCACGAATATCGTTTACAATGTCATTGATGTATATTAGAAAGAGCAATGGACCGAGGATGGATCCTTGGGGAACACCTGCATCTATGGATGAAATATCGGATGTAGAATTTGCCAAGACAACACGTTGCTTTCTATTTGAAAGATATGAGGAGAACCAGCCAAGTAAGGGACCTTGAATGCCGATAGAAGAAAGTTTATGAAGTAGTCCCCGGTGCCAAACTCTATCAAAGGCCTTGGATATGTCACAAAATACAGCACGAACTTCCTTACCATCATCTAACGCTTCACTAATGTCGTTATACAGAAGTGTCAGCTGGTTGACAGTGGAATCGCCCTTGGTAAAACCAGATTGGTAAGGTGTAAGGATTGCGTTGGAAATAACGTAATTATATAGGTTTTTATGGATACAGCGTTCCATGAACTTACCCAGACAACTGAGAAGAGAGATAGGTCTATAGTTGATTGGTTTTGAAGGGTCTGATTTCTTGAAAATTGGGCAGACATTTGCCAATTTCCATGAAGAAGGAACACATGAGTTGGAAAGTAGTTTGTTAAAGTACTGTGATAGAGGGACTGCTAGAGAATCTATACCTTCTTTGATGAGACGTGGACTCACCAGATATGGGCCACTTGCCTTGCTTGGATTTACACATGAGATAGCATCTTTAATATCTTGGGGCGAAATGTTTATATTAGCCATGGAGCATTCCATGTGTGTGGTGTGTGGAAGAGGGTGATCCCTATCATCAACGGTTGACTGTTTAGTGAAGTAGTTATTCAGTAGATCAGCTTTATCTTTATCTGTTTGTGCTTCTGTCACCCGGGGCGTAGTTGGGCTTCCGGGGCGGCGAGAGTCTGGGCTGAGATGGTCTGGGGCTGCTTGTGATTTGGGCGTGGGGTGGCGTGGGTTTATACACCGGTTAACTTTTCCTAATCTGGATCTCAATTTACTTCACAACTAAAGTATACTTCTTACTAATTTTAATATTTACTTATGTGTGTGTCCACCTCAAACAATCAATAAAACCTTATCCCTTTAACAATAACACATATATCTATAGCTGGGGGAATACTCGCTTTACAGTGAAGGTGCTTTAATCCATATTAAATCCAAATTCCAAATTTTCCCTAAATTCCCATCCCTAATTTTACAATTTTAGAAGTCCATCCAAAGGTCCGAAACATAAAACTTAAACTGCCTGACCAAAATTCTATCTTCCTAGAATTTTCCAAATTCTCATAATGCACTGTCAGACCTTTCATCGATTGGCCGATCCATAAAAGGTATGACAGGAGGCTGGTCTTTCCAGAAGACCCCTAACTTTGCCCAGCTCTGATTGGTTCCTATTTTCAGTTCAGTCTCTCAGGCTGGGCAACCCTGTTATCTAATAGCCTGGGCTATCAGATTTCCCAATATCCTGCCTGAAGTAATTCACACCTACTCATCATAAGCTGGTGGAACTATTTCTCCTTTAACTATATACTTCCCAGATGTCCCTCACTGTACTGTGACCCATTTGTCATCCATTACGGTCTGGCCCCTATTGATACCCAGATATTTGATGTCTGGTATTCTACAGACAAAGGATCAACAAATTATGCATGTAGTCTCTTCAAATGGCCTATTCCAACTATCGTAATATACACATAATGCTTACAGACTAATATGTCTCGATACAGGTTAAACTTCATATAACTATATCTGATCTGAACAGCCGGTTACATGCCTCTCCTCCAAATAAGTTTACTCCGTAAACTTGTACTAAAGTATCCTCTGCTGATATCAACTTATACCAATTATTCCAATAACCATTCATAGATTCATTGTCGACTACATTTGAGAAATTTACCTTCCTATTACTTACATGTGCAAATGGAGGTGGACACACTGCTTATATAATAGTTACTAAACATTCAAATAAGACATGCACATACATGTATAATACATTGATACTTAACATATCGCAATTGTTACTCATGACCGGTATTATGATCTAGTGTCAATGTTCATCACCTGTCGTGTTAACTGAAACACAACCATCTCGTACATGTATCCATGGTGATCACTAACATGTTGAACTTCATTTTCAACATGTTACACCTTAATAATTAAACAGTGAGACTCACATGGGTACAATTGTTAACATCGGGCTTGCTTTGAGCTCTACATTAACAAGTACACTCTTAATATTTTCAATATGCTCACCTGTTCCACAGGTCAACTCCCTTCTAACTACTACAGATTAGACTCAACCATTGCACACCACCCAACCATATTTGTATTCAAACCCATTCCTGCAGTTTAATACCTCAATTACTGGAATATATATATCCAAACCCTGGTATTACAAATGTAATCTCCATAACCCTAAAATAGTTTGTCAGACTGGTTAGTGCGACCTATTTTTACTTGGTTATATAACTATGACGTCACCATCTGTCCCACAGTTATTCCCAACGTTATCTCTACATTACTGCTCATGTGCTCTCTACTCGCATATTAAAATTGCATAGTATTATATTACCAGAGGGTTTGCTTACAATTGCAAAATAATTCTCAACCAGTTTAGACAAAAATGTCTTAGCCATATCAAATTTCAGGCAATGCAGCAAGACATGTACCCCAACCCCCGAAAGAAAAATACGAATATGCGCGCCGAATTAGAAATTTACATGAACAAAAATAAGCCAAGCCACATAGCCATCTCCCAAACATGACATCGACAATCCATCGCTACTTTTGAAAGACTTTGCGTAAGATATTCCATTCCTAAGCGTAGCATTATACATGTGTAATTCCACTTGACACCAATGCTAACTATTACATGTACATGTATCTGTATCCGTATATCCCGTACATGTATTGACCTGTTGTACTTTGTAAACGTTATTGTTGCGACGTGTTCTATTATCATTGTATACCCTATCTGTGTACTCTTAATTTGCATGTATGGATGTTAGTGTGACTTCCTACGACGTTTTCCCGAGAATGTGTATTTAATGTGAAACTCTTTCCTCATTTCCTCTGGTATGTCATTCTCATAAACCCACACAGTTTTCGTTGTACCAGTATTCAGTGATTTGTACTTTGCCTGATACATGAGTCTGTCCCGGTATCGACATGCCTTCATCAGCTTCTCCAGTTCCCAGTCGTCAGATTTCACTTCCTGACTTTGTGATTGTGGTGTTCCTGAAGTTTGGTCATCTACTGACAACCTGTCTGATGGGTCGTCTTGTTCCATCTCGAGATGTTCTAACTCGTCTGACGCCAGTTCTACGGGAATGTTGGTGGGTCTCTCATAAGGACTGTAGTACGGTTTCAAACGGTTCGGATGAACTGTAGATTTAACGGCCTTGTGCGTTCTCAAATCGCGTAGATGATAAGACAGGTCACTTACTTTCTCAGAAATGTAGTACGGTCCTATCCACCTCCTAACGAGCTTACCTGACTGTCCTTTTGGTGTGACCGAAGAGTATATCCACACATTGTCCTGGACCTGGTACTTCGGTGTCTTGGCGACCTTATCATACTGTGTTTTGTACTTTATCTGAGCCGCCAACCTGTTTTTCCTTTACTAATTCTCGACATACCTGAGCCTTTTCTGTTATTTGTCGAATGTGTTCCTCGACTGTCTTCTCTTGTGTAGTCGGTTGAAGTATGGTGTCGATCGGCAAACGGCACTCTCTTCCAAACAGGATGTAGTACGGACTGTACTGTGAAGAGTCAACGGCTGGTGAGATTCTGTAACTCATCATTATGCTGGGAAGGTAGTCAATCCACTTCTCTTGTTTATCGTTGCAATAGATCCTGAGCTTCTCTAGAATGACGCTGTTCATTCTCTCGACTGTCGAGTTGGTGGCGGGGTGGTAGCTACTAGTTTTCAGCTTCGTAATCTGGAATATGTTGCACAATTCCTGCATCACCTTCGACATGAAATTTGACCCTCTATCTGTGAGTATTGACTCGGGCGTCCCCATCCGACAGATGAAATCTTGGTAAATCCTGTAGGCTGTTTCCTTCGCTTCTAGTGTCTTCATTGGAATTGCTTCACACCATCCTGAGAAAGCATCAACTAGCAGTAAAATGTATTTATACCCATCTGCAGTTTGCGGCATTGGACCGAGTACATCCATATGTACTCGCGAAAATACGTCTCCTACGGGAAGTGGTTGTAACTGGGCCTTACGGAAGTGTATGTATCTTTTCGCTTGCTGACACGGCTCACATGACTTCACATATGTTTGTATATCCTTGTACATTGACGGCCAGAAATACTTCATCCGTACTGCCTCATACGTTCGCTCTATTCCATAGTGACCTGAAGTGAGTGCATCATGATACGACTTCAGTACTGTATCTCTCACTTTCAAGGGTACAGCTAACTGTTTCACAACATTTTGCCATTTGTGACCTTTAGACCGGGGATGATACAAATGAAACAGTAAACCATTATCCATGACGTAGTACTGCAACTTCATATAAGTATATCTGATCTGAACAGCCGGTTACATGCTTCTCCACCATGTCACCCGGGGCGTAGTTGGGCTTCCGGGGCGGCGAGAGTCTGGGCTGAGATGGTCTGGGGCTGCTTGTGATTTGGGCGTGGGGTGGCGTGGGTTTATACACCGGTTAACTTTTCCTAATCAGGATCTCAATTTACTTCACAACTAAAGTATACTTCTTACTAATTTTAATATTTACTTATGTGTGTGTCCACCTCAAACAATCAATAAAACCTTATCCCTTTAACAATAACACATATATCTATAGCTGGGGGAATACTCGCTTTACAGTGAAGGTGCTTTAATCCATATTAAATCCAAATTCCAAATTTTCCCTAAATTCCCATCCCTAATTTTACAATTTTAGAAGTCCATCCAAAGGTCCGAAACATAAAACTTAAACTGCCTGACCAAAATTCTATCTTCCTAGAATTTTCCAAATTCTCATAATGCACTGTCAGACCTTTCATCGATTGGCCGATCCATAAAAGGTATGACAGGAGGCTGGTCTTTCCAGAAGACCCCTAACTTTGCCCAGCTCTGATTGGTTCCTATTTTCAGTTCAGTCTCTCAGGCTGGGCAACCCTGTTATCTAATAGCCTGGGCTATCAGATTTCCCAATATCCTGCCTGAAGTAATTCACACCTACTCATCATAAGCTGGTGGAACTATTTCTCCTTTAACTATATACTTCCCAGATGTCCCTCACTGTACTGTGACCCATTTGTCATCCATTAAGGTCTGGCCCCTATTGATACCCAGATATTTGATGTCTGGTATTCTACAGACAAAGGATCAACAAATTATGCATGTAGTCTCTTCAAATGGCCTATTCCAACTATCGTAATATGCACATAATGCTTACAGACTAATATGTCTCGATACAGGTTAAACTTCATATAAGTATATCTGATCTGAACAGCCGGTTACACTTCGATTGAACCGTCAATGAGTGTTGGAATGGTTGAAGATTTGTTTTTGTTCGTCAATTGTTTAGCTAGTTTAAACCAAGCTTTAGCTGTTATGTTGCCCGAGTTTATTTGATTTATAATTTTGTTTTGATAATCTGCTTTGGTTTTACGAATTATATCTGTAGTTTCATTTCGGCTTTTCCTAAATTCGGCCCAGTCATTCTCAGTATTAGTATGTTTAGCTTTTTGATGTTTTTTGTTACGTTTCTTTATCTGCTTTCGCACTGCACCATTAATCCAAGGAACATCAGCTGGACGAATAATTACATTTCTGTTAGGAATGCTTTCTGCTGCTGCATGTAGTATTGAATTAGCAATGCAGTTTGCAGTATCATTAAGAGTAGTACTATTATCGATGAAGCTCCAGTCGATTGATCTGAGGATGTCGTTAAATTTGAAATAATCTCCTTTATCGTAGAGCCAGATACGGCGCTTGAAATGTGTTTGCTTTGGTTTTGAAAATCTCAGGACTGAAACAATTGGACAATGAAATCGGATGAGGTTGGGGACAAAAGGGTCAGCAACGAAACTGGTAAGACTGTGTTGGGAATATTTAATAAACATGAGATCGATTAGTGAAGCGCAATGTTCAGTGAAGTGTGTCGGTGAATTGATAAGTTGTTGCGCATGCAGGGAATTGATAAGTCTGCTCATTTTGTTCGACTCAGATGAACTGATGTTGATGTTAAAGTCGCCCGTAACAATTACATTATCAACACGCTGGCTAAACGCCTGATCGAGGGAGTGTTGCATGTTTAACCACTGGGTATTGTTTGAGTCAGGAGGACGATAGATTCCACCAACAAGTAGCTTACGCTGGCTAACACATAATTCAACCCATAGAGCCTCTACACCATTTACGTGAAGGTCTTTTCGCTCAGTAGCATGTATGGTGTCTCGGACGTATATCGCAACTCCACCTCCAATTCGATCTTTTCTGTCACATCTAAACACGTTTGTAAAATTAGTTATATAAATGTCATCATTAGTGATGTTATCAGACAGCCATGTTTCAGTGAAGACAAGTACATCATATGGTTGAGCCTCGACAGCAAGAATATCAAGCTTGGGCTTCAAACTTTGAATATTAAGATGCATTATACTCAAACCACTGTTTGTGAGAGCTGAATATGATTCTGCAGCGGAGTTAAACGACACTGCAGATGAAACCGACTCATTAGAAGGACCGGGGTTTGATTCAATATCCCCTGACCTAAGAAGAAGTATTATAATAAGCTGCAAATAAGTCATGTTATGAAGGGGCAAAGAATAAGAGTCCAGGGATGTTGCATAGAGGCGGCCATGAACAATATGGCTACATGTTGAAATCATCTTTATACGGAGAGAAGAAATACCAAACTAGCCGCCTGATGTCTGAAACGCGCGCTCGAGTATCTAACATTAAAACCAGCAGAAGTCGACAATCCCAATCAACAGCGTGTGTGACAGTGTAGTAAAATGCAAAGGGGAAAATGATGAAAAAAATCATACAGAATTCTGTAAGTGTTGTGGTAAGGACATTAAAGACTCGCATTGATAAACTTCATATAAATACAGTGGCAAATTTAAAAGATAAATCATATGTGACTATGTATTCTGCTTATGAATACTGGCTATAATAAATTGGTTGTTTATTTCACTCATGATATAGATCATAAATATTCACTCAAAATGTGACTTATTACAGTCATTCTATAGGGGCATCAACTCCAGTATGAAAATTCATTTACAATATTCAGTTAGTTGCAATGCAACGAATTATTAAAGGGAATGTGGTCATATTTTATCTTAACCCTTTCAACACCACATACCTCTAAACAGGCTTACAAAAAGTGTAGATCCAGATGAGCCAGCTCGTGACGAGCCGTCTCATCAGGATCTGCACTTTTTGCCAGTAATATTACTATTTTTAGACAAAATTACCCATTTTGATAAATGAACTGGTCCAAATGTAATTTTCGGATTAATTTATTGGTCTAATAATATCATGCACCAGTCCATGTCAGTTACTTGGTGTTGAATGGGTTAACTAAGAGATAGGGTAAGTATTTTTAATTTAAAACAGGGCAAACTGTCGATATGGTTGATTAACACAGCCAACGAGGGATTATGAATTACACATTGTACCCTTGCCCACAGCCGAGTTCGTCTGGAATATTCTAAACATAAATATTTATTTTGACTGCAAGAAAATACAATGTTCCTACCACAAAACGACAGACATGCACAGTGGAGGTGAACTTAAGGTTCAGTGTAGCATGAGTATAGGATCGTTGGAGAGCTGACAAAACGTGTCTGAATATGTGCTATTCTAGTGCAGTGGATGCGCGTTCGCTTCCAGTGCGAAAGGTACCGAGTTCGTGCCCCGCTGGAACTGTTGCGAGTGTGCTCTTAGGCAAAGGCATTTAAATTCCACGTTGCCTCCTCTCCCTCGTGGCGATGGATTCCATCAGGTATGAGGTCTTGAGAGTGATTAATATAAGTTGTAAGAACTTGTTTCGCAATCGAGCTAAAATAAATTTGTATAAACTAATGTTATTCTAGCACCTGTGTAGAACAAATATGACCTGAAGATCCGTGTGACACTTCTAGGGATGGAACTGCCAGGGACATTAGCCATTACAGTTCGGGTTTTACGCCTGCATCAGCACCATTTTGAGCTATATCGCCGGCGGGCAGTTTAACCTAACAACACCTTTCCTGGGCAGGCTCCAGCGGTTTACCAGTACTTGGGTGCACCAACCTCCGTAAGAAACTGCCAACTGTTTCATATAACTGAGACACGGCCTGAGCGGAGCTCGAACCCGTGACCATCATATACAAGTCAGCGACCTTAACCGCTCGACCATGGAGGCGGACGCCAGGGACGTTAGCCATTACATTTCCGCAGTAGTCCTGTGGATGGAACTGAATTAGGCTTCGTAGATGGGTAAGTTGTCCAGTGGTTAACACATTGTACTTCGAATCCAGGGGTCATAAGTTTGACCCGCCACTTAACCCTAATATTAACAGTTTCGGATGAGACTACTAACCGAGGTATCATGTTATCGGTGCTATACGTGTATACCTGGCATGTAAAAGAACAAGGACAGATTCTGGAATTGGTGTGTATTCTGTACATTGCACTTCCCCCCCCCCCCATGACGAATATACTGCTGGAAGTGTCGCCACTATTAATCAGAGGTGACAATAAATAAACCTATCCAACAAGTTAAATATATTTAGTTTATGCATTAATTATTTCAGCATTTGTACATGTAATCAAGAAATGAGGATTTTACATATAAATTAACAACAATAGACTGAGCGGGATTAGTATCAACAGTTCATTCGTGTATGGAAGTCGTCGCTTATCTAATACAGACGTATACATTCTATATTTAAACATGTTACCGTCGCGTTGTATAATGTCAAAGGCCTTCCCAATGTCTAAACAAAGCATGTATTCAATGGTGATCGAAGTTTTATGCATGATTATAAACTTTGCATTTAACTCAATGGACGCTTGGCACGAATATACGGTGGTTATATTTTATTCACACAAGAAACGAGAAACACAAACGGCTGCTTCACATGCAGTGACGTGCTTCATATAATATAGTATTGTCAGGATTCGTTATTTATGTAATACATTAATCATGTTGCTGTCAGATATAGGTATACAAATCGGTGACCCATCCCGGACGTAGAGCTTTGAACTTCCAATACATTCATGATAGCTATCTTCCCAGCAACTAGGGTGTCTGCATTCTCTATCCAGTATCTACCCCATAGCTAACAATACATATTAACACGCGGACATATTGCATGAAAAGATTACGATTTAATTAATACTAATTGATTTTAATTAGCACCTTTCATGTTCCACTAATTTTACTATTCAATATGGATTGATTAATATCAGATTTTTGTCGGAGATTCAAAATTCTTTGTATGCTAACGTATATGGTTTAAATCGAGCGTGAATGGCAAAACAAAGTTGTACAGCTGCATGGGGGATAGTCTGGTCTTTCAGGAGTTTGGTTATGGTGTCCCCATGCGACGACGTATGTGCGCTTTGGCCGTATGCTTTGATGTAAGCACTTATTGTTGGTGTTTGAACTTTATCACAAGTGTGTGTTTATTTCCGTCCGCTGCTATGACACGAGTACAGTATAATTTGTCTCAAGAGATCTGTACTAATTCAACAACTTTTCCTTAAACTAATCTCTTCTTATTTTCGTGTTCCGATTTGTTATTTCATGCTCTTGAACTTTCTCTAGATTTCACGTATTTTCAATGTTAAATATATTATTATCCTGCCTATTGTATATCAACCAATTGATAGGGAGAATAACTATATAAGTATTCAAGTATTATTACAGTCTACTCTACTAATGTTAAATTATATGTAAAATGTTCATTTCTTGAACACACGTAAAACTACTAGTCAAAAAGATAGGACTATAAGTGAAAACTGCACATTGGAATTATATAGTATTAATTAAACGAGGTGGTCTATAACTAGGGGTGGCATCACACGAGGTGGTCTATAATTAGGGGTCACATCAACGAGGTGGTTTATAATTAGGGGTCGCATCAACGAGATGGTTTATAAATAGTGGTTGCATCATCAAGGAGGTGGTCTATAATTAGGGGTTGCATCATCAATGAGATGGTCTATTATTAGCTGTTGCATCAAGGAGATGGTCGGTTATTGTTATAATGTCATTATTTAAAATTCGTCGGGAGGAACTCAAAATTGTCACTACGAGAGGGATCGCATATAGTGTATACACATCTATGCTAGCTCGATTGCGAAACAAGTTCTTACAACTTATATTAATCACTCTCGAGACCTCATTCCTGGTGGAATCCATCACCATGAGGGAGAGAGAATAGACAACGTGGAATTTAAATGCCTTGCCTAAGGGCACAGTCGTAACGGCTCCAGCCGGCCACGAACTCCGGACCTGAAGCGAACGTGCTATCACGACTTCCACATCGCATATAACACGTGGTCGCTAGTATAACTGTATACCTATATTGTGTGGTACGTAAGAGTTGTGATGAAGCACGAGGTTTTGAATACATTCGTATTACGGCGGTTACACAACAGGACTGCACACGTTCCACACTATTAATGATGTATACAAACGCTTGATATTTGCAATTGAAGTCGACGACGAGAGAGATAGAGAGAGAGAGAGAGAGAGAGAGAGAAGAGAGAGAGAAGAGAGAGAGAGAAGAGAGAGAGAGAGAGAGAGAGAGAGAGAGAGGAATCAGACGATATTACATTGAACTAGTGGTGTAAGGGAGACAATCGATAACACGAACATGTGTATGTATTAAACAGCTCATCTTGAAAGTACATACGGGTATGTAGTCCAGTGGTTAACACGTTGGACTGGTAATCAAGGGATCACAGGTTCGACCCCACCGCCTGACCCTAATAAAATTAACAATCTTTCAGATGGGGCTTTAAACCAAGGTCTCGTGTCGGTGTTTTACACGTGCACGTAAAAGAACCAGAGGAGACTCTGGGATGGGTCTCTGTCTGTATCATTGTACAATCCTCCAACAAACTAAAATGACCAATCTCTTCAGGAGGCGTCGCTTATATGGGCTACCGGTAGCGACGATAAATAAACGTAAAACACACAATCGTGGAAGGACATTGTTGATAGAAGTTGTTGCCCAACCCATTTTGCTTTTTCTTTTTGTCGAGTTGTGACACGCTGTATAGAGCGAATAACATATACTTAAACTTATTAAATAGCTCAACATATGCATATGAAATATTTTATTTAAATTAAATCAAAGTATGTGAGATGGTACGGTGGTCGCCAGGTCGAATAGGTGGGTTTTCTCCGGGTACTCCGGTTTCCTCCCATACCAATGACCACATATACGCTTCCATCCGCGCCAACGAGAGTGATTAATATAAGTTGTTAGAACTTGCTTCGCAATCGTTGTAAATTAAAATTTTATTTCAACAGGAAACACAATATAAAAATAAAGTCTTAAATAACTCACCAGACGCCATTCCGTATAGATTATATTGCCCAGACTCTTTATATGAAAAGGTTGGCAGTTTCTTACGGAGGTTGGTGCACCAAGTCCTGGAGCCTGGAACGATGTTGTTAGGTAAACTGTCGGTCGCTCAAATGGGCAACCGGTAGCGACGTTAAATAAACTTAAATAAAAAATATATATTGGCTCGATTGCGGAACAATCTCTTTCAACTTTAGACAAATCGCTTGACCCGATTCCTGATTTCAACCCATAGCTATAGAGATACGATGCAATAGCATTTAAGTGACATGGCAAAGGACACTACCGTCATTGTTCTGTCGAGATTTAAACTCGTAGTCCTCTGTTACGAGATGGGTACTGTAGCCTACCCGTGTTTGTCGAGGCTCAAACTCGTAGTCCTCTGTTACGAGACGGGTCCTGTAGCCTACCCGTGTTTGTCGAGGCTCAAACTCGTAGTCCTCTGTTACGAGACAGGTACTGTAGCCTACCCGTGTTTGTCGAGACTCAAACTCGTAGTACTCTGTTACGAGACGGGTACTGTAGCCTACCCGTGTTTGTCGAGGATCAAACTAGTAGTCCTCTGTTACGAGACGGGTCCTGTAGCCTACCCGTGTTTGTCGAGGCTCAAACTCGTAGTCCTCTGTTACGAGACGGGTCCTGTAGCCTACCCGTGTTTGTCGAGGCTCAAACTCGTAGTCCTCTGTTACGAGACGGGTCCTGTAGCCTACCCGTGTTTGTCGAGGCTCAAACTCGTAGTCTTCTGTTACGAGACGGGTCCTGTAGCCTACCCGTGTTTGTCGAGGCTCAAACTCGTAGTCCTCTGGCGGGTACTGTAGCATATCCGTCTTTGTCGAGGCTAAAACTCGAAGTCCTCTGGCGGGTACTGTACCTGTGTTACTAAGAACGTGTGTAGAAAGTTACACACTGCTCGTGCATAGCTTGCAGCAATTTGTACATTCCCCTGTGATAGTTTTTATACATAGCATTTTTACATGATCGTTTTTTGTATATTTTTATCAGCATCAAATTATCAGAAGTGTGTTGATTTGAGCTTAGATAGAGCTCAACATTTTGTGGAGCTTCCGGTGTACATAACAACTATTGTTTGTATTGTACCTGCGAACTCGTACATGAATAAGCATAATTTGGGATTTCATTCACATTTTGTTTTTAAAATACATACATGACCATGCTGATGGTAACGTCATGTCCGAAGGCTCACTTGTACAATATTGCATTTTAATACTACGTTACTGTCCATTTGCTTTATAAGTAAGTAAACAAATTTTATTATAGTGACATGTGCATATATACAATGACAAGGAACAAATAGTTAATCACATAATCAAGCACCCGGCCCAATGGGCCTATATGTCACCAAAATTATATACAAAATGTATGGTTCAAAATTAAACATATTTATATGAATCGCACATTTGAGATAGATAGATAGATAGATTCTTTTATAGTACAATAGTAATATATATATATCAAATAAATATTTTTGTACAAGCCATGTATAGTACAAATGACTAGTGTGTCACATGTTATGTGATGTTACAACAACATACTACTATTTATAATTGCTCGCTATAATCGTGGCTTGTATAGGCTACTACTTGACGTTGTAGTTATTATGACGCAATACCTGATGACGTCGGCGTCAGGGCTCTATTTTCAATTTCAACGAGACACTCTTCAACGCCAACTGACAAACATATATCACGCAATATGTAGTCCATTTCCCATTTGGGACGTTAAACCGAGGTCTCGTGTCGGTGCTTTGCACCGTGCACGTAAAAGAACCAGAGGAGACTCTGGAATGGGTCTCTCTCTGTATCATTGCACTATCCTCCAAAAATCTAAAATAACTAATCTCTTCAGGAGGCGTCGCTCATATGGGCAACCGGTAGCGACGATAAATAAACGTAAAAACACATTTCCATTCATATCGCAACGACCTCCAGTGAAAACTTTAAAACCGTGATACAGATCGTTTGGGTATTAACTTAATGTCTGTTTGTTCATCTATAGAAGTCATACTCCCAATATCTTAGGATTTTTAGGTCCGTTTTGTTATAAAGGCGAATTTCATATTCCATATGGAAGTGATCTGTTGTATAGTTTTCAGCCGCCATCTTGGTTTGACTTGATAACAAATAAATACAAATACAGTCAAACATGTCTTAAGCAGCCAGCCAAGGGAGTCAGAGAAAGTGGCTGCTTAATAGGGGTCAACTATATAATAAAACAACCGATTGGTAATCTGATAACTGGTTGCTTAATACAGGTTGGCTGCTTAATGGGGGTGACCACAAACACAGGTTTGACTGTACATAGCATTTATATAGCGCAAACATTAAGCAAATATTATATTGCGCTTCACAATTACAGATGCAATTTTAAACATTTACACATATGGAAATATAAATAAAAATGTATACATATATAGATATAACTAGGATTCTAGTAATTGGATAAGAACATATTATATCATAATATCTACACTATTACAGTATATAAGTGAGTGATTGGATTAGCGAGAAAAGTGGCAATATGAACCATAGACTCAAACACCACCACAAGAATGACAACTGTGATGTGGCCAGTACAGTGATTGGGCCGGTACAGTGATCCACACATCACCGCAGGACAGAGCTCGAACCCATACAACACTTCACTCGCCAATCCACTACTTATAAAGTCGATCTTTGATACGTCAAAGGAAAATGTTTTTATAAAATATACTTTTAGCGTTCTAAATATATATATATTTCGGGTTTTACGCCTGCATCAGCACCATTTCGGGCTATATCGCCGGCGGGCAGTTTACCTAACAACACCTTTCCTGGGCAGGCTCCAGCGGTTAACCAGTACTTGAGTGCACCAACCTCCGTAAGAAACTGCCAACTTTTTCATATAAATGAGACACGGCCTGAGCGGGGCTCGAACCCGTGACCATCAGTGATGATAGGTTACAGTGGTATACAAGTCAGCGACATTAACCACTCGACCACGATGGCGGACTTTGCATTATGTATGTTGTTATATGTCATTTATGTTTTGCAATAAATTTTACAATACACCAAATTAATGAAATTACACGTTACTGTATTCATAGAACTATGCACCTGAGGCAAGCTTCATCAATGATCAAAATAAATGGAAACGAGAAGGCAATCATAACATCTAGGCAGACATATTCGCAGGTGGGAGGGCATCAATTCTGGATAAAATGTCTAAAAAGCCCATAGCAACAATTATTATAACGAAGAACATATAAACCAAAATAATCAACATATCCCATAAATTTATCATCATCTAGATTGAAACGTGTGATTTGTGTTGCAATTCAGGCTATAAACCAATGCGAAATGCTATTCGAAAACCAGCTAAAATAGCATTTCACAGGAAAATGTTTGTACAATGTAGTCTCAAATTCGTCTCGGTAGCGTGTGACCCTACTTGAAGGAATGATGTTTTACTGTAGAATCGGAGACTGTTTGCATTTCTTATTGTGATTGTGGTGCATCTGTGGCAGTTGTGTTCATTGTTTTTATGTTGGGAAATATTGCAAAATCGTAAGAGCGTCAGATAACCCTGTATCCACATGGAGCATAGACAATATAACTCATTTAAAAGTCATACAGTTGTCTATTTTGTTTCTTGGCCAATAATTATGCGATGACCGGGTGGTATTGGTTGTTGACTTCAAATCACTCGTCCCTCACCGCTGCAGGTTCGAATCCCAATGGGGGTGTCGAATGTTTTCATGTGATGAAGAAGATGTCCAGCCGGTTTGTGGAAGGTCACCGGTTATGACTAAAGCTGTCCGTGGTATTCTAAATCCCCAAAACTCACACCAATAAGTATATGGTGTTTCAAAGCACATCAACCAATTATAACATCAGTATAGGCATTATACTAAATCAGATATCGACACGTGATTGCATTGAACATCACATAATTAGCTTCGTTTAATCATATTGTATTGTTCGATTCGTTTTACACACATATACATGTGAATACAAAACACGAAACATTAAAGAAAGGCAAACGGGTCGGTTTTAGGTTATGCTGGGGTTGTTGCGATGGCGCAGACATATATCTATATTTGCACTAGGCGATGAGTGGCCTTAGTTTGAAACCTCCCACACGAAGGACCATACATATGCTTTCATCCGCGCAAATGATTAATATAAGTCGTTATAGCTTGATTCGCAATCGTTGTAAAATAAATCAAGTTTATATTTGGGACCTCTAAGTTTTCATCACAATTGGGTGAAGCTGAATGTGCTTACAGTATCGACGGAATTTAGCGTTTATCTACTAAAAGAATAGAACTTGTATCAACATGTTAATTGTGAGATTTGGTGGATAATTGGGTATTAAAGTATGAACTTTAATTATTTTCCAACAAGCCATATCAAATTATATAATCACACTGAATGGTGTGGATGAAAACGTATATGTGGTCCTTCGTATGGGAGAACACACGAGTACCCTTGCGGAGAATACCCACCTGTCCGAACGGGAGACCACTCTACCATTATACATACTTCCCATTCAGAGATAGTAAAGACATATTGCAACAAAGCATATTGTATATAAGTATTATAATCACATATTACTAATTAGTTACGATAACCAATTATTTACTTATCATTTGATTTCTATATATGTTGAGGGCCTCGTGGTAGATTAACTTTTGTTAAAGCAGCATTACATCGTAATAAGATGTTTTGGGTAAAATATAAATACTAACGTGTGTGTGTGTTTACAAAAATCGAAATAGTCGCTCAGAAACGATAAAATTCCAATAATATAAACCGTCGTATCGAATTTGTTTATCAACACACGAAATATAAACACGCACAGCGCACGTGCGTGAAACAACAGAGGATGTAGAAAACAACGTATATATTTTGAACATGAAAGACTATCTATCTATCTTGCTCTAATACCGAACCCCTCGCGGGGATGTAGAAATGTCCCTAAAAGACTTAGATAATAGAGATATGAATCAACATCTCAAGTAATTTAATTAAAAAAGACAACGTGGGACAAATGGGGACGATGCATTCCGAATGTAAACATCTGCGGACGATGCGTTCTGGTTGTAAACAAATGCGTGACCGATCGACTCGGAAATTCCTACTTTGGGTTTCGAGTTTGTTTTATCGCAAACAAATCAGTGTTTACCACTTGAACATAAGTATAATGCTAGAATGTGTAGCAGCATTGCTACCCATACGTAAAATTTGAATTTTTCAAATATCTTTTATGTCATATGATGTAATGCTGCTTTAAATGAGTTCTCTCGTAAAATAAAGTCTATATTATTATTATTATTTAACGAGCATAGCAAGACGGACATTGAGAATGGATTTAAATCCATGTCTCAGTATGCTGAGATACACAATACCAATTAAACATTATGCTACGCATTGTCTTTAATGACCGTACCTAAGGGCATATACACCATGCGCATGTAATATCTTAAGATGCGTAACCATTCGATATTAATTAACCCTTTCAACACCACAGACCTCTAAATTGGCTTACAAAAAGTGTAGATCCAGATGAGCCGGCTCGTGACGAGCCGTCTCATCAGGATCTGCACTTTTTTCAAGTAATATAACTATTTTTAGAATTTTTTTTACCCATTTTGATAAATGAACTGATCCAAATGTAATTTTGTTATTAATTTATTGGTCTAAAAATATCCTGGACCAGTCCATGTCAGTTACTTGGTGTTGAATGGGTTAATATACCAATGCTATACCGACAGCGGTTTAATAATCGCAATAATTGATGATAGACGAAAACGAAACACAAGAGGATCATGACGACGTGTTCGTTTTAGTTTAATCATATTTTATTGAATTCATCATGATATAATATACAACACAATGTCACAAACATATAGCATTATAATACAAATGGTTTGGGCCACAATTTTTAACAACATTAGAAAACGGCCCGCACCAGAACGTGACATTTATGCATAATTAAACAACATGACTGATTTTGGCAAGAATAAATGAAAAAAAACCCTCAAAAAAGGCAAAGAGTTAAACGAGACACAGACAAATATAAATGCAGCCCACGTTTTCATCCGCTGTTCCATCCCACCACGACATGACCAGAACCCAAGACCCATGTTAGGTCAATGGGTTATACTATTAAATCTTACCATAGAAGTACATTGTGTAGCAGTTTCAGAATTGTCCCATTGGTATTTAACATAGTTCCTTTCTGACTGATATATCTGACACCAATGGCTTTCGTGCTGCACTCCACGCCACAGTAGCGGTCCCAGTTCTGTCATCAGAGCAGACGGGTGTATATAGTGTTAACTGTACATACTACTAGTATTCCAGCTCAGCTTTTAACTGTACATTGGTGACTGTGTGTCTGTGTGCGTGCGTGCGTGCGTGCGTGCGTGCGTGCGTGCGTGCGTGTTTTACGTTTATTTATCGTCGCCATCGGTTGCCCATATGAGCGACGCCCCCTGAAGAGATTAGTCATTTTAGATTGTGCAGGATAGTGCAATGATACAGACAGAGACCCATTACATAGTCTCATCTGGTTCTTTTACGTGGACGGTGTAAAGCACCGACACGAGACCTCGGTTTAACGTCCCATCTGAAAGACTGTTAATTTTATTAGGGTCAGACGGGGAACCGAACCTGCGACCCCTGGATTACCAGTCCAGCTATTTAACCACTGGACTATACAGATCCGTCTGTAGAGGTGATTGTCTTTCCCACACCCCACTTATGGTATTATGCAAGGACAATGTACACCCCAGTTCTGTCCTTAAATGGGACTAAGAAGAGTAAGTCAAACAGTTATACAGTCTACATCCGTTATGTCAAAGTCGGTTATGTCGATTGCTCCGGTTATCTCGAATTCGGATCAAAGTCCCGTTTCAGACACTGTCATGTTACATATAACTGGCTCCGTTTATATCGAATTTCGTTAAGTCAAATTTCGGTTATGTCGAAGTATTTTGTTCGGTCCGTCGGAATTCGACATAGCGGATGTAGAATGTATTTAGAAGCATTTTCTGTGCACTATGCTAGGTCCACTCTCATCATATTGCTGCTTAGAGATCCAGAGCTGACAGTGAAGTGAAGACAGTGAAGATAACATGGACCCTCCAATCCATGCGGTATACTTTCTTTCTGGTGGCGCAATGACCTTCACATGCGTATGGCTGGGAACCAACCTGTCCAATTCACTTTTCATTCTGACCGCCAAGCTGGGAAACATTGTTGATCCTCCGGAGGACAACGTTTAACAATAGATCATTCCGTATGTCAATGTCAGATTTCATAATACCGTTGTGCAGTAGCTCTTGGATCCCGACGGATCCCTCTATGCCAAGGAACGATGGCTGGAACAATGCCTCAACACATCGAAATCGTTCGTTTCCGATTGTAATTAACTGTTCATCGGGTAGTTCGTAGCTTTTCTCCATTTGTGAAGATTTGGCAGCAACTTCCATTTCCGATTCGAAATCCAAAGCTGTGCAACATAAGTTTTCTTTGACGTCACGGACAATTTCCATCTCCGAGGAAGCTGTAGCCACGCTCGCTTAGTATTCTGGATAGGTACCATGTCAAATCACGGCCTGCTCGATTCACGCGCTCAATAGCATGCGGTAATGCATAGCCTTCATAGATCGGGACCACGTGCGAAACGTCATATCCAGAATCCACCACAACACCCGTAGTAGGACCGGAAGCGTACAATGACAGCACTGCTTGCATAGACACATACAATGCAGGTACGCCGAACGATTCGAACATGATCTGTGTCATTTTCTCTCGATTAGCGTTAGGATTCAAAGGTGCTTTCGTCAACAGCACGGGGTATTCATCTGGACTCACAAGGAGCTTATTGTACAATATATCATGCCAGATCTTCTCCATAGCATCCCAATTAGTGACAATACCGTGTTCTACGGGGTAGCTCAGTATCAATCTTTCCCGGCGACAGTGTGCCTCATCGCCAATGTACGTGTCCTTTCCACCCATACCCACCTTGTATCTGGGCCGACCTGTCATAGTCGGGAATACGGCCCTAGGAGCATCATCACCGGCAAATCCAGCTTTGCACATGCTAGATTCGTTGTCAATGACAAGCAAGAGCTGCACCAACGTCATCATATTCTAAATTCATTATGCTCTGAAAACAAAGAGTGGCGTCCGTGATCCAGTGGTAGAGCGTCGGATTTGGAATCAAACGGTCCCGGGTTCGATACTCGGTCAGGCCACGTATGTAGTGTCATTGAGCAAGGCACCTAACACACATTGCTTAGTACTGGTTAATCGCTTAGGGGCTAAGCCTGCTCAGGAAAACATGTCTAAGTCCCCGCGAGTGGTTTGACATTAAAGGAACATACACACAAGAGACTCGCCTGGGAGCAATGATATGTACGTGCAAGGATAGCAACATGTGCTCACAGACGGGCGTAACAGTTCATGTATGTGTCACCGGGGTTATTATAGTTACTAGCTAAACTCGGTTCAATCCAATATTTATTCGTTCACAGAGATAAGGAAAAAGAAAGCCAGAGTCTTGATGGCAATTATTTCTACAGTCGCTGTTTATTTTATTTAATACAGTTTATTACAACCTACCATGATGACGAGTAGATACGAAGTATTAGAGAAATGCAACCATTCAGCGGGAAGTGCACATAATTAGTTCTGTTAGAGTTCACTCATTCGCACATCTGACCTGATCATCACTAACTATCTCTCATCCCTAATAGAATAGACACAATAGTAATGCAGAATACAATAACATAATATGGACAATACTATATAATTATAATATAACTCAGACCAGTGATTGTATTAAGCCATATAGAGAAAACTATTGGGTTGTTCGCTTGTGGGGTTATGGAATATATTTATGTACCATCCATAATTATTTAATAAAATATGTATGTATGTATGTTCCATTAATGTCAAACCCATTGCGGGGACCTAGACATGTTTTCCTGGGCATGTTTAGCCGACCTAAGTGGTTATCCAGTACTAAGCAATGTGTGTTAGGTGCATTGCTCAATATGACCTGGGCTACATATGTTCCATTAATGTCAACCCATTGCGGGGATCTAGACATGTTTTCCTGGGAAGGCTTAGCCGACCTAAGCGGTTAACCAGTACTAAGCAATGTGTTTGAGGTGCCTTGCTCAATTACCAATGACTACATACGTGACATACCGTTCGATTCCAAATCCGACGATCTACAATTGGACGCAACAGTGAATATATAATTTGGCCTGAAAGAAGTAAAAGCAAGATTTTTACACGGGAAATCCTGACCATGCCGAACCCAGATAACATGTAGCCTACGAGACAAATCAAATTTAAAAATGAACAATATTATGGACATATTGGTTTTAGTTTCCCTGATAACATCAATAATTCTCACAGCTGGTGTCACTTAGGATTGCATCGTTTAGAATGGTCCTCGACATCCAATTGATGACACATTAAAGCAGTCACCACGCTTCTTTTTACGAAATTAAATATTTATCTAGTAGAGCGATTTTGGCCTTCCAAAAATTGTGTCACATAATTTTGAGACCAAATCTAGGTCAAACGTGTGTAAAATAGTGATTTTATTATATAAACGTTATGGTCGATATGACGATCTATTGTTCTAGAGATTCCTAACGATATATAGTTGGACACATATTTTATTTAATAAAAAGATGTTTGGTGTCAGTGCTTTTGTTGTTTATTTTCAAAGTATTTGTTTTGGGTCAATATCTAGCACATTTTAAACAGAATAGGCCTATGTATTCTTTATGAATAGTAACACTGTTGAAGAATTTAACGTGCGATGTACTTACATCTGTTGTAGTATATAGTTTCCTTTCCACCTATATAAATGTTTATGTCACAATATAGACCTACTCGCCGAATTGTTCGAAAACATGTTGTCCATCGGTTGGATATAAGCAGTGACTATTCACTGTCGACACTTGTAAGAAGATGAATATGTTTCCGCGAAATCGTGCACTCTTTCAACGAAAACATACGATAAATGACATTGATCATTGCGTTATAAGTTGAATCTTGGTTTGAACTGAGAATATTACTATAAAAGATGATCGATTAACAACACAAGGAAGAATAACAAAATTTAGCGGTGTGCATCCTGGATGCTCCAGAGTTGAACTATCCACGGGAAGTAACTCGTATAATACACATTTTGTTGAAGGGAGGTAACGGTACTTCCGTGTTGATCGATAAACACCACCTTGTACTTTCAGTTTTAAAAGTTTCTGAACAAACTCAATTTGAGAGTTAACAGTATGTTGACACAGTATGCTAGGTAAACTTAAAGATGCGGCGTTGAATGCCATGTCGAAATATACCCAGAAGAACGATGGAATACAAGTGGAACTAACCAAGAAACCAGAAAAATACACATACGCCCGACCATTTTTCCTCGGTTTGAATAAAGATGAAGTGAAGTGTGCGCAGGATTTCGGCATGAGACCAGTTGTGAAACCAAGGAAACTAGAAGAACTGATACTCAGCGCTGGATATGCTGAGTATATATTG
Organism: Archivesica marissinica; assembly: GCA_014843695.1. Lineage (NCBI taxonomy): Eukaryota > Metazoa > Mollusca > Bivalvia > Venerida > Vesicomyidae > Archivesica > Archivesica marissinica. The sequence continues at coordinate 17,891,090 of CM026398.1, forward strand.
CTTAATGCCCATGTTATCTATCCTCCCCTATTATGAACACCTAATCAGTGCTGATGTAGTCCAAATATTTAGACTTGAAAAATGTGACATTTTACTCAGTTACTATCAAGGCATTTTTCAAAATAACAGAATTTTTTTATTTAGAGGTCTTATATATAGGACTAAGTGCTGATGCTGAAGAAGTTTTCCATTTCATACAGGTTGATAAACTAATTGGTATCACAGGCATCCGGACCATACACTGGATCCCCCTCCCTTGCGGGATTGCTATCCCCATCTCCATGTCACAACCCCCAATTTTTATTTGTCAGAAATGTGTGTTTTTGATTGATGTTACAATGTATTTTGACTATTTGGTGATATAACATGTGGCTGGGGATAGTAATACGGGAGTTCCTGGTAGTTCGATAGCTTCTAAATTGACATAGCAAAGAAAGAACGGAAGTTAGAGACTGACGTGGAGCTCAAACGCACAACCTCCCGAACTTTAGTTGGACAACTATACCAATTGAGCTAGCCGGGCTTATGTTCTACCTACGCCGAAATATACTACACGTCTATTATCCCCAAAAAATACAACATTAGTAGTATATGTGTGGGGGTGGGGTGGAAGAGGAAGAAGGATACATGTAGTTTTTTTTTTTTTTCAAAGTCATGTTTGCATCATACCTGTACCCATCATACCTGTACCCATCATACCTGTACCCATCATACCTGTACCCATCATACCTGTACCCACCATACCTGTACCCACCATACCTGTACCCATCATACCTGTACCCATCATACCTGTACCCACCATACCTGTACCCACCATACCTGTACCCATCATACCTGTACCCATCATACCTGTACCCACCATACCTGTACCCATCATACCTGTACCCACCATACCTGTACCCACCATACCTGTACCCACCAAACTGGGCTAGAAATTACAGATTTTTCTGACTGAGGCCTATGGTGCCATAATTACAAATCTCTCACTGGTTTGTAAGTGTATATTATTCATTTTATTGGGTATCTAACCCTAATGACACAGGAAGTGCTTACCTAACCCGAATGACACAGGAAGTGGACACCTAACCTTAATGACACATGAAGTGACACCTAACCTTAATGACACAGGAAGTGACACATAACCTTAATGACACATGAAGTGCTTGCCTAACCCTAATGACACAGGAAGTGCTTGCCTAACCCTAATGAGACAGGAAGTGCTTACCTTACCCTAATGACACAGGAAGTGACACCTAACCCTAATGACACAGGAAGTGTTTGCCTAACCCTAATGACACAGGAAGTGGACACCTAACCCTAATGACACAGGAAGTGGACACCTAACCATAATGACACATGAAGTGGATGCCTAACCCTAATGACACAGGAAGTGGATGCCTAACCCTAATGATACAGGAAGTGGATGCCTAACCCTAATGATACAGGAAGTGGACGCCTAACCCTAATGATACAGGAAGTGGACACCTAACTCTAATGATACAGGAAGTGGATGCCTAACCCTAATGATACAGGAAGTGGACACCTGACCCTAATGATAGAGGAAGTGGATGCCTAACCCTAATGGCACTGGAAGTGGGCACCTAACCCTAATGATACAGGAAGTGGATGCCTAACTATAATGGCACTGGAAGTGGGCACCTAACCCTAATTTTACAGGAAGTGGATGCCTAACCATAATGATACAGGAAGTGGATGCCTAACTCTAATGGCACTGGAAGTGGGCACCTAACCCTAATGATACAGGAAGTGGATGCCTAACCCTAATGATACAGGAAGTGGATGCCTAACCCTAATGATACAGGAAGTGGATGCCTAACTCTAATGATACAGGAAGTGGACACCTAACCCTAATGATACAGGAAGTGGATGCCTAACTCTAATGGCACTGGAAGTGGGCACCTAACCCTAATGATACAGGAAGTGGATGCCTAACCCTAATGATACAGGACGTGGATGCCTAACCCTAATGATACAGGAAGTGGATGCCTAACCCTAATGATACAGGAAGTGGACACCTAACCCTAATGATACAGGAAGTGGATGCCTAACCCTAATGATACAGGAAGTGGATGCCTAACCCTAATTGCACTGGAAGTGGGCACCTAACCCTAATGATACAGGAAGTGGACACCTAACCCTAATGATACAGGAAGTGGATGCCTAACCCTAATGACACAGGAAGTGGATGCTTAACTCTAATGATACAGGAAGTGGACACCTAACTCTAATGATACAGGAAGTGGACACCTAACTCTAATGATACAGGAAGTGGATGCCTAACCCTAATGATACAGGAAGTGGATGCCTAACCCTAATGACACAGGAAGTGGATGCCTAACTCTAATGATACAGGAAATGGACACCTAACTATAATGATACAGGAAGTGGATGCCTAACTCTAATGATACAGGAAGTGGACACCTAACTATAATGATACAGGAAGTGGACACCTAACTCTAATGATACAGGAAGTGGATGCCTAACCCTAATGATACAGGAAGTGGATGTCTAACCCGAATGGCACTGGAAGTGGGCACCTAACCCTAATGATACAGGAAGTGGATGCCTAACTCTAATGATACAGGAAGTGGACACCTAACTCTAATGATACAGGAAGTGGATGCCTAACCCTAATGATACAGGAAGTGGACACCTAACTCTAATGATACAGGAAGTGGATGCCTAACCCTAATGATACAGGAAGTGGATGCCTAACCCTAATGACACAGGAAGTGGATGCCTAACTCTAATGATACAGGAAGTGGACACCTAACTCTAATGATACAGGAAGTGAACACCTAACTCTAATGATACAGGAAGTGGACACCTAACCCTAATGATACAGGAAGTGGATGCCTAACCATAATGATACAGGAAGTGGATGCCTAACCCTAATGATACAGGAAGTGGACACAAAACCCTAATGATACAGGAAGTGGATGCCTAACCCTAATGATACAGGATGTGGATGCCTAACCCTAATGATACAGGAAGTGGACACAAAACCCTAATGATACAGGAAGTGGATGCCTAACCCTAATGACACAGGAAGTGGATGGCTAACCCTAATGATACAGGAAGTGGACACCTAGCCCTAATGCTACAGGAAGTGGATGCCTAACCCTAATGATACAGGAAGTGGATGCCTAACCCTAATGATACAGGAAGTGGACACCTAACCCTAATGATACAGGAAGTGGATGCCTAACCCTAATGATACAGGAAGTGGATGCCTAACCCTAATGACACAGGAAGTGGATGCCTAACTCTAATGATACAGGAAGTGGACACCTAACTCTAATGATACAGGAAGTGGACACCTAACTCTAATGATACAGGAAGTGGACACCTAACCCTAATGATACAGGAAGTGGATGCCTAACCCTAATGATACAGGAAGTGGATGCCTAACCCTAATGATACAAGAAGTGGACACAAAACCCTAATGATACAGGAAGTGGATGCCTAACCCTAATGATACAGGAAGTGGATGCCTAACCCTAATGATACAGGAAGTGGATGCCTAACTCTAATGATACAGGAAGTGGACACCTAACTCTAATGATACAGGAAGTGGACACCTAACTCTAATGATACAGGAAGTGGACACCTAACCCTAATGATACAGGAAGTGGATGCCTAACCCTAATGATACAGGAAGTGGATGCCTAACCCTAATGATACAAGAAGTGGACACAAAACCCTAATGATACAGGAAGTGGATGCCTAACCCTAATGATACAGGAAGTGGATGCCTAACCCTAATGATACAGGAAGTGGACACAAAACCCTAACGATACAGGAAGTGGATGCCTAACCCTAATGACACAGGAAGTGGATGGCTAACCCTAATGATACAGGAAGTGGACACCTAACCCTAATGCTACAGGAAGTGGATGCCTAACCCTAATGATACAGGAAGTGGATGCCTAACCCTAATGATACAGGAAGTGGACACCTAACCCTAATGATACAGGAAGTGGATGCCTAACCCTACTGACACAGGAAGTGCTTGCCTAACACTAATGACACAGGAAGTGGACACCTAACCCTAATGACACAGGAAGTGCTTGCCTAACCCTAATGACACAGGAAGTGCTTGCCTAACCCTAATGGCACAGGAAGTGGATGCCTAACTCTAATGACACAGGAAGTGTATGCCTAACTCTAATGATACAGGAAGTGGACACCTAACTCTAATGATACAGGAAGTGGATGCCTAACCCTAATGATACAGGAAGTGGATGCCTAACCCTAATGACACAGGAAGTGTATGCCTAACTCTAATGATACAGGAAGTGGACACCTAACTCTAATGATACAGGAAGTGGACACCTAACTCCAATGATACAGGAAGTGGATGCCTAACCCTAATGATACAGGAAGTGGATGTCTAACCCGAATGGCACTGGAAGTGGGCACCTAACCCTAATGATACAGGAAGTGGATGCCTAACTCTAATGATACAGGAAGTGGACACCTAACTCTAATGATACAGGAAGTGGACACCTAACCCTAATGATACAGGAAGTGGACACCTAACTCTAATGATACAGGAAGTGGATGCCTAACCCTAATGATACAGGAAGTGGATGCCTAACCCTAATGACACAGGAAGTGGATGCCTAACTCTAATGATACAGGAAGTGGACACCTAACTCTAATGATACAGGAAGTGGACACCTAACTCTAATGATACAGGAAGTGGACACCTAACCCTAATGATACAGGAAGTGGATGCCTAACCCTAATGATACAGGAAGTGGATGCCTAACCCTAATGATACAGGAAGTGGACACAAAACCCTAATGATACAGGAAGTGGATGCCTAACCCTAATGATACAGGAAGTGGATGCCTAACCCTAATGATACAGGAAGTGGACACAAAACCCTAATGATACAGGAAGTGGATGCCTAACCCTAATGACACAGGAAGTGGATGGCTAACCCTAATGATACAGGAAGTGGACACCTAGCCCTAATGCTACAGGAAGTGGATGCCTAACCCTAATGATACAGGAAGTGGATGCCTAACCCTAATGATACAGGAAGTGGACACCTAACCCTAATGATACAGGAAGTGGATGCCTAACCCTAATGATACAGGAAGTGGATGCCTAACCCTAATGACACATGAAGTGGATGCCTAACTCTAATGATACAGGAAGTGGACACCTAACTCTAATGATACAGGAAGTGGACACCTAACTCTAATGATACAGGAAGTGGACACCTAACCCTAATGATACAGGAAGTGGATGCCTAACCCTAATGATACAGGAAGTGGATGCCTAACCCTAATGATACAAGAAGTGGACACAAAACCCTAATGATACAGGAAGTGGATGCCTAACCCTAATGATACAGGAAGTGGATGCCTAACCCTAATGATACAGGAAGTGGACACAAAACCCTAACGATACAGGAAGTGGATGCCTAACCCTAATGACACAGGAAGTGGATGGCTAACCCTAATGATACAGGAAGTGGACACCTAACCCTAATGCTACAGGAAGTGGATGCCTAACCCTAATGATACAGGAAGTGGATGCCTAACCCTAATGATACAGGAAGTGGACACCTAACCCTAATGATACAGGAAGTGGATGCCTAACCCTACTGACACAGGAAGTGCTTGCCTAACACTAATGACACAGGAAGTGGACACCTAACCCTAATGACACAGGAAGTGCTTGCCTAACCCTAATGACACAGGAAGTGCTTGCCTAACCCTAATGGCACAGGAAGTGGATGCCTAACTCTAATGACACAGGAAGTGTATGCCTAACTCTAATGATACAGGAAGTGGACACCTAACTCTAATGATACAGGAAGTGGATGCCTAACCCTAATGATACAGGAAGTGGATGCCTAACCCTAATGACACAGGAAGTGTATGCCTAACTCTAATGATACAGGAAGTGGACACCTAACTCTAATGATACAGGAAGTGGACACCTAACTCCAATGATACAGGAAGTGGATGCCTAACCCTAATGATACAGGAAGTGGATGTCTAACCCGAATGGCACTGGAAGTGGGCACCTAACCCTAATGATACAGGAAGTGGACACCTAACTCTAATGATACAGGAAGTGGACACCTAACCCTAATGATACAGGAAGTGGACACCTAACTCTAATGATACAGGAAGTGGATGCCTAACCCTAATGATACAGGAAGTGGATGCCTAACCCTAATGACACAGGAAGTGGATGCCTAACTCTAATGATACAGGAAGTGGACACCTAACTCTAATGATACAGGAAGTGGACACCTAACTCTAATGATACAGGAAGTGGACACCTAACCCTAATGATACAGGAAGTGGATGCCTAACCCTAATGATACAGGAAGTGGATGCCTAACCCTAATGATACAGGAAGTGGACACAAAACCCTAATGATACAGGAAGTGGATGCCTAACCCTAATGATACAGGAAGTGGATGCCTAACCCTAATGATACAGGAAGTGGACACAAAACCCTAATGATACAGGAAGTGGATGCCTAACCCTAATGACACAGGAAGTGGATGGCTAACCCTAATGATACAGGAAGTGGACACCTAGCCCTAATGCTACAGGAAGTGGATGCCTAACCCTAATGATACAGGAAGTGGATGCCTAACCCTAATGATACAGGAAGTGGACACCTAACCCTAATGATACAGGAAGTGGATGCCTAACCCTAATGATACAGGAAGTGGATGCCTAACCCTAATGACACATGAAGTGGATGCCTAACTCTAATGATACAGGAAGTGGACACCTAACTCTAATGATACAGGAAGTGGACACCTAACTCTAATGATACAGGAAGTGGACACCTAACCCTAATGATACAGGAAGTGGATGCCTAACCCTAATGATACAGGAAGTGGATGCCTAACCCTAATGATACAAGAAGTGGACACAAAACCCTAATGATACAGGAAGTGGATGCCTAACCCTAATGATACAGGAAGTGGATGCCTAACCCTAATGATACAGGAAGTGGACACAAAACCCTAACGATACAGGAAGTGGATGCCTAACCCTAATGACACAGGAAGTGGATGGCTAACCCTAATGATACAGGAAGTGGACACCTAACCCTAATGCTACAGGAAGTGGATGCCTAACCCTAATGATACAGGAAGTGGATGCCTAACCCTAATGATACAGGAAGTGGACACCTAACCCTAATGATACAGGAAGTGGATGCCTAACCCTACTGACACAGGAAGTGCTTGCCTAACACTAATGACACAGGAAGTGGACACCTAACCCTAATGACACAGGAAGTGCTTGCCTAACCCTAATGACACAGGAAGTGCTTGCCTAACCCTAATGGCACAGGAAGTGGATGCCTAACTCTAATGACACAGGAAGTGTATGCCTAACTCTAATGATACAGGAAGTGGACACCTAACTCTAATGATACAGGAAGTGGACACCTAACTCTAATGATACAGGAAGTGGATGTCTAACCCTAATGGCACTGGAAGTGGGCACCTAACCCTAATGATACAGGAAGTGGATGCCTAACTCTAATGATACAGGAAGTGGACACCTAACTCTAATGATACAGGAAGTGGACACCTAACTCTAATGATACAGGAAGTGGATGCCTAACCCTAATGATACAGGAAGTGGACACCTAACTCTAATGATACAGGAAGTGGATGCCTAACCCTAATGATACAGGAAGTGGATGCCTAACCCTAATGACACAGGAAGTGGATGCCTAACTCTAATGATACAGGAAGTGGACACCTAACCCTAATGATACAGGAAGTGGACACCTAACCCTAATGCTACAGGAAGTGGATGCCTAACCCTAATGACACAGGAAGTGGATGCCTAACCCTAATGACACAGGAAGTGCTTGCCTAACCCTAATGACACAGGAAGTGCTTGCCTAACCCTAATGACACAGGAAGTGCTTGCCTAACCCTAATGACACAGGAAGTGGATGCCTAACCCTAATGACTCAGGAAGTGGATGCCTAACCCTAATGACACAGGAAGTGCTTGCCTAACCCTAATGACACAGGAAGTGCTTGCCTAACCCTAATGACACAGGAAGTGCTTGCCTAACCCTAATGACACAGGAAGTGGATGCCTAACCCTAATGACACAGGAAGTGGATGCCTAACCCTAATGGCACAGGAAGTGCTTGCCTAACCCTAATGATACAGGAAGTGGACACCTAACCCTAATGGCACAGGAAGTGCTTGCCTAACACTAATGACACAGGAAGTGCTTGCCTAACCCTAATGGCACAGGAAGTGGATGCCTAACACTAATGACACAGGAAGTGGATGCCTAACCCTAATGACACAGGAAGTGCTTGCCTAACACTAATGACACTGGAAGTGCTTGCCTAACCCTAATGACACTGGAAGTGGATGCCTAACCCTAATGACACAGGAAGTGGATGCCTATCCTTAATGATACAGGAAGTGGACACCTAACACTAATGATACAGGAAGTGGACACCTAACCCTAATGACACAGGAAGTGCTTGCCTAACCCTAATGACACAGGAAGTGCTTGCCTAACCCTAATGACACTGGAAGTGGATGCCTAACACTAATGACACAGGAAGTGGATGCCTAACCCTAATGACACAGGAAGTGCTTGCCTAACACTACTGACACAGGAAGTGGACACCTAGCCCTAATGATACAGGAAGTGGATGCCTATCCCTAATGATACAGGAAGTGCTTGCCTAACCCTAATGACACAGGAAGTGGATGCCTAACTCTAATGACACAGGAAGTGCTTGCCTAACCCTAGTGGATGCCACTTCTGTCGCCAATTGAAAAACACTTGGAGCCAACTAAGAGCCATATAGTTTACAAATAAATAGTTGAAGCCATGTATTTGACAAAACATGTGCAGCAAAAAAAAAGATAAAAAAAAGTTGCGCCAAATATATTCACCAATTCACAAAATTTAGTGCCAATATTTGGTTGTTGTCGCAATTGGCGCTATTCGCGACCGACAGCTATCTGAAAACCTGAGAATCCCAATACAAATCCGGAGATCCGGAAAAGTGCGGGGAAAAAACCCCTGAGACTTGGCAGGCCTAGGAACATTGTGCATAATCATGGTATTTTACAGGTGTATAAATGGCGGAAAGAGTGATTTCAATGAAGACAATTGTTATGCCTGTGTTCTTCAAGTCAAGTCCAAGCATGCTGTAAATGATGACAAGAAGCCTGCTGGAAAACCACAGCCCGGTAGTCCAACTGGCGGTCAACAAATGCCGGGTACCGGTATACCTGAAGCATCAATGGTTGAGAGAGCTTGTCGTGTAGGGGTAATTTATTTAGTATTACTTCTGATTTTATTACATGCTCTCCATCACCAGCTCTGGAAAATATTACAATCTTACTTTGTAATACCCGTTATATACTATAATAGACAGTTACTACAATTCCTAATGAATGGCCTCTGTGGCCGAGTGGTTTAGGTCACTGACTTCAAATAAACTTAACCTCACTGCTGCTGGTTCAAATCCCACTTTGGTTTCGAATTATTGCAAGTGAGGATGATGTCCAGCTTGCTTGTGGAAGGTTCATGGTTCTACCCGGGTGCCCATCCGCGCCTGAAATACAGCTCAAAGGGGTCTTCCTTCACCAATAATAGCTGGAAAGTTGCCATATGACCTAAGCTGTTGATGCGACGTTAAACTCCATAAACAAACACACAAATCTTATGTAGAACTAATATAACTGTTTATTGCATACGTTGCTATAAATAGTAACAAATTTAATTGTAGAAAAGCAAAATATCTGTTGAACACACCTAACCCTAATCGCGACGAGAACGAATCACAAGCACGTGTCGCATGTAGCAACAACATAGTAACTACATTGTGTAAACATGGCCTCCAAAGCAACAATAAAGTCGTAAGTTGTTGTCTCTTGATGGTAAAATGGCTGAACGAAATAAGCAAATAACAGCAGAAGAAACATACGGCTATGTATGCAATAAAGAAGTTATTAAACGGCTGCGGTGGGCCATTTGTGGATATTGGCGCACCTATCCGATAATGGCCCTCGAGCCAATATCGCCATAGGGTGCGCCAATATCCACAAATGTAACACATGGATTTGGTGCATTTTGGAAGTATGTTAATTTATACACACTATCGGTTGCCCATATGAAGAGATAGTCATTTTAGATTTTCGGAGTATAGTGCAATTATACAGACTTTCCAGAGTCTCCTGGTTCTTTTACGTGCAAGGTGTAGAGCACCGACACGAGACCTTTTTTTATAGTTCCATCTGAAAATCTGTTAATATTATTAGAATCATGCGTGGGATCGAACCTGCGATCCCTGGATTCGTAGTCCAATGTGTTAACCACTAGACTACTGACTCGTCAGAGGGGGGGGGGGTACCAGTACCCGAGCATTCTGAATCCCAGTGCTATAGCTCATACGATTTAGGAGATAATTATATTAATGATGAACTTTGTTGTAGATACATAACCTATATGCTGCATATTATGGACTATTTGATGGCCATGCAGGGTACCAGACTTCGTTAATTGTTTCAAGATTATTACACAGACATGTTCAGGTGAGCAGGGTACCAGACTTTCATTTGTTTTTACTTTATATGCAAAATTATCCTAGTGTTACAAATGTAGCAGTAGCAAATAACCAGGAAGGGAGGTAATTTACAAAATAATAGTTTTATAAAAACATTCTTTTATGGCAGACCTTCAAAATTTTACTTAAAATCTGAATAAATTATTATTGAATAATAAGACAGTAATCATGTTTTCGTATCTCCCGGTCCTTGGAATATCTTGGTGTGTAGCACATTGTAACTTCACTCCTTGGAATATCTTGGTGTGTAGCACATTGTAACTTCACTCCTTGGAATATCTTGGTGTGTAGCACATTGTATCTCCCGGTCATTGGAATATCTTGGTGTGTAGCACATTGTATCTCCCGGTCATTGGAATATCTTGGTGTGTAGCACATTGTATCTCCCGGTCCTTGGAATATCTTGATGTGTAGCACATTGTAGCTTCACTCATTGGAATATCTTGGTGTGTAGCACATTGTAGCTTCACTCCTTGGACTATCTTGGTGTGTAGCACATTGTGTCTCCCGGTCCTTGGACTATCTTGGTGTGTAGCACATTGTATCTCCTGGTCCTTGGACTATCTTGGTGTGTAGCACATTGTATCTCCCGGTCCTTGGACTATCTTGGTGTGTAGCACATTGTATCTCCCGGTCCTTGGAATATCTTGGTGTGTAGCACATTGTATCTCCCGGTCCTTGGAATATCTTTGTGTGTAGCACATTGTATCTCCCGGTCCTTGGACTATCTTGGTGTGTAGCACATTGTATCTCCCGGTCCTTGGACTATCTTGGTGTGTAGGACATTGTAACTTCACTCCTTGGACTATCTTGGTGTGTAGCACATTGTATCTCCTGGTCCTTGGAATATCTTGGTGTGTAGCACATTGTAACTTCACTCCTTGGAATATCTTGGTGTGTAGCACATTGTATCTCCCGGTCCTTGGACTATCTTGGTGTGTAGGACATTGTAACTTCACTCCTTGGAATATCTTGGTGTGTAGCACATTGTATCTCCCGGTCCTTGGAATATCTTTGTGTGTAGCACATTGTATCTCCCGGTCCTTGGAATATCTTGGTGTGTAGCACATTGTATCTCCCGGTCCTTGGAATATCTTTGTGTGTAGCACATTGTATCTCCCGGTCCTTGGAATATCTTTGTGTGTAGCACATTGTATCTCCTGGTCCTTGGACTATCTCGGTGTGTAGCACATTGTATCTCCTGGTCCTTGGAATATCTTGGTGTGTAGCACATTGTATCTCCCGGTCCTTGGAATATCTTTGTGTGTAGCACATTGTATCTCCCGGTCCTTGGAATATCTCGGTGTGTAGCACATTGTAACTTCACTCCTTGGACTATCTTGGTGTGTAGCACATTGTATCTCCCGGTCCTTGGACTATCTTGGTGTGTAGCACATTGTATCTCCCGGTCCTTGGAATATCTTGGTGTGTAGCACATTGTATCTCCCGGTCCTTGGACTATCTTGGTGTGTAGCACATTGTATCTACCGGTCCTTGGAATATCTTGGTGTGTAGCACATTGTATCTCCCGGTCCTTGGAATATCTTTGTGTGTAGCACATTGTATCTCCCGGTCCTTGGAATATCTTGGTGTGTAGCACATTGTATCTCCCGGTCCTTGGACTATCTTGGTGTGTAGCACATTGTATCTCCCGGTCCTTGGACTATCTAGGTGTGTAGCACATTGTATCTCACGGTCCTTGAATATCGTGGTGTGTAGCACATTGTATCTCCCGGTCCTTGGAATATCTCGGTGTGTAGCACATTGTAACTTCACTCCTTGGACTATCTTGGTGTGTAGCACATTGTAACTTCACTCCTCGGACTATCTTGGTGTGTAGCACATTGTAGCTTCACTCCTTGGACTATCTTGGTGTGTAGCACATTGTATCTCATGGTCCTTGGAATATCTTGGTGTGTAGCACATTGTAAATTCACTCCTTGGACTATCTTGGTGTGTAGCACATTGTAACTTCACTCCTTGGAATATCTTGGTGTGTAGGACATTGTAACTTCACTCCTTGGAATATCTCAGTGTGTAGCACATTGTAACTTCACTCCTTGGAATATCTTGGTGTGTAGCACATTGTAACTTCACTCCTTGGAATATCTTGGTGTGTAGCACATTGTATCTCCCGGTCCTTGGAATATCTTGGTGTGTAGCACATTGTAACTTAACTCCTTGGAATATCTCAGTGTGTAGCACATTGTAGCTTCACTCCTTGGAATATCTCGGTGTGTAGCACATTGTAACTTCACACCTTGGCTTATCTTGGTGTGTAGCACATTGTAACTTCACACCTTGGCTTATCTTGGTGTGTAGCACATTGTAACTTCACTCCTTGGAATATCTCAATGTGTAGTACATTATAACTTTGCTCCTTGGAATATCTAGGTGCGTTGCACATTGTAACTTCACTCCTTGGAATATCTCGGTGTGTAGCACATTGTAACTTCACTCCTTGGAATATCTCAATGTGTAGTACATTATAACTTTGCTCCTTGGAATATCTCGGTGTGTAGCACATTGTAACTTCACTCCTTGGAATATCTCGGTGTGTAAGCACATTGTATCTCCTGGTCCTTGGAATATCTTGGTGTGTAGCACATTGTAACTTCACTCCTTGGACTATCTTGGTGTGTAGCACATTGTAACTTCACTCCTTGGAATATCTCAATGTGTAGTACATTATAACTTTGCTCCTTGGAATATCTCGGTGCGTAGCACATTGTAACTTCACTCCTTGGAATATCTCGGTGTGTAGCACATTGCATCTCCCGGTCCTTGGAATATCTTGGTGTGTAGCACATTGTAACTTCACTCCTTGGAATATCTCGGTGTGTAGCACATTGTAACTTCGCTTCTTGGAATATCTCGGTGTGTAGCACATTGTAACTTCACTCCTTGGAATATCTCGGTGTGTAGCACATTGTAACTTCGCTCCTTGGAATATCTCGGTGTGTAGCACATTGTAACTTCACTCCTTGGAATATCTTGGTGTGTAGCACATTGTAACTTCACTCCTTGGAATATCTCGGTGTGTAGCACATTGTAACTTCGCTCCTTGGAATATCTCGGTGTGTAGCACATTGTAACTTCACTCCTTGGACTATCTTGTGTGTAGTACATTGTAACTTCGCTCCTTGGAATATCTTGGTGTATAGCACATTGTATCTCCCGGTCCTTGGAATATCTCAATGTGTAGCACATTGTAACTTCACTCCTTGGAATATCTCGGTGTGTAGCACATTGTATCTTCACTCCTTGGAATATCTCAATGTGTAGTACATTATAACTTTGCTCCTTGGAATATCTCGGTGTGTAGCACATTGTAACTTCGCTCCTTGGAATATCTCGGTGTGTAGCACATTGTAACTTCGCTCCTTGGAATATCTCGGTGTGTAGCACATTGTAACTTCACTCCTTGTACTATCTCGTGTGTAGTACATTGTAACTTCGCTCCTTGGAATATCTCGGTGTGTAGCATATTGTAACTTCGCTCCTTGGAATATCTCGGTGTGTAGCACATTGTAACTTCGCTCCTTGGAATATCTCGGTGTGTAGCACATTGTAACTTCACTCCTTGGAATATCTTGGTGTGTAGCACATTGTAACTTCGTTCCTTGGAATATCTCGGTGTGTAGCACATTGTAACTTCACTCCTTGGAATATCTTGGTGTGTAGCACATTGTAACTTCGTTCCTAGGACTATCTTTGTGTGTAGCACATTGTAACTTCACTCCTTGGACTATCTTGGTGTGTAGCATATTGTAACTTCACTCCTTGGAATATATTGATGTGTAGCACATTGTCACTTCACTCCTTGGACTATCTCGGTGTGTAGCACATTGTAACTTCGCTCCTTGGAATATCTCGGTGTGTAGCACATTGTAACTTCACTCCTTGGAATATCTCGGTGTGTAGCACATTGTAACTTCCCTCCTTGGAATATCTCGGTGTGTAGCACATTGTAACTTCGCTCCTTGGAATATCTCGGTGTGTAGCACATTGTAACTTCGCTCCTTGGAATATCTCGGTGTGTAGTACATTGTAACTTCACTCCTTGGAATATCTCGGTGTGTAGCACATTGTAACTTCACTCCTTGGAATATCTCAATGTGTAGCACATTGTAACTTCACTCCTTGGAATATCTCGATGTGTAGCACATTTTAATTTCACTCCTTGGAATATCTCAATGTGTAGTACATTCTCAGCAATGCATGTTGGGACTTCAATGTTTGCAGGATTTAGTTGGGAGGAACTTTAGTTGTCCGTTGTATGTATAACTGTGTATGTATTTACTAGGTGTATATGTTCTTTATTATTGTTGACAGGATAAGTTACAGCTGTGTTTGGATTTGATCGCGGGGAAATCGTGTGGTCGGCCACTGTGCCCGTTTGATCCGTTCAGCGGTATTAGCATTGATGATCTGATTATTGGAGCATTAGAGGAGGCCTTCCAAGAAATGGTGAGTAACACCAAGACCAGGTAGCACAGTGGTAATGCAGAGGTAGCACAGTGGTAATGCAGAGGTAGCACAGTGGTAATGCAGAGGTAGCACAGTGGTAATGCAGGTAGCACAGTGGTAATGCAGAGGTAGTACAGTGGTAGCACAGTGGTAATGCAGCGGTAGCACAGTGGTAGCACAGTGGTAATGCAGCGGTAGCACAGTGGTAGCACAGTGGTAATGCAGCGGTAGCACAGTGGTAGCACAGTGGTAATGCAGAGGTAGCACAGTGGTAGCACAGTGGTAATGCAGAGGTAGCACAGTGGTAGCACAGTGGTAATGCAGAGGTAGCACAGTGGTACCGCTGAGGTAGCACAGTGGTAATGCAGAGGTAGCACAGTGGTATGCAGCGGTAGCACAGTGGTACCGCTGAGGTAGCACAGTGGTAATGCAGAGGTAGCACAGTGGTAATGCAGTGGTAGCACAGTGGTAGAGCAGAGGTAGCACAGTGGTAATGAAGAGGTAGCACAGTGGTAGAGCAGAGGTAGCACAGTGGTAATGCAGAGGTAGCACAGTGGTAATGCAGTGGTAGCACAGTGGTAGAGCAGAGGTAGCACAGTGGTAATGCAGGGGTAGCACAGTGGTAATGCAGAGGTAGCACAGTGGTAGCACAGTGGTAGAGCAGAGGTAGCACAGTGGTAATGCAGAGGTAGCACAGTGGTAATGCAGTGGTAGCACAGTGGTAGAGCAGAGGTAGCACAGTGGTAATGCAGAGGTAGCACAGTGGTAATGCAGAGTTAGCACAGTGGTAATGCAGGGGTAGCACAGTGGTAATGCAGAGGTAGCACAGTGGTAATGCAGAGGTAGCACAGTGGTAGAGCAGAGGTAGCACAGTGGTAATGCAGAGGTAGCACAGTGGTAATGCAGAGGTAGCACAGTGGTAATGCAGAGGTAGCACAGTGGTAATGCAGAGGTAGTACAGTGGTAGCACAGTGGTAGCACAGTGGTAGAGCAGAGGTAGCACAGTGGTAGAGCAGAGGTAGCACAGTGGTAATGCAGAGGTAGCACAGTGGTAGCACAGTGGTAGAGCAGAGGTAGCACAGTGGTAATGCAGAGGTAGCACAGTGGTAATGCAGAGGTAGCACAGTGGTAGAGCAGAGGTAGCACAGTGGTAATGCAGAGGTAGCACAGTGGTAGAGCAGAGGTAGCACAGTGGTAATGCAGAGGTAGCACAGTGGTAGTGCAGAGGTAGCACAGTGGTAGAGCAGAGGTAGCAAAGTGGTAATGCAGAGGTAGCACAGTGGTAGAGCAGAGGTAGCACAGTGGTAATGCAGAGGTAGCACAGTGGTAGAGCAGAGGTAGCACAGTGGTAATGCAGAGGTAGCACAGTGGTAATGCAGAGGTAGCACAGTGGTAATGCAGAGGTAGCACAGTGGTAGAGCAGAGGTAGCACAGTGGTAGAGCAGAGGTAGCACAGTGGTAGAGCAGAGGTAGCACAGTGGTAGAGCAGAGGTAGCACAGTGGTAATGCATTTGTAACACAGAGAACCCGCAGTGTTAAAGGCCTGGATTTCGCTCCCAGCTGTTAACGATTGTGCCCTTAGGCAAAGCGTTCAAATTCCACATAATTCCACAATGCCTCTTCTCTCTCCAGGCAAAGCGTTTAAATTCCACATAATTCCACAATGCCTCTTCTCTCTCCAGGCAAAGCATTCAAATTCCACATAATTCCACAATGCCTCTTCTCTCTCCAGGCAAAGCGTTCAAATTCCACATAATTCCACAATGCCTCTTCTCTCTCCAGGCAAAGCGTTTAAATTCCACATAATTCCACAATGCCTCTTCTCTCTCCAGGCAAAGCGTTCAAATTCCACATAATTCCACAATGCCTCTTCTCTCTCCAGGCAAAGCGTTCAAATTCCACATAATTCCACAATGCCTCTTCTCTCTCCAGGCAAAGCGTTTAAATTCCACATAATTCTACAATGCCGCTTCTCTCTCACGCATGGTGATGGTGTGATGTCTCGAGAGTTGGGGGCCCGAAGCCAAAAAAAAAACACAAACAAAAAATTCCTTCATTGCTGATAAATCGTCGCCTAACTACCACAACTTTCTAACTGGCTTCTGGGTAGTTTTGAGATAATTTAATGATCATAAATTAAGCGAATCAAAGGCACATAGAACATTGTTCGAGTGTTCAGTTCGGAGGGGTTTTCGGTTTAGAGGGGTAGATTTCTCCTAAATTGACAGGTCAACTCTACTCTGAATGAGGCTGAGACATGTTTATAGTTTGGCAGTTAGTAAAGAACTGATTAGTTTTATTTAATTTATTTTAGCTTGATTGTGAAACAAGTTTTTACAACTTATATTACCGGTAATCACTATCGAGACCTCATTCCTGATGGAATCCATCGCCACGAGGGAGAGAGAAGAGGCAATTTGGAATTTAAATGCCTTGCCTAAGGGCACAATCGTAACAACTCAATGGGGCTCGAAATCTGGGCCTTTAGTACCTGAAGCGAACTCGCTACCACTTCGCTATCACGACTTCCACGGGGCTCGTGTGGGAGCTGATTAATACAATGCATAATATGTAAATTTGACCAAGGCAAGTTACTCTTCAGATTACAGGGATAAATTACAGCTAAAAATGCACATACATGTATTTGTTTTTTTAATATGGCCAGTATTCTGAAAAGAGGGTTTCCGGTGTACAGAGAATATTTTTATAATAAACAAAGGAAAATTTGGGACCAAGAAATATGTTTGGTTTGGAGGGAATTCCAGATTAGTGAAGTTCCGGTTTAGAGGGGTTCCAGTTTAGAGGGGTTTCAGTTTTGAGGGGCTCTGATTTTGAGGGGTTCCAGTTTAGGGGTTCAAGTTTTGAGGGGCTCTGGTTTTGAGGGGTTCCAGTTTTGAGGGGCTCCGGTTTTGAGGGGTTTCATTGTACATGTATATATGTTCTAGCTCTCCTGATTTTGGTGTCACATTATTTTAGGATGACCGGTTACTGATTGAAGGCCAAAAGTACCATGTGAAAGGTGGTTGTACGACCCTCGTTGTGCTTATCGTAGCTGGGAAGATGTACATAGCCAATGCTGGAGACAGCAGGTTAGATACTGTTTATAACTGGGGGATGTACCCCCAAATCACTGGTGTACGACACTCTCAGTTAATGGTCGAGACATTAGGTTTATGTAATATTCTGTGTTGTTGTCCTTGTCCTTCCTAGTGGACAAGATGTACTTTGCTAATGTTGAGGGGAGCATTTTAGATTCTGTTTATAACTCGAGGGTGAGCACCCCCCCCAAACAGTTTGGCGATTTGAAAAAATGTTATTATGGCGTCTGGGTGATTCGTAGATCAATACTATTTTTAACCTATTATCATCTTTTCAAATTCATCCCAAGTAGGCCTCCGTGGCTGAGTGTTTACGGTTTGATCGTTGACTTCAAATCGTTTGCCCCTAACTGTTGTAGGTACGAATCCCACTGAGAATGTCAAATTCATTCATGTGAGGAAGCTATCCAGCTGACTTGTAGAAGGTATGTGGTTCTACCCAGGTGCATATGACATAAGCTGTTGGTACGACTTTAAACCACAAAAAGAAAGAAAGAGAATAATTCTAAGAATATTTAGGTGACTGATTCTGGAACATTTGAATGATCCACTTGTATATGTACAGGAATGTCTCCCCTTCATTTGAATGATCCACTTGTACAGGAATGTCTCCCCTTCATTTGAATGATCCACTTGTATATGTACAGGAATGTTTCCCCTTCATTTGAATGATCCACTTGTATATGTACAGGAATGTCTCCCCTTCATTTGAATGATCCACTTGTATATGTACAGGAATGTCTCCCCTTCATTTGAATGATCCACTTGTATATGTACAGGAATGTCTCCCCTTCATTTGAATGATCCACTTGTATATGTACAGGAATGTTTCCCCTTCATTTGAATGATCCACTTGTATATGTACAGGAATGTTTCCCCTTCATTTGAATGATCCACTTGTATATGTACAGGAATGTCTCCCCTTCATTTGAATGATCCACTTGTATATGTACAGGAATGTCTCCCCTTCATTTGAATGATCCACTTGTACAGGAATGTCTCCCCTTCATTTGAATGATCCACTTGTATATGTACAGGAATGTCTCCCCTTCATTTGAATGATCCACTTGTATATGTACAGGAATGTCTCCCCTTCATTTGAATGATCCACTTGTATATGTACAGGAATGTCTCCCCTTCATTTGAATGATCCACTTGTATATGTACAGGAATGTCTCCCCTTCATTTGAATGATCCACTTGTATATGTACAGGAATGTCTCCCCTTCATTTGAATGATCCACTTGTATATGTACAGGAATGTCTCCCCTTCATTTGAATGATCCACTTGTATATGTACAGGAATGTCTCCCCTTCATTTGAATGATCCACTTGTATATGTACAGGAATGTCTCCCCTTCATTTGAATGATCCACTTGTATATGTACAGGAATGTCTCCCCTTCATTTGAATGATCCACTTGTATATGTACAGGAATGTCTCCCCTTCATTTCAGGGCAGTTCTTTGTCATGGTGACAAGGTTGAGCAGGTCACGAGAGATTTCAATCCTGTTCTGGACAAACAAAGGGTTAACTATATAGTAAGTGAACGCTGATCAACCAAAGCAGGGCGGATCCAGTAATTGGTGTTATGGGGGGGACTTTGTGGGAGCTTTGCGATAGGTGTTTTCTGGCTGTCTAATTAGCGCAGTGGTTAGCACGCTCGCTTCTCACCAATGCAACTTGGGTTCGATCCTCGGACCGGGATGTATGGTACAATGGTCGCCAGATCGAACATGTGGATTTTCTCCGGGTACTCCGGTTTCCTCCCACACGAATGACCACATTTACGCTTTCATCCGCGCCAATGAGAGTGATTAATATAAGTTGTTAAAATTGGCTTCGCAATCGTTGTAAAATAAATAAAGTTTAAATGTTTTCGGTGCATTCTGGTGCATTTTCAGGGTGTTTAATTGTGCTAAATAACAGTGAAATATATAATAGTATCCAGGTCATGATCAAAAGCATAATGTATTACAGAATGATATAGATTCTAATTCCGGTAATACTCGTGTACTTTGCCAAATTGTAACATAATGTACATGTATGCCCTAGGAGCGTATTGTAGCATATTGAACCTATGCCTGATAGTTTGTTGCCTTTAGGCTGTGTGCGCCCCCCTGGACACGGTAGTGTAAATTACCAGATATAGCTTCTAATACAAGTAGTTTATTTTGTGTAGGAAATATAAACAAATCAGAATTAGCAATAGTTAGCTATTGTCAGACAAAATAAAACAAGTTTGAAATATAGTCAATTTGAATGTGTTCAAACTCAAGCCACCAGCGACGTAATTTATCACTTCTTCTAAATGCTATGCTCATTCCCAACAATGTGAATGTTCTATTGTTGCCAGCAAGGTTAACATTCTATCATTGCCAGCAAGGTTAACATTCTATTGTTGCCAGCAAGGTTAACATTCTATCGTTGCCAGCAGGGTTAACATTCTATCGTTGCCAGCAAGGTTAACATTCTATCATTGCCAGCAAGGTTAACATTCTATCATTGCCAGCAAGGTTAACATTCTATCATTACCAGCAAGGTTGACATTCTATCGTTGCCAGCAAGGTTAACATTCTATCGTTGCCAGCAAGGTTAACATTCTATCGTTGCCAGCAAGGTTAACATTCTATCGTTGCCAGCAAGGTTAACATTCTATCATTGCCAGCAAGGTTAACATTCTATCATTGCCAGCAAGGTTAACATTCTATCATTACCAGCAAGGTTGACATTATATCATTACCAGCAAGGTTAACATTATATCATTGCCAGCAAGGTTAACATTATATCATTGCTAGCAAGGTTAACATTCTATTATTGCCAGCAAGGTTAACATTCTATCATTGCCAGCAAGGTTAACATTCTATCGTTGCCAGCAAGGTTAACATTCTATCATTGCCAGCAAGGTTAACATTCTATCATTGCCAGCAAGGTTAACATTCTATCATTGCCAGCAAGGTTAACATTCTATCATTACCAGCAAGGTTAACATTATATCATTGCCAGCAAGGTTAACATTCTATCATTACCAGCAAGGTTAACATTATATCATTACCAGCAAGGTTAACATTCTATCATTGCCAGCAAGGTTAATATTATATCATTACCAGCAAGGTTAACATTCTATCATTGCCAGCAAGGTTAACATTATATCATTACCAGCAAGGTTAATATTCTATCATTGCCAGCAAGGTTAACATTATATCATTACCAGCAAGGTTAACATTCTATCATTGCCAGCAAGGTTAACATTATATCAATGCCAGCAAGGTTAACATATCATTGCCAGCAAGGTTAACATTCTATCATTTCCAGCAAGGTTAACATTCTATCATTGCCAGCAAGGTTAACATTCTATCATTACCAGCAGGGTTAACATTATATCATTACCAGCAAGGTTAACATTCTATCATTACCAGCAAGGTTAACATTCTATCATTGCCAACAAGGTTAACATTATATCATTACCAGCAAGGATAACATTCTATCATTGCCAGCAAGGTTAACATTATATCATTACCAGCAAGGTTAACATTCTATCACTGCCAGCAAGATTAACATTCTATCATTACCAGCAAGGTTAACATTCTATCATTGCCAGCAAGGTTAACATTATATCATTACCAGCAAGGTTAACATTCTATCATTACCAGCAAGGTTAACATTCTATCATTGCCAGCAAGGTTAACATTCTATCATTGCCAGCAAGGTTAACATTCTATCATTGCCAGCAAGGTTAACATTCTATCATTGCCAGCAAGGTTAACATTATATCACTGCCAGCAAGGTTAACATTCTATCATTGCCAGCACTTTTAACATTCTATCATTGCCAGCACTTTTAACATTCTATCATTGCCAGCAAGGTTAACATTCTATCATTGCCAGCAAGGTTAACATTATATCATTGCCAGCAAGGTTAACATTCTATCATTGCCAGCAAGGTTAACATTATATCATTGCTAGCAAGGTTAACATTCTATCATTGCCAGCAAGGTTAACATTCTATCATTGCCAGCAAGGTTAACATTATATCATTGCCAGCAAGGTTAACATTATATCATTGCTAGCAAGGTTAACATTCTATCATTGCCAGCAAGGTTAACATTCTATCATTGCCAGCAAGGTTAACATTATATCATTGCCAGCAAGGTTAACATTCTATCATTGCCAGCAAGGTTAACATTCTATCATTGCCAGCAAGGTTAACATTCTATCATTGCCAGCAAGGTTAAAATTATATCATTGCCAGCAAGGTTAATAATTATTGCTTTTAATTATTTCAATAGCAATTACAAACATACACTGTCAGTAGCTTCTTGTTCTTATTTTCAGGGTCATATACACCCAGAATTACTCCACAATGAATTTACATGTTTAGAATTTCCAAGACGATTGAATAAAAATGACATTGGACAAGTGTTGTTGTGTCGTAAACCTGGCAGGGAAGGATGGTAAGGCAAATACAGTACAGGGATAGATTATTGTGCCCCGCCATACCCAATGTGTACCTACCAACAGATTAGTGTGCCCCGCCATACCCAATGTGCACCTCCCAATAGATTATTGTGCCCCACCATACCCAATGTGTACCTCCCAATAGATTATTGTGCCCCGTCATACCCAATGTGTACCTCCCAATAGATTATTGTGCCCCGCCCTACCCAATGTGTATCTCCCAATAGATTATTGTGCCCCGTCATACCCAATGTGTACCTACCAATAGATTATTGTGCCCCGCCATACCCAATGTGTAACCTCCCAATAGATTATTGTGCCCTGTCATACCCAATGTGTACCTCCCAATAGATTATTGTGCCCCGCCATACCCAATGTGTACCTCCCAATAGATTATTGTGCCCCGTCATACCCAATGTGTACCTCCCTATAGATTATTGTGCCCCGCCATACCCAATGTGTACCTCCCAATAGATTATTGTGCCCCGCCATACCCAATGTGTACCTCCCAATTGATTATGTACATGGTTTCTAAAACGCTTAAAAAGCTTATCTGAATCAGAGTTCATTGTTTTAATCTTTTAACCCTTTCCCGCATAGAATCTCCTCTCAACGACATTAACAATACCATATTCACTGACATTTTAGTAGAAGGGTAAGAATAACAGTGGATACAACCCATCACCTCTATTTTGGGGTAGATATAAGCTTCTGATTGGTTCTGCTGGGTGTAAAACTCATACTCAACCAATCAAATTCCTTGAGCTCGAGTTTGAGATCTGAGAAAAGTTTTATAACCTTGAGGCATGGTGAATGTTTATCCATTGGGTATGATAGGTAAATGGCTGTCATATGTATGGAGATGTTGTAGTGTACAATCCAGGCCATTATGCGTACGAACCCCCTCAATCTGCCGAGGTCCGTTAAGTGCAGCATTGTTTCTACCAGAGTTGTATGAAGTATAAAGCAGCACTTTAATAGTGTCGTAGATCTGCAGTTAGGAAACAAAAGATTATATTTTTGCAAAATATCTACAATCTAGCTCAGGCAGCGTTGATACTATAATTGGTCTGAAAAAGGTTTTAAAAATAAAGAGTCTATAGTTTATACAAATTAATTTTAGCTCGATTGCGAAACAAGTTCTTGTAACTTATATTAAACACTATCGAGACCTCATTCCTGATGGAATCCAACGCCACGAGGGAGAGAGGAGGCATGTGGAATTTAAATGCTTTGCCTAAGGGCACAATCGTAACTGCTCCAGCGGGGCAGAAACTCAAAGCGAACGCGCTACCACTGCGCTATCACGACTTCCACAACGAGTCTATATAGATCTACATGTTTTTTCCCTTTTTTCAGGCCCAATTATAGTATGAAAGCACTGTTGTGTCCATCTGTGTACATTTTTGTTTATATTGTAGAGATGAGCTGGTATAATAATTCACATTTCTTCAGGAGTTATAAAACCATAGATGATGATGATCTGAAGTTCCCTCTGGTGACTGGAGAAGGCAAGAAGGTAGGACAACGCTGGTTTCGGTGGAAATGGGGGGGGGTTGGAGAAGGTAGGACAATGCTGGTTTTGGTGGAGATGGGGGGTGGTGGTGACTGGAGAAGGTAGGACAAGCACGCTGGTTTTGGTGGAGATGGGGGGCGGGTGATGACTGGAGAAGGTAGGACAATGCTGGTTTTGGTGGAGATGGGGGGTGGTGGTGACTGGAGAAGGTAGGACAAGCACGCTGGTTTTGGTGGAGATGGGGGGCGGGTGATGACTGGAGAAGGTAGGACAATGCTGGTTTTGGTGGAGATGGGGGTGGTGTCTGGAGAAGGTAGGACAATGCTGGTTTTGGTGGAGAT
>CM026398.1:17916598-17951222 GCA_014843695.1 Archivesica marissinica
GAGAAGGTAGGACAATGCTGGTTTTGGTGGAGATGGGGGGTGGTGGTGACTGGAGAAGGTAGGACAAGCACGCTGGTTTTGGTGGAGATGGGGGGCGGGTGATGACTGGAGAAGGTAGGACAATGCTGGTTTTGGTGGAGATGGGGGGTGGTGGTGACTGGAGAAGGTAGGACAAGCACGCTGGTTTTGGTGGAGATGGGGGGCGGGTGATGACTGGAGAAGGTAGGACAATGCTGGTTTTGGTGGAGATGGGGGTGGTGTCTGGAGAAGGTAGGACAATGCTGGTTTTGGTGGAGATGGTCGACTTTTAAACCCCCAAAATTCCAAACAAACATACCGGTACACGATATTTATTTGAAATATAATGAATCCAAAAAATGTAAGAAACAAAAGTTGTATAATATATTTTCAGGCTCGTATTATGGCCACGATCGGTGTGACACGAGGACTCGGGGACCATGACCTGTACGTCTTCGACTCCAAAATCTGGATAAAACCATTCCTTTCATGTAAACCCGAGGTAAATATGCAAGTTTGTCCATGCTGGTTCTACTAAACCCCGGTCAGATTTCAACAATACTATCTGAGTACGATCTTTACGAAGCCTAGTTGTGCATATCATTGATGCACTCCATTGGTCGATTTGTTCATACTAACGTAGTTAAACCCCCGTCAGATTTCAACAATGCCCCCGGAAGTACGATCTGTACCAAGGCTAGTTGTACATATCATTGATGCACTCCATTGGTCGATTTGTTCATACTAACGTAGTTAAACCCCCGTCAGATTTCAACAATGCCCCCAGGAGTACGATCTGTACCAAGGCTAGTTGTGCATATCGTGGTTACGAACTTCCATAGGTCGATTTGTTCATACTAACGTAGTTAAACCCCCGTCAGATTTCAACAATGCCCTCGGAAGTACGATCTGTACCAAGGCTAGTTGTGCATATCATTGGTGCATTCCATTGATTATTTGTTCTTTACTAATGTAGTTAAACCCCGGTCAGGTTTCAACAATACCCTCGTGAGTACGATACAAGGCTAGTTGTGCATATCATGGTTACAAACTTCCATTGATTATTTGTCTGCACTAGTGTAGTTAAACCCCGGTCATATTGAGAATGATCACAGTACCACGTCTATTTGTACATTTTGTCATCGTGTTATTACTCCCCTTTGAAGATTTAAAAGAAAAGTTTGCTCGAACTGGCTATGCCAGAATGATGTCAATAGTTCAGCAATCCTTGCAGATTATGTGCAGTACCAAAGCCCAGTTCATAGTGTTGTCTCTGCAATCTGTTCAGTACCAAAGCCCAGTTCATATTGTTGTCTGCAATCTGTTCAGTACCAAAGCCCAGTTCATAGTGTTGTCTCTGCAATCTGTTCAGTACCAAAGCCCAGTTCATAGTGTTGTCTCTGCAATCTGTTCAGTACCAAAGCCCAGTTCATAGTGTTGTCTCTGCAATCTGTTCAGTACCAAAGCCCAGTTCATAGTGTTGTCTCTGCAATCTGTTCAGTACCAAAGCCCAGTTCATAGTGTTGTCTCTGCAATCTGTTCAGTACCAAAGCCCAGTTCATAGTGTTGTCTCTGCAATCTGTTCAGTACCAAAGCCCAGTTCATAGTGTTGTCTCTGCAATCTGTTCAGTACCAAAGCCCAGTTCATAGTGTTGTCTCTGCAATCTGTTCAGTACCAAAGCCCAGTTCATAGTGTTGTCTCTGCAATCTGTTCAGTACCAAAGCCCAGTTCATAGTGTTGTCTCTGCAATCTGTTCAGTACCAAAGCCCAGTTCATATTGTTGTCTGCAATACATTCAGTACCAAAGCCCAGTTCATATTGTTGTCTGCAATCTGTTCAGTACCAAAGCCCAGTTCATATTGTTGTTTGCAATACATTCAATACATAAGCCCAGTTCATATTGTTGTCTGCAATCTGTTCAGTACCAAAGCCCAGTTCATATTGTTGTCTGCAATACATTCAGTACCAAAGCCCAGTTCATATTGTTGTCTGCAATCTGTTCAGTACCAAAGCCCAGTTCATATTGTTGTTTGCAATACATTCAATACATAAGCCCAGTTCATATTGTTGTCTGCAATCTGTTCAGTACCAAAGCCCAGTTCATATTGTTGTCTGCAATACATTCAGTACCAAAGCCCAGTTCATATTGTTGTCTGCAATCTGTTCAGTACCAAAGCCCAGTTCATATTGTTGTCTGCAATCTGTTCAGTACCAAAGCCCAGTTCATATTGTTGTCTCTGCAATCTGTTCAGTTCCAAAGCCCAGTTCATATGGTTGTCTCTGCAATATGTTCAGTACCAAAGCCCAGTTCATATTGCTGTCTGCAATCTGTTCAGTTCCAAAGCCCAGTTCATATTGTTGTCTCTGCAATCTGTTCAGTACCAAAGCCCAGTTCATATTGTTGTCTGCAATCTGTTCAGTACCAAAGCCCAGTTCATATTGTTGTCTGCAATCTGTTCAGTACCAAAGCCCAGTTCATATTGTTGACTGCAATCTGTTCAGTACCAAAGCCCAGTTCATATTGTTGTCTCTGCAATCTGTTCAGTACCAAAGCCCAGTTCATATTGTTGTCTCTGCAATCTGTTCAGTACCAAAGCCCAGTTCATATTGTTGTCTGCAATCTGTTCAGTACCAAAGCCCAGTTCATATTGTTGACTGCAATCTGTTCAGTACCAAAGCCCAGTTCATATTGTTGTCTCTGCAATCTGTTCAGTACCAAAGCCCAGTTCATATTGTTGTCTCTGCAATCTGTTCAGTACCAAAGCCCAGTTCATATTGTTGTCTCTGCAATATGTTCAGTACCAAAGCCTAGTTCATATTGTTGTCTGCAATCTGTTCAGTACCAAAGCCCAGTTCATATTGTTGTCTCTGCAATCTGTTCAGTACCAAAGCCCAGTTCATATTGTTGTCTCTGCAATACATTCAATACCAAAGCCCAGTTCATATTGTTGACTGCAATCTGTTCAGATTATGTTCAGTACCAAAGCCCAGTTCATATTGTTGTCTGCAATCTGTTCAGATTATGTTCAGTACCAAAGCCCAGTTCATATTGTTGTCTGCAATCTTTTTAGATTATGTTCAGTACCAAAGCCCAGTTCATATTGTTGTCTGCAATCTTTTTAGATTATGTTCAGTACCAAAGCCCAGTTCATATTGTTGTCTGCACTCTTTTTAGATTATGTTCAGTACCAAAGCCCAGTTCATGTTGTTGTCTGCACTCTTTTTAGATTATGTTCAGTACCAAAGCCCAGTTCATATTGTTGTCTGCAATCTTTTTAGATTATGTTCAGTACCAAAGCCCAGTTCATATTGTTGTCTGCAATCTGTTCAGTTCCAAAGTCCAGTTCATTTCATATTGTTGACTGCAATCTGTTCAGTACCAAAGCTCAGTTCATATTGTTGTCTGCAATCTGTTCAGTTCCAAAGCCCAGTTCATTTCATATTGTTGTCTGCAATCTGTTCAGTACCAAAGCCCAGTTCATATTGTTGTCTGCAATCTGTTCAGTTCCAAAGCCCAGTTCATATTGTTGTCTCTGCAATCTGTTCAGTACCAAAGCCCAGTTCATATTGTTGTCTGCAATCTGTTCAGTACCAAAGCCCAGTTCATATTGTTGTCTGCAATCTGTTCAGTTCCAAAGCCCAGTTCATATTGTTGTCTGCAATCTGTTCAGTTCCAAAGCCCAGTTCATATTGTTGTCTGCAATCTGTTCAGTTCCAAAGTCCAGTTCATTTCATATTGTTGACTGCAATTTGTTCAGTACCAAAGCTCAGTTCATATTGTTGTCTGCAATCTGTTCAGTTCCAAAGTCCAGTTCATTTCATATTGTTGACTGCAATCTGTTCAGTACCAAAGCTCAGTTCATATTGTTGTCTGCAATCTGTTCAGTTCCAAAGCCCAGTTCATTTCATATTGTTGTCTGCAATCTGTTCAGTACCAAAGCCCAGTTCATATTGTTGTCTGCAATCTGTTCAGTTCCAAAGCCCAGTTCATATTGTTGTCTCTGCAATCTGTTCAGTACCAAAGCCCAGTTCATATTGTTGTCTGCAATCTGTACAGTACCAAAGCCCAGTTCATATTGTTGTCTCTGCAATCTGTTCAGTACCAAAGCCCAGTTCATATTGTTGTCTGCAATCTGTTCAGTTCCAAAGCCCAGTTCATACTGTTTTCTGCAATCTGTTCTGATTGTTTAGTACCAAAGCCCAGTTCATATTATTGTCTCTGCAATCTGTTTCAACGGGAAATAAATTTATCTGGTAATAATTGCTACAAAACTGCTATTATCAGCCATAATAGCTTCGTAACGGCGTCACTTCGACATTCGTTCTACGTTTTGTAATTACAGTCGACAACACTATTATAAGCGTCAATATCATTTTCAAATATTTTTTTGATAAAACAAGAAACATTGTTTCCAAAGCATCATATACAAATTTGAAATTCCAAAAAAAACTGTGCGAAGGCTCGCATCGCCCACATGTACAATGAAAAAATACCAGTTATATATATTTTTTTTGTATATATCATATCACATATAACCTAACCAAACATGTTTGCTTATATTTTTCAGGTGAGAGTTATTGACCTCACAGAACACCAATGGACGGCCGACGATGTTCTCATTCTCGGCACTGATGGATTATGGGATGTGATAAGTAACGAAGAAGCCGTGAATATTATTAAGACAGAATTCTCCTCGTGCAACAAGAATGATCATAAAAAGTAATTTATATGTTTCAGCTGGTTGACCTCCATTTTAGTTTTATTGCACTGTTCAGGTCACTCATGCAGGTCCGGGCTGAAAAATCACATTGCACCCTCAAATAAAATATCAAAACTAGCATTCATTATCACAGAATGAATTGTTTTACAGCGACACCGTGTCACATGAGCAAACATAATATACTCATCCAAGAGAGCAATAAAACACATTTTTCATTGTGAAAAAGAAAGTAGAAAATGAATAAAGCCTTATTTGGCCATAATTTTATCATCGACTATTGTTCATGTTAACAATGTGGAAGCTGCCCCGCTGGAGCCTTTCTGCTTAGGCAAGGCACTTCAATTTCACATGCCTCTTCTCTCTCCCTCATGGAGATGGATTCCATCAGGAAAGAGGTCTCGAGAGTGATTAATACAAGTTGTAAGATTTTGTTTCGTAATCAAGCTAAAAAATGTTCTTCTCTACAAAGTATCATTGTGCTTTAGCTAGCCACTCTATTATTCAGGTCATTTTATGGTGCCGTGTTGGTCTACAGATTTAGATATTTTATGAGACCACTTCTACAAAGAATCTACAACTATATACATGTACAATGCTGAAATGAAATGCGCTGAAATCTTACAAACTTGACTTAGAGACCATTCATTTGTGTTGTACAAAAAAAACATTTAACCATTTTCCTACAGGTTTCGTAATTTTTAACTTTCATTTATCCACGAATTGGGAAAACCCTTAAGATTCTCATCATGCTCTGAAGGAGTTATTTTCATCATCATCACCACCGGCTTTGACTGTAGAACTGATAATTCAAAATGGTTACCGTGGCAGCCATTTTGAAAATTAGGTTTCTCCTCTTGAACCATTTGGTGGATGAAACTTGGTGGGGAGCTAGCTTCAAGGGCAATTAGTAGATTAAAAATGGTTAAAATTGTAATGATCTGAAATGCAAAATAACGAACATCTTGAAAATAAAATGGGAAATGCCACGAGCTGGAGAATCTCGATACCTTACACTTGTATGTGTTTTTTATTATTTAGGTTTATTTATCGTCGCTACAGGATGCCCATTGGAGTGAATTTACCTTTCCTGGGCAGGCTCCAGCGGTTAACCAGTCCTTGAGTGCACTGTGGGCGTTTCTGTAAGAAACTGCCAACTTTTTCATATAAAGAGACACGACACAGTCAGAGTGGGGCTCGAACCCGTGACCATCCGTGATGATAGGTTACAGTGGTATGTATACAAGTTGGCGACTTTAACCACTCGACCATGGAGGCAGACTAAATATGTGACAGGAATTTACAGTTTCATCAATTTTATACAAACTATCATAGGTGTGGTAGATCCTATATCCATGTCCAGCTTTGCATGCATATCTTCAGTAACTATTGGTATGTGGGATGGTCTGGTAAAAAATGTAACTTATATTGTTTAGAGCTGACTTCAAACAGCTATGCCTGTCCGATTAGCGCAGTGGTTAGCACACTCGCTTCTTACAAATGCAACCCGGGTTAGATCCTCGGACCGGGAAGTATGCGAGATGGTACGGCGATCGCCAGATCGGACAGGTGGGTTGTCTCCGGGTAGGGTTCCTCCCACAAATACGCTGTCATCTGCGCCAACGAGAGTGATTAATATAAGTTGTTACAGCTTGTTTCGCAATCGTTGTAAAATATAGTTTAAATTTAACCGGCTATTGTGAGTAGTTGTATTGTACAATATGTGTTTCTTTTATTAAAGGTATACAATCGCTGCTCAAGTACTGGTGTCTGCGGCCAGGGGACATTTTACGGGTCAAGGTTGGAAAAAGAAGAACGGGGACATGGCATCTTTTGATGACATAACTACATTAGTCATTCCGATAAAAACATACCTCGATCAATGGAGAAATGGACAGTTATATGACAGTGGTATTGTACATAAATAGCAATGTGTATGAAACTTCTCATTTGGGCTTTGTATTGTCAACATATTTCATAACAACAGTGTCATGTACAGTTTGAAGCAATCTCAGAAGACTAAACCTTTTCCTCAAATTTCAAACTTGAGTCGTAGTTTTACGATTGGTTAGGTCTCAGATTTGCTCTTGGTTCGACCAATCAGAAAGCTTGACGCTGAGATTGAAGAAATGTCCATAATCTCAATGGCCTAGAGTTTATAAAACTTTTCTCCAAGCTGAAACCGAGCCTCAAGCTGTCTTTAATACAATTATCAGAATTAACCAATCAAATTGCTTGAGATCTTAGAAAAAGTTTTATAACCTGGCGGCCAAGGTCCCATCGACTTCTGTGATACATTTTAATATTATTCTGTGATACTGTCCGACTTGTCATGTGTTTTACGTTTATTTATGGTCGCTATTGGTTGCCCATATGAACGACGCCTCCTGAAGAGATTAGTCATTTTAGATTTTTGGAGGATAGGGCAATGATACAGACAGAGACCCATTCCAGTCTCCTCTGGTTCTTTTACGTGCACGGTGTAAAGCACCGACACGAGACCTCGGTTTAACGTCCCATCTGAAAGACTGTTAATTGTATTAGGGTCAGACGGGGGATCAAACCTGCGATCCCTGGATTACCAGTCCAGCGTGTTACCACTGGGCTACAGATCCATCTGTCAGTTTAATCAGTTTTTTATCTCCGGTTATGTATTTGTTTTTGTTTATCTGTTAGCAGCATTATGCAAATTTTCATGAAAATTGGTGGAAGGGTGGGCCTCGGCCGAACCCATTAGATTTTGGAGGATCAGGATTTCTAAAAAGGATTCCCTCTGTATTTTACCATTTAACTATCGGGGAAACCGGAAATACATTTAATTCTCGGTAAACCGAAACTATAAATATAAAGGGAGACAATAAAATAAACATACCTGTACAGTGTTTTTTATGTTTAAATTAATCAATATGTTAATATAATATTTTTAAAGTGCCGTTAATTTTGCAAACAGCATAGGGCTGGCTAGATCAGACGGCACAGAAGGCAACCGTCCCACTGGTGTCGTACCATGCGTGGTTGACTGTACAAGTGTTGTTTCAGCGAAATAAAAAAAATGTTTTATGCTTTCCAACGAATTGCCAAATTTCCAAGGCCAGTTGTAGGGTGGATACTTACTGTTGGTATTGAGAAATAGTCCTCGAATATGTACGTGAAGTTTCAATGGTTTATGTATGTGAAGTTTCAATGGTTATTTATGTGAAGTTTCAATGGTTTATGTATGTGACGTTTCAATGGTTTATGTATGTGAAGTTTCAATGGTTTATGTACGTGAAGTTTCAAAAGGTCCGGAGTTCGAGCCCCACTGGAGCCGTTACGATTGTGCCCTTAGGCAAGGCATTTAAATTCCACGTTGCCTCTTCTCTCTCCCCCGTGGCGATGGATTCCATCAGGAATGAGGTCTCGAGAGTGATTTATATAAGTTGAAATAACTTGTTTCGCAATCGAGCTAAAATAAAGTTGTATAAAATTTTTAAAAATGGTTATGTATGTGAAGTTTCAATGGTTTATGTACGTGAAGTTTCAATGGTTTATGTATGTGAAGTTTCAATGGTTTATGTACGTGAAGTTTCAATGGTTTATGTACGTGAAGTTTCAATGGTTTATGTACGTGAAGTTTCAATGGTTTATGTATGTGAAGTTTCAATGGTTATGTACGTGAAGTTTCAATGGTTATGTACGTGAAGTTTCAATGGTTTATGTACGTGAAGTTTCAATGGTTTATGTACGTGAAGTTTCAATGGTTTATGTACGTGAAGTTTCAATGGTTTATGTACGAGGTTTGACGGCTTTTGAGAAATGATAATGCTCCGATCGTTTCTTGATGCAATTCAGGCTATTTTTAGCCAAAATTCAAGTTCACCCTAGAGGGGTGGCACTTGTTAGGGTGGCAGGGAACAACCCCTAGAAACAATTTGCCAGTTATCCAAGCATTATGTTTGACTGTTTTAGTTAGATGCAAATATGTCATTGTTGATGGTGTCATCGCCGCTGCCAGAAAATTGACTGCCTATTCTCGCCTTCCATTAAAGTGGGTGTGGCAAAAGTCATCAAGGCTTGCTGACCCTAAATACATAGGGGTTATCTACTGACGATGGAAATACGAGGGACGAAAATAGATACCGTTAGTCCGAGACAAAATAAATTATACTGTCAACTGATTCGGTAATATTGTAGCCTATCGTAGCCAATGTGGAGGAATATGGTGAAAAATCATGTAACAGTAACCTATTTTATACCCTATGCACAGCCAGAACCGACCCTCCAATTGGCACACATTTGTCCAAGACGTATTATAGCCACCAAAAACAGACCCTGAAGAACCCCTACCAGTATTTTTGACCTAAAAGAGGCTAATTATGGATAAAAAAAATTGTTCTGATTTTGAGCCCTAGAACCAATTATGAATGCCACACATTTCAGTTGCGTACGAGCAGAAATCTGGTGAATATTTCACAGATGAAAGAAACAACGGTTACTGATCAGCTTGGTACATGGCCCGCAAAAATAGGATTTGGGATGTACTTATGTTCAAAAGAGGTGTCTCATAAGTCAGAAATGCCTGGCCCTTTAAATAGAGGTGAAACTATAATAAACAAGCACTTTACATTAGTTTTATACACAATGAAGATTCACGTCATATTTTATACAACAGTATAGTCGATCTCGTGTATCTATGACGACAGCGTACATCTTCCCCCGTGACGTTTATCCTCTGTTTGCTTTTGTTTGATTCATTGCTGCTCTGTAACGTCCTCACAGAGAATGCACCAACATATCTCATATACACCCAATGACCAGAACACCTGTCTGCTACACTTTCACCATGTCGCAGTCACGTCTTGGCATACACGGGTCCTCTAGGTCTCTAAGACAGTAACACAACAAACAGCTATACTACACGTGTGAACACATCGTAAATACATACACGGCGGAAGTGTACAATCTTCCCGACGGAATTGTACAATCTTCCCGACGGAACTGTACAATCTTCCCGACAGAACTGTACAATCTTCCCGACGGAACTGTACAATCTTCCACTGTATCTGTCTGTTTGAGTTTGTTACATTCAATTCACTTCCGTAGTCCCTATTCTTGAACTTATCTACCGGTATATATGAACATATATATATCATGTCTTTATTTTCACTCGTCGATGTACGGAAGCCAAAATGCCTGAAAATTAAATGGGTGTCATTTAATAACGTTCTCCTGTTGGAGATGGTACTGTTGGAGATGGTACATGACATGCGATTATGCTGTAAATAATCTATCCAGTTTGTTTTCCTATCTATACATTTAATAACGTTCTCCTGTTGGAGATAGATTATTTACAGCATAATCGCATGTCATGTACTATCTCCAACAGGAGAACGTTATTAAATGTATAGATAGGAAAACAAACTGGATAGATTATTTACAGCATAATCGCATGTCATGTACTATCCAGTTTGTTTTCATATCTATACACAGACCAAAGCCAAGCATTGTAAAAACATGTAGTAGTTGTGATAGCGCAGTGGTATATTAGCGGGAACCGTTCTATGGCACAGGTAGGGTACACTTTAAGTATACGTATGAGGCATAAGTAGGGGGGAACCGTTATATACACGATCTAGCGTTCTATGGCACAGGTAGGGTACACTTTAAGTATACGTATGAGGCATAAGTAGGGGGGAACCGTTATATACACGATCTAGCGTTCTATGGCACAGGTAGGGTACACTTTAAGTATACGTATGAGGCATAAGTAGGGGGGAACCGTTATATACACGATCTAGCGTTCTATGGCACAGGTAGGGTACACTTTAAGTATACGTATGAGGCATAAGTAGGGGGGAACCGTTATATACACGATCTAGCGTTCTATGGCACAGGTAGGGTACACTTTAAGTATACGTATGAGGCATAAGTAGGGGGGAACCGTTATATACACGATCTAGCGTTCTATGGCACAGGTAGGGTACACTTTAAGTATACGTATGAGGCATAAGTAGGGGGGAACCGTTATATACACGATCTAGCGTTCTATGGCACAGGTAGGGTACACTTTAAGTAACATATACGTATGTACTGTTAACAGCAAAACAAGTGAAACACATCATATGCGAGCTGCTTTAGACATAAGTAGGGGTCCTAGGGGACACACTATATTATTATGTTTGTAAAGCAAACTTAGGGGATCTGTGTTATACGTGGTCTTGTATTATAAGCGTGTAGATATGACCTTGAAGCAGTGTAAGACTAGACAATGATGATAACTACCATATTTGTACACGCTGTAGCCAGCATCATAAACTTGGGGTTGAACCCGACACACTGTACGGGGCCTGGATGGTCACAGCTCATTGTGGCCACTTTGGCCCCGGATTCCGTGTTCCAGCAGTGAACACGACCATCTGTTGATCCGCTGAACACAAACTGTGAGTCGGGACTGAATGAAACCTCTAGCGGGATGCCTTTTGTATTCGTATGTCCCTGAAATGAACAATGTGAGCAGTATGTAATTTACACGAAGCTTCTACAAGGTCAGAATTTTTGGGAGAAGTGAACAATGTAGTTAAAATATACAATATGACCATTAAATATAACATTTGAATACGAGTGCTTTACAACGGTCAGTGTAACTTACTGTGTATTTTAATCCTTTTATGTTGAAATTGATTAAATAATACCATTTAAGGACGCTATCATGCGCTTTCTTTCAAAAATTCTGACCTTGGATGATCATATTCCAAGGTCCCATGTATCGCTGCTATGCATGTGGCATTTAACACTTTGTCTGCTGAGTAAATGAAATCACTATTGCAAACAACACAGATCTGGATCAGGATCTATGTTGTTTGCTATTCATACAACCGTTTAGCTCCTTGTGCCGTCTGATCAGGCTCTATGCTATCTGCCACTAATGTGCACAGGGTTAAAAGAGGCAGTGAGGTTTCTGGAATCGAGGCCCCTACTAGCCTCCAAACAGTAAAATGACTAATCAAACAAATGACTAACCAAACAGTAAAATGACTAACCAAACAGTAAAATGACTAACCAAACAGTAAAATGACTAACCAAACAGTAATCAAACAGTAACATGACTAACCAAACAGTAAAATGACTAACCAAACAGTAAAATGAGTAACCAAACAGTAAAATGACTAACCAAACAGTAAAATGACTAGTATACTGTCACATACAAAGCACTTGATCCCATTTAATACTACGCAAATTTACATTCCATTTTAATTCTGAACAAAACCACGTTGAGAAGTTTGGACGGTTGGTTGAGAATTTCCCTTTTTATATTAATTAATAAGGACACGGAAAACAACCTTGTAGAAATCAGAACATTACAAGAGAAAAACAGAATGAAAAAAATAATCATGCAATTAAAAACCGGCAACAATGAATTCCTTCAGATATTTAGTCGAGAGAGATCGATTTAGTCTCAAGTTGTACAAACTTGTTTCGCAATCAAGCTAAAATAAAACATGTAAACAATCGCAAACAGAAATAGATTAAACTGTTAAACAATTATAACATGATATTATAACAAGGCCACCGCCCCGCCCCCAATGCTGTCTCGCCACGAGCGATTGACTAAACAGCTGTTGGTTCAGCAATAAAAAATATCTTTTATGCTTTCTAACGAATTGCCAAGTTTCATGTTGAAGGTTAGAGGTTGGGAGGGGACTGTTGGTGTTGAGAATTTGTCCTCGTGAAGATTCATAGCAATAACTTTTTGACGGTTTTTGATAAATGATAACGTTTGATTGTTTTTGATGCATAAATAATTTCGGAAATCAAGACTATTTTTAACAAAATTTCACTTACTGTGGGTGAAGTGCACGCACAGTTTCAAGCAATAACCTTTCACGGTTTTTGAGAAATGATAATGTTTGTATAGCTTTATTTCGACACCTAAAACATTTTTGAAATCGGTCTATTTTGGGCCAAAATTCAGGTTCAAGGTCACTGTTTGGGTGGAACTTGTTAAGGAGACAGGGAACAACTACTAGAAACGGTATGCTAGTTACTAGTATCAAAACACATTTGACAATTTTTGCTGTATGAAAAGATGTAATTGTTGACGGCGACATTCCCGCCATTTTTGCGGAAAGGTGACTGTTTAGTCTCGCTTTCCACTAAAGTTGGCGGGACAGAAACATGTTTACCAAATCCATAAATTTCTTTACAAGCGTTGTATACGACTTGTCAATGGCCTCCGTTTCTACTCTGCATTTGTTACCTGGTAACTGAATTGTTATAAATATGAAACATAGGACACAACAGAAATATTACATGCACATCATAAATCCACCACAAATACATACTGTATTCTTCATACTCCCTATAACACAGATCGGACACTTACAGAATCTGCTGTAGCCGTTATTTATTATTACACTGTTTACATTATTGTAGAATAGCTTTACCCATTTAATAAGATTCTCTCCAAAGTTAAAATGTTGCAGACATTTAAATATGTACTGTACTACTCATTTTTACACAAAGTGAAACATTTACACAAGACCAGCATGCTAAGGTCATGATAAAAAATGTGATTGTTTCCATTTTCCCAACCAACCCAACTTTTGATAGACCGTCTAAAAATATTTAAATAAATTTATGTACACATATATAAAATCTAGTCATATGATAGCCAGACAAAAACAACACGTTTCCTGGACAGGCTCCAGCGGTTAACCAGTACTTCAGTTAACCTACGTAAATAACTGCCAACTTTTTTTATTATAAATGAGACATGGGGCTCCAACCTGTGACCATCAGTGATGATAAGTTACAGTGGTATACAAGTCGGCATCCGTAACCACGACAATTTGACAAGCAGTTTCTGTGAGTAATACTGACCACAAATGTCTGTAGAGGTGTTCCCTGGAAAGCGTCTATCAGTCGTATCACCTGACCGTTTGTGGATACAACGATTAACTTTCCGTCCGGACTGAACTTCATTCCCGTCCAATCACAATCTTTGTCTTGTGGCAGCTTAAACGTAGCAAATGGACCCTAGGGAAACATAAAGCATTAAGTAGAGCCAGTCGCGTGCGGCTAATCAATGAATGTAACCTTTTGACAATAAACTGTTAATATGTTTGTTTAAAGCGACACTACATCAGTGAAAACGCAAATTTCTACACAATATAATTTCTTATTAAAAGGTATCATTTCCCCCAAATATTTGCTCCAAAACCCGAGTATTTCAACTAATAAGGAAACGTCATAATATACGCGGTTTGTTGACATAACAAAATAATGTAAATAGTGTCAACATACATGTGTAATACAACGCGTGTATTTTGAATAACTCGAGTTATGGTACAGATTTACCGTTATATCTGACATGTGTGCCTTTGCATATTTATTTGTAGACTAATCTGGGTTGAATTATCTCTAGATGATAGTATCACGCGATATGACTCCAATGACAAACAAACATCAATTCAGGAGCACGGATGACAGTTATATGAAATCCTACTTTCACTTTTGAAAGTTTGTAGACCACAAAAGCACTGTTTATTGATTCTAGATGTTAGAGTTCAAATGTATTCGGAAGAATTTGTAGTAGCAATGCATTTATACGTGAACAAATGCATTTTTTTGGGCTTTTTGCGATGTAATGTAGCTTTAAGACATGTAGCCAATAAAGGCATGTTTCATTTTGCCAGGGCTTAGCTTAATTACAATGCAATATTTTTATTATGATATAATCAGATATAATATTGGTCGTATTCGGACAGGCCTCATCCGAAATACGTAACATACATTCCCATTAATGCAATGTACATCCAGAGAATCGTTGCAGTCCCTATTCACAATTATATACAAGTAAAATGTATTTTCATATTGTAAATATCTTACCCTATCGAACGATCTTAGATCGTACAGTTTCACACATTCTGAATTGATACCAGCTGCAAATATGAGACCCTCTGGATCAAACGTTGCCACAGGCCGACCTGGTAAGTGCATCTGTCCCTAAAGTGGAACAACACATACATGTAGTGACATTTCAATATTTCCCAAGTCCAACCTTCTCTAATTTATAATTGATGCACATCAGATTTAGGAGCCTGGATTAACATGGGGTTTTGTCTTTCACAAATTTGGATTAACCGCACATCCGAGATCCCCCACTCACACCCGAGATCCCCCCCACTCACACCCGAGATATTTATCTCCACTCACCCCCTCCCACACTCGTACCCGAGATATTTATTTATCTCCACCCCCAGAGATATTTACCTCCACTCCCCCCCTCCCCACTCGCACCCAAGATATTTATTTATCTCCACCCCACGCAACCCAAGATATTTACGCCACACTAACCCCACCCAATATATTTATTTATCTCCACCCCACGCCACCCAGATATTTACCTCCACACTACCCCCCCTCACACCCAAGATATTTATTTTCTCCACCCCCCCCATCCAAGATATTTACCTCCACACTAACCCCCACTCACACCCAGTTATTTATTTATCTCACCCATCCAGAATTTACCTCCACACTAACCCCCACTCACATCCGAGATATATATTATCTCCACCCCACCCAAGATATTTACCTCCACACTAACCCCCACTCACACCAGAGATTTATTTATCACCACCACCCACCCCACCCCACCAAGATATTTTACCTCCACATAACACCCACTCACACCCCGAGATATTTATTTATCTCCACCCCACCCCAGATATTATTTATCTCCACCCCACCCCACCCAAGATATT
Source organism: Archivesica marissinica (assembly GCA_014843695.1). Lineage (NCBI taxonomy): Eukaryota > Metazoa > Mollusca > Bivalvia > Venerida > Vesicomyidae > Archivesica > Archivesica marissinica. The sequence continues at coordinate 17,932,081 of CM026398.1, forward strand.
TATCTCCACACTACTCCCCACTCGCACCCAAGATATTTACCTCCACACTACTCCCCACTCACACCCGAGATATTTACCTCCACACTACTCCCCACTCACACCCGAGATATTTACCTCCACACTACTCCCCACTCACACCCGAGATATTTACCTCCACACTACTCCCCACTCACACCCGAGATATTTATTTATCTCCACCCCCATCACACCCGAGATATTTATCTTCACCCGAGATATTTATTTATCTCATATACCTAATAGATGAGGCAAATACTACAAATCTAGACAAATTCGAAAACAGCTACAGTAGTCGTTCATTCAGATAGCAGGATATACGATGCCAAATAGAATATTAATTATTGCACGAGCCAAAATAACTCCGATGCTGGCCTGTCGAATTTTGGCTTTCGAGAAATATCTGGACAGTCATTCTGGTATGGGAGTTTGATGAGTTCGAGTTTTGCACAAGGCATATGTTTTCCTAGTCTGTGATTTAACCAGGGATCATTCTAGAGGGCGATGTGGGCGAAATTGTCGCCCTAGGGACCCTGACTTCGCCCACTAGGGGCCCCACTTCTCCCTAATAAAAAAAAAATTAAAACAAAATATTTTTTAGTTTTTACGATTTTCAAACAAAATTTTGTCTTGTAAGATACACTGGCCCATTATAAAGCACTCCTTCTATTCAAATGTTGTATTTAATGGTTGTACTGTGCATTTTAACCCTATTTTGCAGAAGTATATTAAAGAACACCATTTAAGGAAGCGATCATGCGCTTTCTCACTTCTTCCAAAAATTCTGACCTAGAATGAACCCCGTTTAACAATGTAATTTTAAAACCAAAAGTGCATTTGAAACTCTATCTTTCTTAAATTTCCACATAAAAGGGCCAATCATTTAGGCGTCACCTGACAATTTCACAATGTAACCAATGAAATATTGTAGTTTAATCCCCGAGTGTTGTTACCTGACAGTTTTGTGATCTAAGGTCCCATAATCTGATGGTTTTGTCTAGTGAGCCGGACAGAAATGTGTCGTTGACGGGTGACATGTTCAGGCATACTACCCTGAAACAGATATAGTACACAATTAATTTTTATAATCATAACGAGCAACTTACAGGTAGTGCTGCTATGATACATGTATGTGGAATTTTGAAGCAGACTCCGGACTGTATGGTGGGTGGAGTCCAGGGTTGGAAAATTGTTACTCGTGTAGGACTACTGATCTATAAATGCTTACTCGTCCTTATGGAAACCTACTCGTCCTAACGGAAACCTACATGTCCTAATGGAAACCTACACATTCTAACGGAAACCTACTCGTCCTAACGGAAACCTACTCGTCCTAATGGAAACCTACACATCCTAACGGAAACCTACACGTCCTAATGGAAACCTACACATCCTAATGGAAACCTACTCATCCTAATGGAAACCTACTCGTCCTAATGGAAACCTACTCGTCCTAATGGAAACCTACTCATCCTAATGGAAACCTACTTGTCCTAATGGAAACCTATACATCCTAATGGAAACCTACTTGTCCTAATGGAAACCTACTCGTCCTAATGGAAACCTACTCGTCCTAATGGAAACTTACACATCCTAACGGAAAGCTACATGTCCTAACGGAAAGCTACATGTCCTAATGGAAACCTACTCGTCCTAACAGAAACCTACTCATCCTAACAGAAATCTACTCATCCTAATGGAAACCTACTCGTCCTAACGGAAACCTACTCATCCTACTCGCCCAATTAAATTGAGTATGCCAGGGTTCTTTCATTAATCGTTTTCATTTTGTTTTATCATACGCATTGTGTTATTGTTTTCGTGACATCTGCTTTTCATTTTGCCTCTCTTTTTATTCGGGATCATAGCCACCTCGGCCAAAGCAATTACGAATGTCCGACATCTTGCAGACGGCACTGAAGGGCCGATTTAATTAATTTTAAAATGCGCAAAAAGATAATTTCGTTCCGTGTATGTTTCGAACCAGAATGTTTCAGGCCACATTTACTGTGTATTAGATACCGTATATGGACCAAAGCATCTATGATGCGAAACATACTGAATCCTACGACTCTGACTTCTTTACCAACTCATTAAACCCATAAAAGGATATATGAATTGAATAGGTTTTCCCACTCTCCACACAGAGATAGGTTTGCTGGGCGATTGATGGTGTTTTATTGTGTTGAAATGTATTAACCCTTTCAACCCCACAGGCCTCTAAATAGGCTTATGAAAAGTGTAGATCCAGATGAGCCGGCTCGTGACGAGCCGTCTCATCAGGATCTGCACTTTTTTGCCAGTAATAATTATTACTATTTTTAGATAAAATTACCCATTTTGATAAATGAACTGGTCCAAAGGTAATTTTCTTATTAATTTATTGGTCTGAAAATATCACGCATCAGTCCATGTCAGTTACTTGGGGTTGAATGAGTTAAATAATACCATTTAACGACACAACAGTGTGCTGTCTCACTTCACCCCAAAATTTGTACCTACACCATGACTAGGATGAGCTCTTACTTTATACAAATTTATTTTAGCTCGACTGCGAAACAAGTTCTTATAACTTATATTAATCGCTCTCGAGACCTCATTCCTGATGGAATCCATTGCCACGAGGGAGAGAGAAGAGGCAACGTGGAATTTAAAATGCATTGCCTAAGGGCACAATTGTAACGACTCAAGTGGGGCTCAAACTCTGGGCCTTTCGCACTTGAAGCGAACGTGCTAACCACTGCGCTAATCGGACACCCTTGATGGTTGTGAGGTGTGGGGATGTCAATAGTGTGAGTATGAAGGTACTTACTTTTTCGTGTGGCCAGGAAAGTATCGGATGTATTTGTTATCATGAAGGGATAGATACCGAATCGTGTCTGCAAACAAACAATAAAAACATAGAAGAAAAAGATTGCTTTATTAAGACTTAAACTTTACAGTTTCTCGTCTGTAACATTTAAACATATTTACAATATATATAGTACAATATTATGATATATGCAATCATGATGAGGATGGACAAATGATGTAATGATTATGGACATACATGGAAAAATAATGACAATGTCATGATGGATTTTAGACTATGCAAAACATGATCATGACTGTATTAAGAGTGTAGGGAGTATTCAACTGGTAACTCATATATCCTAAACAAGTGAATTACGAAGGGATATTTAAAGCTTCATGAATATATTTACTAAAGTTAACATACACTTTAATAAATGTGTCGTATGCATAAATGCCATAACTGCATAACATTATATAATGTTTAATGATCTGCCTTTGGGTTGTGTTATCGTCCATACATACGTGTAATGAGATAATGTTGCCTGGTATTTAGGAAAGACTGCCTTTTCAAATATCGGAACCATACAAGAGTTTAAAAAATGTTGTTTGCCTAACTTGATCTTGCATTAGACAACCACAGTCAAACCATTAACCCATTCAACACCAAGTAACTCACATGGACTGGTCCATGATATTCATAAACCAATAAATGAATCAGAAAATCACATTTGGACAAGTTCATTTATCAAAATGGGTAATTATGTCTAAAAATAGTCATATCACTGGCAAAAAGTGCAGATCCTGATGAGACGGCTCGTCATGAGCCGGCTCATCTGGATCTACACTTTTTGTAAGCCTATAAATAGAGGTCTGTGGTGTTGAAAGGGTTAATGAAAAGGACCTCCTCCCCACTAACATACAGCTGGACAGATGATACAACCGTACACATTTATTTAAATACATAGAAGACATCTCTATTCACCGACCTTTTAAAATGATATTTTTCCCACTGTTGATCAACATGGCGAAAAAAGTCTCAAGAGTACATATAATGTAATGTCGGTATTTTAGTCTCGATACACAATTTTCCACATGTAACACCACCAGACATGATTGTTTGCAGAACAGTTGAACTTCATCCTCGACAATACAAACACTACGAAAATGTTCACAAAATGAACAGCTTACCATCAACCTTTGTGGAACTATGCAATGCCGTGTTCACAGCATGTGTATAACGTATCAAATCCACTCCATACTTTTTACTGTTAAGGGTTCTTTTAGGCCTGAAAACACACACACATGTACAACAACAACACAACCACAAACAACAACATACGTAATATGAATAGCACATGTTGATAGAATACTACTGTTTATTATGTAGAGACATTAGGGTAAACCGATGAATAAAGTTAGTAATTCCAGAATATATCTATATACAGTCTAAATTTACGTTGAATTCTGTCGGACAGAACAAAATACTTTGACTTAACCAAAGTTTGACACAATAGATATTGACCAAATTTCCCCCAAGATGATGTTTTTTGTAGATCACAACTTCACAAACCTTACACGTCTTACATTTGTCCCATAATAAATTATGTTCCAAGTTGTCATTGTCTGTTATAGCCGGGACCTGATAAAAAAGCATTGTAAATTGTAATATCATATTTAATACTTATAAAATGCAGAAATACAAATAACATTTATATACGAAACTGTAATAAAATATCACTGAAGTAATAATGGTACATTAATGGTATAAACTGAAACTAGATTAAATAGTATGCTGTATTCTGTTGAATTTCTGTCATTTTACATTATTGACAAGTTTAAAGTAAAAACAAACTGATTAATTATAATGATTACGATGAGCCGTTAATTCAATTATTGGTTAATCGCCCATAAGTGTGTAAAGTTCTATCTTTATCGATTGTTTGCATAGGCACGGCGGTACGTCTTTGATCAGGTAAATTTGCTGAATGAAAGTCACACTTTGGCGGCAAGCCGACACTTTGACACAACGAGCGTGAAATACTGCCTATTTATACTGTTGGGACCAAAAAATAAATTTGATATATAACAAAAAAATTGACGTAGCAAATGTTCATAAACAGAGTCAGTTATTTGTAAAATGATAGTATCTTAAACGGGACATTGACCCGACTTCGAGATAACTGGAGAATTTGAAATAACCGTCTTTGATATAACGGATGTAGACTGTATGTATGTTCCATTAATGTCAAACATCTTGCGGGGGCCTAGACATGTTTTCTGGCTAGACTTAAGCGGTTAACCAGTACTAAACAATTTGTGTGAGGTGCGCTGTTCAGTGTCACGATGTACGTGCCTTAACCCCCGAGTATAGAACCAAGGGGGACCTTCCATTCCAAATCCGATGCTTGTCTCCATCGTGTGGCAATGGATTCCATCAGGAGTTCTCGAGAGTGAATTTGTAATAACTTTTTTCGCAATCAAGCTATAATAAATTAAATCGGACGACATAAGACTCTTGAGCTGATACTATCTATCTTCCTTTAATGTCGAACCCCTCGCGGGGACGTAGACATGTTGCGCGTCAAAAACCGCAAAGAAGTTAAAAGTATGAGTAGTTAAAAGAATAATTTAAGAAGGTATGAAAATAAGCTGTGGTAAAAGTTTAAAAGCAGCTACGCAGGACAACTAGGGACTGGCATGTTCAATATGGCAAACTGCCGTATTGAATTGCTCTATGGTAGGGAGATGGACAATGTCAGGAGGGAGGTGGTTCCAATGATAGATTGTTCTTGGAAAGAAGGAAAACTTGTAGTAGTCTGTAGTTGCTGTAATTAACCTATAGCTTAAGGAATGGCAATGGCGAGTAGGACGGGAGAGAGGAACTAGGTAATTTTCAATGGGAATAGCAACAAGATCATTATGAATTTTATACATAAGGGATAACCTATTGTCAATACGCCGTTGATCTAGTCTGCGTAGATTTAGGGAATGTAGCATGTCTGTAACACTAGAGGTACGATAGAAGTCAGCCTTTATCCAACGGGCTGCTCTTCGCTGGACACCTTCAATTTGGTCTATCAATGTTTGGGTATGGGGCGACCAGATCTCGGAGCCATATTCAAGCTGGGGTCTCACTAGTGTCTGGTAAGCCATGGTCTTAAGGGGTTCAGATTTGACCTGGAGGTTTCTACGTAGAAATCCTAATGTTTGGTTTGCTTTCTTTGTTGACCTTTTTATGTGGGTGTCCCACGACAGGTTATTTGAGATATCCACGCCAAGGTATTTGGCTGAGGTGACCGACTCAAGTAGGACTCCATGGAGTTTATATTTGCTGGGAATAGGATGTTTCCTTCTGGTGACGTGGATAACTTGACATTTGGAGGGGTTAAATTCCATGTCCCACTCCAACTCCCACTCTTCTAATCTCTTAAGATCATTTTGGAGTGTGACCGATTCATTTGCAGATGTCAGTGATAGATATACTGCAGTATCATCTGCAAAGATGCGGACTTTGGAACTGATGTTTTGTGGGAGGTCGTTTATGTAGGCTAGGAAAAGCAGGGGTCCAAGTACGGATCCCTGTGGGACTCCAGAGGACACCGGAATGGCCTCTGAACTAATACCATTAAGGACAACTGACTGGAGTCTATTATCTAGAAAACTCTTAATCCACCTTAATGTTTGACCTCTGACTCCATATTCATGCATTTTTAGTAGTACTTTCTCGTGATTGACCTTATCGAAAGCCTTACTGAAGTCTAATAGGATGAGATCTACCTGATGCTTATTGTAGACAGAGGTAACCAAGTCATTGACTAGCATTACTAGTTGGGTCACGCATGACCGTTTTTCTCTAAAACCATGCTGCAAATGGTACAGAATACTGTGGTTAGTGAAGTGTTTTGCTATCGAGGAGGAAACTATATGTTCTAGTACCTTGTATAGAACACATGTCAGCAACGTTGGCAATCGACCGGTCAATAAGAGTATTGACCGGGCCGGTGTGGTCAATATCGGTCAATACTGGTCGATTGAAAATTTGGCTCAAATATGCACTTACAGTGTCCACTTAATTATTCTTAAAGTGTTAGTAGTGTGTTGTAGTTTATTTTCTTATATAGTAAATCATAAAATATTGATCATTGAATGTTTTTTAGTGAATATTGTTAAATATAATTAAATACTTTTTAGTGAATAGCAATATTATAGCATATACCAATTACTAGAGTGTGTTTGTGTGACTTTGTAAAAGACAGGTGACTACTGTAAAGACAGTTAAGAGGTATTTGCATAAATAAACATTAATATATGTATGCTTATTTATAGTATTGTGCATGTCTGTTTAAATAAAAATTAAATGTTGAAATGTGAAATTCTTACTTAATAATACCATCTATACTAGAATATGAATACACTTGGTTGCTCAAGGAAACAAGGCTAGAAAAGTTGTTTCACTTGGTTTATACCAATTTATTTAAGCTCGATTGTGAAAGAAGTTCTAAGATTAATCAAGCTCAAGTCTCAACGCTTGCTTCACTTGCTTGAGTTGCTTCTGCATGACACATTTAATGATTTTAGTAATGATCAGCAATCGACCACCTGAATCGACCAGCAAATATATGCCACTTTGTGAGTATTGACCATACCCAATAGGGTATTACAATCACATGAACAGCCCAAAGGTAGCAACACACATTATTGCACAATGCAGAGTATAATGATTGACTAAAATCATAAATTCTTTGTTGAATTTAGTATTGACCACCAATTGACCAGTATTTACCACTTTGTGAGTATAATATTATTGACCACTTCGTGAGTATTGACCCTATAGAGTACAATAATCACATAAATATATTCTCAATACAACCCAAAGTTAGTAACACACATTATAGCACAATGCAGAGTATATAAAACCATTAAATAATGTTTTAGTTAATATTGACCACCAATCGACCAGTATTGACCAGTATTGACCACTTTGGGAGTATTGACCGGGGCGGTTTTAACCGGTTAAAACTGGCGGTTTAAACCGCCCCTCGAATCGACCGGCCAACGTTGCATGTCAGTGAGATAGGCCTATAGTTGGCGGGGTTTGACTTGTCCCCTTTTTTGTAAATGGGAGCAACATTTGCTGACTTCCACTGGGCCGGCAGTGATCCTTCGTTGAGGGATTTTTGGAATAAGACTTCAAGGATAGGTGAGAGTTCTTTAGACAGGGTTTTAAGTATGATTGGCTTAATTTGGTCAGGACCACTAGCCTTATGGGGGTTCAGGTTATTGAGAAGTTTCTCTATGCCATTTGAGCTTACTGTGATCTCATTCTTGTTTGACGTGGATTGACCATTCAGGTTTCCATGTGTCCTGAATTTTCATTTTACAAATGGAGGTAAGTCTTAGTGGGGATTTGGAGCTGAAGACAGACTGAAACTGTTTGTTCAGTGCTGTGGCTTTAGCAGCTTCTTCATGATGGAATTTGTTTTCATGCTTTAGGGGTGGCATTGATTTGGAATCTTGCTTGGAATGCTTAAGGATGGAATAACGTTTCTTGGTGTTTGGTCTGTAAGGATGGGAGGCATCAGCACTGTTTAGATTTAGGATGTTTTCTAGGTATTGATGAGAAGCCTCTTTGACCTCTTTCTGCACTAAATGTTTTAGATCCAGGAATTTCTTGCGATTTGAAGGCGTACTTGACTTCCTAGTATTTTTAAAGGCCCTATTTCGCCTTCTAATCATTCGCTTAACACTCTGATTGAACCAGGGTAGGTGATCTCTTAACGATGACTGTTTGGATGGAATCCATTTATCTGTAAGGGTGTTTAGAGCATGAGAGAAGTGTTCCCATAGCTCTTCAGTGTTTAGTGCGGTATATTTACATTTGTTGGTCATAACCGGGTGATAGTCACATAATGAATGGCCTGCCAGTTTGCTTCCTTATAGAGTGGAATCCTGCGAGGCTTTTGATAACACATACTTAATAAATAGTTGCGAGAACGTCATTTAATGCATGTGACAATCAGTGATATTGTTTCTAATAACTTTAATAAGAAATGTATGTCGCGAAAACCGCTGACGAAAACTTACGTTCCGCCTTGGCAATCGTATATAACGATTGAATCATCATCACTGCTGGATATCAATGTTTCACCATTTGCAGAAAAGTCTATACTTGTTATTCTATCAGTATTTTCTCTAAATATCTTAGCAACACGAAAGTTACGGACAACATTTTCCGTTAATTTCATTTCGTCGATGAACATTGTTGTGACTTTAGACTGCAACCATGTTTTTTGAATATATTCTACTCGGATGTTGAAAATGAAATTGTAGACCAATCTGTTGAGTGGAAAATACAGTTGCGCTAATCTAACACACCGTTAAAATATTCGGGAAATAACTTGTCAGAGTGTGGTGTTTTATTTGAAGCAATACATGTATTAGCCTATTTAAGCATTTCTGCAAATATATGAAAACCCAATTTGGCAATGGAGAGTATGTACAGCTGAGTATTATTAAAACCAGTTTGCCCGGGTGCGGCGGGAAGCTCAAATCGCCCACAAGCCAACTCGTCACAGGCCCAAGTCAACAGGTCATTAGTCATATCGACCTAGTTATAGTCGCCAAGTCGTTTTTTGATTATGGAAGCAAATCACAACGGCACAATTACAAAAATGGCACAGTCATCTATTTCCTCCCATATTTAGCAGAAATCTGTCCCTCATTCTGTATACATGTTTCTCTATATTGCGTAGTTTATTTCCATTAATAAGCGTTAAAGAACTGAAGCCGATACTCAGGTATACATGGCACAAGATTGCGTCCTACTGTGTAGTTGATATAGGTATGTTCCATCTATGTCAAACCCTATTAAACAATGTGTCTCGGAGGTGTCTTGCTGAATAACACTAATTGTCCTGACCGAGTATCGAACCCAGGACCCCTCGATTCCAAATCTGATGCTCTACAACTGGACCACGCATGGATTTGGAAAAATTGATCGTGGTTTGAAGAATTTATGGCGTGGGGATAAAGAAATTATATGATTATTACTGCATAACCTAAATGTAAGGGATTAGCTAAGCCAAGTCCTATATGTAAGACCCAGAATCCCTTTATGTTCATTGTGTCTGTCCGCAATGTGCCATGAGTCAATATTTGTATGACTCCAATAATGGGCAGGTCAATCTGAACCAACTATGGAACAGTCTAATATATACAGTCGAGTCCCAGTCTGCCGACTTTTGTTAGCAGACTGGACTCGAACTCCCTCTAATCTATGTACTGTCTGCTTTTAACTATAGCTTTGTAGATCTTTTGAACTTGCACCTAACATTTTAAATTAACTAACTGTTCTAGACTGCGCCTACCAATCATAATCATGACTGATTGTTCGGCAGTAAGAAGTTGAAGTTGAACTATTACTGTTACGCTGTGTATTTATTATTTTTAACTTTATTTATTTTACAACGATTGCGAAGTAAGTTTTAACAACTTATATTATTATTAATCACTCTTGTTGGCTCGAATGAAAGCGTATATGTGGTCATTCATGTGTATTTTCAGATTGATGTTTCATCAGGATAGAGCATGCAGTCCATCACTGTTTCTCCAGCTACAATTAATTAATAAAATACACAGCACATACAACTTGTTTATTGCATTAAAACATATCATATTATAACAGTAAGCATAGATATGTATTTTACAGAAGAGCATGTACATGTATAGCTGTGAACAGAATGAAAAGGTGTTATTAATATCAATTATGTTGGATTCTTAGATTATTTACTTTATAAGATTATTTACTTTATAATCTGGAATTTTGAAATAGCCTTTTTTGAACTTGTGGAGTTTAAAACCGGTGAATTTTTGTAAAGTTGGCCAGGTAAAGTTCTTCATACTTTTACAGTCATTGTAATCTTCATACTATTCAAGCGTGACTGAAATTTGCATATTATTACCAGTATGAGAGTCTGCCTAAACTGGGTCAATAAGTTCACAAGAAGTCGTATCAGTTGTGTACCAGGAGATATTCTGTGCGGACGAAGCAGACTAGTATTACCGTACAAAGGAGGAGTGAGGTCACTGACCTGGTGGCGGTTATCTGCATTGCATAGACGGAAAGAAAATACATTCCTACAGGTGAGTCGATAAGTATCTAATGATATTAACTTTTTCAGATGTTAGCTTCTGTTGAGAAGACAAAATGCGTCATCTCCAAATTTGGAGTATTCCACTTTCCGGATCCGTGGCATTCAAACATTACTGCCTTGTCGCTTACTGGTATTCCACGATCTGTTGGCAAACTGAAAAACCGGTTGCATCCCGACGACGACCATGGGACCGAAAATTCAATATCGAGTACAGTTATATTCTGTCTATAGCGAATTGTGGTCTCTCTTTGGAGATAGTACAATTTTGTGTTTACAGAAAAGTTGCAGTATATATAATGAAATGGTCACTTGACAATTACCAGGGGCGTATAGAAGGCTTTGATATTGGGGCGTCCATAGTATTTTCAAAGTTAAATTTTTGACAACAATTGGAACTGAATCATAAGTTTATTTGTTTGCAACAAATTTACCAAATACTAATTTGAAATGTTTCCTCTATATATACTGTTAATTTCGGTAAAAACACATGAAAATGATAACTTTATGTACTACAATGTCATATTTTGTCATAATTATTGGGATGCCCAGAGATATTGGTGCGTCCATGGTCAGACAAGTTCTTACAATTTATATTAATCACTCTCGAGACCTCATTCCTAATGGAATCCATGGCCACAAGGCAGCGAGAAGAGGCAACGTGGAAATTAAATGCCTTGCTTAAGGGCACAATCGTAACGGCTCCAGCTGGGCTTGAACTCCGGACCTTTCGCACCTGAAGCAAACGCGCATCCACTGCGCTATCACGACTTCCACATGGCAACTATGACAAAGCGCTTAGAAATGACAGCAAGTTCAGCTGAAATCCTTCACCGTATATGTCCTATGCTCCTTGTTTACGTTTGAAACCGTGCAGAATTACAACCAGACATCAGTATACATGATGGTGACAGTAGCTATCACTATGCCTACTTTGTAACTCGATATTTTTGAAAATATATTAACGGCCAAACAATGTATTTCATTGTTTCACGTCAAACTTTTTTTTTCAAGTGAGAAGAATATGAGGCAAACAAATAAAACACACGTTAAATAAACAAATATTTGTTTTACAAGATTAATTGAAATGTATACACTACATACAGAATCTAGTTCTGGCTTGGAGGTTATAAAACTTTTCTCCAAACTCAAATGCAGTCTCAAGCTTGCTGATTGGTTGAGCCAAGAGCAAATCTCAGAGACTCAACCAATGATTTTCTCTATTTTACTCTACTGGGGAGACAATGTCTAAACATTTAATAGTCCTTTTTAAATCATGTCTCTATGCTGTATAACTGAACTAGAATGTTTGTATTTAAAAGAAACTCATGTCTCGGAGACATGAGTTTCTTTTAAATACAAACATTCTAGTTCAGTTATACAGCATAGAGACATGATTTAAAAAGGACTATTAAATTATTTTTTTTGCTGTATGGTCACATAGTATACAGTTATTTCATGGGTGTTTGGGGAACAGTCAAAACTATTGTCCCGAGGTATCAGGGAAGACTTTCGAACTGTTCGAAATGTCTTCCCTGATACCTCGGGACAATAGTTTTGACTGTTCCCCAAACACCCATGAAATAACTGTTTTATTACCTAATGCTTTATAACGTTTTTTTGTACTCAGTACCCTATTTTCTAATAAAACATTGAGTTCATCTTCAAACCTAGCCTGGGCCATAATTCAAGATAAATTTCTGTTTTTCCCAGTTTGTCGGCTGATGACTAATCAATCATCATTTGTAAACGCTTGATTTTGGTCTAAAAGCCGGTACGCCGGTAAGTATGCAATAAAATACGGAAAGGAATTAATGAACGGAAAGGAGGGCTTCACATAATGTATATCGATGACTTCAAGCACAGTCAGGGCTAAAATGTATTTGGGACGTATTTTTTACTTTGACTTCTATAACGCCCTATTGCACATCCTACTGCACACAGTGAAAGCATACTCAGAGTATGATTGGTTCAAAAGTCTAGTATGAAACAGTTCAAACTATTGCCCGGTCAACAGTTCGAACTGTTGCCCAGACCTGAGCGAAGGATAAAAAATGCAATGAAACAGGCAAAAATAACGAATTACAAGTTATATAGAGCATTAGGTAATAATAACTAATGGTTACTACTATAGAGGGAACAAGAAAAACTATTACACATAAATATGTTGAAGGACGATTGAAAACTCACTCTGCATAATACACACTCGGATAGTGTAGTGAGTAAATGTATATAAATTATAAAGCGCATAATTTTGTAATTAAATGCAAACATTTTGACAATAACACGAAACCCTGTCCAACATAATAGTATATACCACATCCCTGCTCGAAAATTGCGAATCATATGGGAACCAAATATTGTTGTAGAATTTCAACTACGTAAATAGATTGACCTGGCTGGCCAGTTCTGGATTCCAGCTCAAGCCTGTATTTTATGCGCACACCAGTGAAAACTAGTTCCCTGAAAACAATTGGACAATTTTAATACCTTTTATAATACGAATACGTAGCAGTAATTTTTATCACATGAATTCCCATTCGTCCAGAAAAAATTGTGTTGTCCCTGTGTTTTTTTTCTAGACATAGTTAGTTGTCCCTGTGTTTTTTTTCTAGACATAGTTAGTTTATACAAATTTATTTTAGCTCGATTGCGAAACAAGTTATTTCAACTTATATAAATCACTCTCGAGACCTCATTCCACGAGGGAGAGAGAAGAGGCAACGTGGAATTTAAATGCTTTGCCTAAGGGCACAATTGTAACGGCTCCAGTGGGGCTCGAATGCTGGACCTTTCGCACCTGAAGCGAACTCGCATCCACTGCGCTATCACGACTTCCACATGCATAGTTGATTTTTAAAATTTTGCTCTGGGGTTTAACTTCGCACCAACAGCTTTAATGATAAGGCGACTCTCCAGGATGAAGACCCTGGGTGCCCGACAGGCCCATGGGGTAGAACCACCGACCTTCCACAATCAAGCTGGATAACTTCCTCACATGAAATAATTCGACAACCCCAGTGGGATTCGAACCTACAGCAGTGAGGGGCAAATGATTTGAAGTCAATGACCGTAACCACTCAGCCACGGAGGCCCACTATGCACAGTTGATATTCCTACTTCAGATCAAAAGAGATTCTACAATTGTGCCATCATCTGAAGCACAGAACGTGATGGAGATACAGAAAGTCCGAGAAGATATGAGAGAAATCTTTGATGCTGCTGTACATTCTGTGTACCCACCACAGATGGTCCGCAATGCTGTCATTGTGTCAAACGATGGTAATTAAAACTAATTATAGATTGGAAATTTACACTTACTAAGTCTTGTACTAATCTCAATCCAAGGAAAAGCATACAAGTGAATTATAACAATGGATCTTGGATATGGATCCGTTGCCATGGTACAGGATGTAGCATTGCTCCTGGGATACAGATCCGTTGCCATGGTACAGGATGTAGCAATGCACCTGGGATATGGATCCATTGCCATGGTACAGGATGTAGCAATGCACCTGGGATATGGATCCATTGCCATGGTACAGGATGTAGCAATGCACCTGGGATATGGATCTGTTGCTATGGTACAGGATGTAGCAATGCACCTGGGATATGGATCTGTTGCCATGGTACAGGATGTAGCAATGCACCTGGGATATGGATCCGTTGCCATGGTACAGGATGTAGCAATGCACCTGGGATATGGATCCATTGCCATGGTACAGGATGTAGCAATGCACCTGGGATATGGATCCATTGCCATGGTACAGGATGTAGCAATGCACCTGGGATATGGATCTGTTGCCATGGTACAGGATGTAGCAATGCACCTGGGATATGGATCTGTTGCCATGGTACAGGATGTAGCAATGCACCTGGGATATGGATCCGTTGCCATGGTACAGGATGTAGCAATGCACCTGGGATATGGATCCATTGCCATGGTACAGGATGTAGCAATGCACCTGGGATATGGATCCGTTGCCATGGTACAGGATGTAGCAATGCACCTGGGATATGGATCCATTGCCATGGTACAGGATGTAGCAATGCACCTGGGATATGGATCTGTTGCCATGGTACAGGATGTAGCAATGCACCTGGGATATGGATCTGTTGCCATTGTACAGGATGTAGCAATGCACCTGGGATACGGATCTGTTGCCATGGTACAGGATATAGCAATGCACCTGGGATATGGATCCATTGCCATGGTACAGGATGTAGCAATGCTCCTGGGATATGGATCCGTTGCCATGGTACAGGATGTAGCAATGCACCTGGGATATGGATCCATTGCCATGGTACAGGATGTAGCAATGCACCTGGGATATGGATCCATTGCCATGGTACAGGATGTAGCAATGCACCTGGGATATGGATCTGTTGCCATGGTACAGGATGTAGCAATGCACCTGGGATATGGATCCGTTGCCATGGTACAGGATGTAGCAATGCACCTGGGATACGGATCTGTTGCCATGGTACAGGATGTAGCAATGCACCTGGGATATGGATCTGTTGCCATTGTACAGGATGTAGCAATGCACCTGGGATACGGATCTGTTGCCATGGTACAGGATATAGCAATGCACCTGGGATATGGATCCATTGCCATGGTACAGGATGTAGCAATGCTCCTGGGATATGGATCCGTTGCCATGGTACAGGATGTAGCAATGCACCTGGGATATGGATCCATTGCCATGGTACAGGATGTAGCAATGCACCTGGGATATGGATCTGTTGCCATGGTACAGGATGTAGCAATGCTCCTGGGATATGGATCTGTTGCCATGGTACAGGATGTAGCAATGCTCCTGGGATATGGATACGTTGCCATGGTACAGGATGTAGCAATGCACCTGGGATACCGATCCGTTGCCATCATACAGGATGTAGCAATGCTCCTAGGATATGGATCCGTTGCCATGATACAGGATGTAGCCCTGGTTTTTATGAAGTTACCAGTTGTACATTACCTCCCTTTCAAGAATATTTATTTATGACTTTGTATTTGTTGATTTACTAAAGTTAACTCTAAGATAAATTTGGGTGGACAGAACTATATACGGTAAACTGGATTTTCATAAATGACAACGATGGTCAGCACGCTCATTCTCACCAATCTTCACACGACTTGACCACAAATACGCTTTCATCCGTGCCAACGAGGGTGTTTCGCAATCGTTGTATAAGTTTATACTTTTTTTTACACAGGTGATCCCCTTGCCAAATACAGCATGTAAGTACATTTCTGCAGTTAGTATTAAGATGAATTGTATTTTTTAGGAAACAGACTGTGTATAGATGGTCAGGAATATGGTATGCACAATAATGTGTACATAGTTGGTTTTGGGAAGGCGGTTTCCGGCATGGCTCGAGCTATGGAAGAACTGATCGGTGACCATCTTGTAAAAGGAATCATCAGTATACCTTACAACTCACAACAATTGTTCAGGTCTATAGGGAAAGAGTAAGTAAAGTCTGCTTGTCTGTCTGTCCATCCGTCTGTCCATCCGTCCACTTGCGCATATTGTCAGAGCTGGTAAAGCTGCCAATCTATCGATCCTGGATTGATTTACGATTCAGAAATTAATAGCATAAAATAGTTTCATGGATTTGTCTAGTGTAGTTTATTTAGTTCTTACAGTTTTCTTATTTGTCTAATAGTTTGGGAATACCAATTCAACGAATTTGCTTGTTTATCTAGTGCAGTTTCCTGTATTTGTCTAATACAGTTTCCTGTATTTGTCTAGTACAGTTTCCTGTATTTGTCTAGTACAGTTTCCTGTATTTGTCTAGTGCAGTTTCCTGTATTTGTCTAGTACAGTTTCCTGTAGTTGTCTAGTACAGTTTCCTGTATTTGTCTAGTACAGTTTCCTGTATTTGTCTAGTACAGTTTCCTGTATTTGTCTAGTACAGTTTCCTGTATTTGTCTAGTACAGTTTCCTGTAGTTGTCTAGTACAGTTTCCTGTATTTATCTAGTGCAGTTTCCTGTATTTGTCTAGTACAGTTTCCTGTAGTTGTCTAGTACAGTTTCCTGTATTTGTCTAGTACAGTTTCCTGTATTTATCTAGTACAGTTTCCTGTATTTGTCTAGTACAGTTTCCTGTATTTATCTTGTACAGTTTCCTGTATTTATCTAGTACAGTTTCCTGTATTTATCTAGTACAGTTTCCTGTATTTATCTAGTACAGTTTCCTGTATTTGTCTAGTACAGTTTCCTGTATTTATCTAGTGCAGTTTCCTGTATTTGTCTAGTACAGTTTCCTGTAGTTGTCTAGTACAGTTTCCTGTATTTGTCTAGTACAGTTTCCTGTATTTATCTAGTACAGTTTCCTGTATTTGTCTAGTACAGTTTCCTGTAGTTGTCTAGTACAGTTTCCTGTATTTATCTAGTACAGTTTCCTGTATTTATCTTGTACAGTTTCCTGTATTTATCTAGTACAGTTTCCTGTATTTATCTAGTACAGTTTCCTGTATTTATCTTGTACAGTTTCCTGTATTTATCTTGTACAGTTTCCTGTATTTATCTAGTACAGTTTCCTGTATTTATCTTGTACAGTTTCCTGTATTTATCTAGTACAGTTTCCTGTATTTATCTTGTACAGTTTCCTGTATTTATCTAGTATAGTTTCCTGTATTTATCTTGTACAGTTTCCTGTAGTTGTCTAGTACAGTTTCCTGTATTTATCTTGTACAGTTTCCTGTAGTTGTCTAGTACAGTTTCCTGTATTTATCTTGTACAGTTTCCTGTAGTTGTCTAGTACAGTTTCCTGTATTTATCTAGTACAGTTTCCTGTATTTATCTAGTACAGTTTCCTGTATTTATCTTGTACAGTTTCCTGTATTTATCTAGTACAGTTTCCTGTATTTATCTTGTACAGTTTCCTGTATTTATCTAGTACAGTTTCCTGTATTTATCTAGTACAGTTTCCTGTATTTATCTAGTACAGTTTCCTGTATTTATCTTGTACAGTTTCCTGTATTTATCTAGTACAGTTTCCTGTATTTATCTTGTACAGTTTCCTGTATTTATCTAGTACAGTTTCCTGTATTTATCTTGTACAGTTTCCTGTATTTGTCTAGTACAGTTTCCTGTATTTATCTTGTACAGTTTCCTGTATTTATCTAGTACAGTTTCCTGTATTTATCTTGTACAGTTTCCTGTATTTGTCTAGTACAGTTTCCTGTATTTATCTAGTACAGTTTCCTGTATTTATCTTGTACAGTTTCCTGTATTTATCTTGTACAGTTTCCTGTATTTATCTAGTACAGTTTCCTGTATTTATCTAGTACAGTTTCCTGTATTTATCTTGTACAGTTTCCTGTATTTATCTAGTACAGTTTCCTGTATTTATCTTGTACAGTTTCCTGTATTTATCTTGTACAGTTTCCTGTATTTATCTTGTACAGTTTCCTGTATTTATCTTGTACAGTTTCCTGTATTTGTCTAGTACAGTTTCCTGTATTTATCTAGTACAGTTTCCTGTATTTATCTTGTACAGTTTCCTGTATTTATCTAGTACAGTTTCCTGTATTTATCTTGTACAGTTTCCTGTATTTATCTAGTACAGTTTCCTGTATTTATCTTGTACAGTTTCCTGTAGTTGTCTAGTACAGTTTCCTGTATTTATCTTGTACAGTTTCCTGTAGTTGTCTAGTACAGTTTCCTGTATTTATCTAGTACAGTTTCCTGTATTTATCTAGTACAGTTTCCTGTATTTATCTAGTACAGTTTCCTGTATTTATCTAGTACAGTTTCCTGTATTTATCTTGTACAGTTTCCTGTATTTATCTTGTACAGTTTCCTGTATTTATCTAGTACAGTTTCCTGTATTTATCTTGTACAGTTTCCTGTATTTGTCTAGTACAGTTTCCTGTATTTATCTAGTACAGTTTCCTGTATTTATCTTGTACAGTTTCCTGTATTTATCTTGTACAGTTTCCTGTATTTATCTTGTACAGTTTCCTGTATTTATCTTGTACAGTTTCCTGTATTTATCTTGTACAGTTTCCTGTATTTGTCTAGTACAGTTTCCTGTATTTATCTAGTACAGTTTCCTGTATTTATCTTGTACAGTTTCCTGTATTTATCTAGTACAGTTTCCTGTATTTATCTTGTACAGTTTCCTGTATTTATCTAGTACAGTTTCCTGTATTTATCTTGTACAGTTTCC